>OX457039.1:14441091-14998591 GCA_949752735.1 Lumbricus terrestris | reverse complement strand
ATAGGGTTTATTCTCTCGGATGGCGATTGTCCATTCAATAGGATCGTTTTGTCGTTGCTTCCATACTTTATTCCAACAGGTCTTTGTCTTCAGCGTCATTGTCACTAATCCATTGTCAATTTTTCTTCGGATGCAGATTAAGATGGAGAGAACGAATTGGTTCCAGCGACCAGGCAGACTCCCAACGGCATGGCTAGATTATCCCCATCCATCCATCCATCCATCCATCCACCCACCCACCCATCCATCATTTTGTCTGTCTGTGTCTGTCTGTGTCTGTCTCTCTGTCTGTATCTTCTCTCTCCTCTCTCCTCTCTCACTCACAATCTCACTCGCTCACTCAGTCTCTATCTCTATCTCTGTCTCAGTATCTGTCTCTATTACTGTCTGTCTATCTCTGTCTCTCTCTCTGTCTCTCTTTCTATCTGTCTGTCTGTCTGTCTGTCTCCCTCTCGCTCGGTGCCTAAGCACGCATGGCCATGATGTATTACGCACATATATATAATTATATATGTATAAATATATATATACAAAACTTCGGTCAAGTCATTCATGTTTATTTATAGCATTTTTTAAGGTACACGAAGTAACCGGCTTAGGTGCGGTGTTAAGTCTTCAACTTCCGAGCGGCGAGAAATACATCATAGCAGTTCAGTCGGATCGGTGATGTATGTCTGTTCGTGTCTCTACCATTCCTCTTTCTATGTCTGTCTGTCTGTCTGTCTGTCTGTCTGTCTGTCTACAGAGCAGTCTGTCTATCGGCGAATCTGTCCGAGTGTTTATGTAGGCCTATGCACTGTGTATACGTACAATTGTCCACGCAGGTCTATTCGTTTCGTCTGCAGAGTTGGTTGTTTGTCTTTGAAAAGCTGCGTGTAAGATGCCGAGAAAATTAATGATTGAATCAATTACAAAATGTAGCTCTATATGCGGACAATAATAACCTCGTGTGCATACGTACCTACCTTCCTGTTTGCCTGTCTGTCTGTCAGTCAGTCTGTCTGCCAGTATCTGTCTATCTGTCTGTCTGCCTGTCTGTCTGTCAGTATCTGTCTGTCTGTCTGTCTATCTGTCAGTCTGTCTGTCTATCTGTCAGTCAGTCTGTCTGTCTATCTGTCAGTCAGTCAGTCAGTCAATCAGACAGACAGACAGACAAATGAACAGACAGACAGTCTGTCTATTTGTTTGTCTGTCTGTCTGTCTGTGTCTTACGCTCCATTGACTCACAAATATAATCCTGGCGGATGCACATAAAACATCGTTAAAAGACCAGACACGAAGGTAGTCAAGCGGACAGACAGACAGACAGACAGACAGATATTTGAAGAGGAACGCCGCCGGGGAGCAGTGCAGACTCAGCATGCGATAAAAATCGATAGCTTTCAGCGTCGACTTGTCTTCGAGTAACGACCCAGCGGATTAATAAGTTGATTAATGAACTGAATGACTGATTGACCGACTGATTGATTAATTGATTACAAATTCTGATAGTAACCTACACGATGTTGTTCTGCTCTCGTCATACATGTAGCTCTGTTTCATTACTGTTAATTTTTTCAAGTTGGCGCTATATAATTCATTCGCTCTGTCTGTCTGTCCGACGGTGTCTTTCTGGCTCCTGGTCTAAGTCCGCGTGTCTGGGCCACTGGCTGAGGCGTATGTCTCTTTATGTGTTCGTGTCTGTTTGTGTCGATACGTTCATGTGTCTGCCTGTATATGTGTTTTGTTAAAGGTGAACCGGTGCAGTAATAGCCTATTAGGTAAGCTTTCCTTTCGAAAGTGTATGTTCCTTTGTCTGGGTGTGTTTGTCAGTGCAGCCTATTTGTGTGTGTGTGTGTGTATGTGTGTAGGTGTGTGTAGGTGTGTGTAGGAGGGTGTGTGTCTGTGTTTGCGCGTGTGCGCGCGCGTGTATGGGTGTATGCGTGTTGGTGTGTGTACTGTGTGCTAGGGTGTTTACTGTAGGTGAATGTTGGGTGTGCGAGTGTGTGTATGTGTGTATGTGCGTGTATTAACGTGTATGTGTGTGTTTGTGTGTTTGCGTGCGTGTGTATATATGTGTGAAGTGCGTGTGTATGTGTGTATGTGTGTACAAGTATGTGTATACGTGCAGATGTATGTGTGTGCGTGTGTGTGTATGTGTGAAGTGCGTGTGTATGTGTGTGTAGGTATGTGCGTGTGTGTGTATGTGTGTGTGTGCGTTTGTGTGTGTGTGCGTGCGTGTGTGTGCGTGTATATGTATGTGTGTAGCCTGTCACTTCATTTTTTCCACCAGTGACCGGTTGATGGAGCTGCTGGAGCTGTCGACTAATCCCCCGCGTCGTCGTCTTCCACGTGTCTCAGCCCTTCCAACGACCGACGAGGAGGAAGGATCGTTTGGTATGTATGGACGTCGGAAGAGGAAGATCCAGTTTTAATTGCATCGAGTCTCACACCTTAACCAACAACAGTTTGTTTTTGTCGAACTGCTGGGACACAGCGAGGATATCAGGCTTCCATGATATCAATCGCTATTATCATCGACATCACCATCGTCATCATCATCGTCATCGTCATCGTCATCATCATCATCATCATCATCATCGTCGTCGTCGTCGTCATCGTCATCGTCATCACCATCATCATCGTCATCATCATCATAATCACCATCGTCATCATCATCAGCAGCAGCAGCAGCAGCAGCATGTTGAATGAAGGAAATGAATAAGGACTACAAAGGGAGAGTGGAAGTTCTGCATTGTGTCTCAGCTAAAAATAATACGCATACCTGCATGGTGGTCACAGGCAACAAGTAGGAATATAAGGAGTTAATAGTGAACTAGCTATGAAAAAGTGTTGGTATTCAGGGTATACGGTCAAATAGGTCAGTTGAAATTTTAGTCTGTGCTCAGCAGGAAGCCAATCCCGCTAACGGAATAGGGTGAAAGAGTCTGTTCGTACACTTGGAGACGCAGGAGAGCTAAGGATGCGTTTCAGACTGTTGAGCTATTCAATGTCTGAGAAACCCACATAAACCGAACTAACTTCACCACTTCCTCTATTACTATTTCCACCACTACCACTGCCACCACAAGTGCGACTACCACTACCACTACCACTGCCACCACAAGTGCGACTACCACTCCACTACCACCACAAGTGCGACTACCACCACCACCGCCACCACAAGTGCAACTACCACTACTATCAGAACCTATATTAAACGAGATCGGATCATGAAACCGTCAACCACTATACCGCTGCTGCACCTGTGACCCTTCCATATATAGAGAGACGAAGGACCATAGCAGTACTATCGTTCATTAAAGTTACAAGGCTTAGTAAGGAATTGCCAATTTCAGAGGACGCACCATGGGATTCAACTATCCACCTCCGTGCAATAGGGAAGCTGTATAATTTGAAGGCCTTCCTGCTAAGCCGTTTGGCCTGCATGTCGTACGCGGGGCGGCGTCGACATCCGGGCTAAAACTCGGTTCGACGAAACCTTCGAGAAACGGATCCAAGCACGAGTCCAGAAAATTCGATTACCTAGAATTGATGGGCGAAGAGAGGAGGGGTGGAAGAGTGGAGGGGGTTGGAAGACCCTGCAGCTCATAATTTGAAGGATTTTAATATTAATTTATCGAACAACGACCTTCACCTTCCGAAGAAGAATGTCGTCAGGCCGATGAACCATTATCATGCGCGGGATTGCCCATCAAATTATTGACCATATTCCCCATAACATGTACTTATGTACAGATAGACAGACAGGTAGGCAGGTAGACAGACATACTGACATACATACAGTGGCGTAGCAAGGTCTTGGGGGCCCCTGTGCAGAGCTTCGGTGGTGGGCCCTTAAATGCCTGAAACCCCATTCGATTTCAAACAACAAAGCTGTGCAAAACGCCTGGTTCCTTTACGAAATTTGCATATTTAACACCAAAGTTAAATGAAAATAAACTAGCCACATTTTAAAAAATTATTTTAACAAATTTATCTAATGAAACATATTCTTCTCCATATCAGCCGAGAAAAATTGAACTAGAATACCATACAAAAGTAATCACAAAAATTGCTTCATCTCCTGAAGTATTAATCATCAATCACCCATAGGCCCTACTTAAATTCCCCAAGCTGTTGGGTTTGTAACCGTTTGTTGATTAAAAGAGCAGGAAAATGTAACTAATTTGGCAAGTGTAAATGACTCAATCAAGTCTACTGTCTACGGCTAACCTACTACTGGGGGGCCCTAAATACGAAATGATAAAATGCTCGTTTGCGCGCCATCTCTTGTGCAAAAATATCCACCACTTTTGAGGTGTCAAACCTGAATCCATTGGTGATGTAACTGCTACCGTAGCCTCTGAAGTTCGAGGCCTACTCGGCTCAGTGTCAATATCCATGTCAACCACCATCTCTGCACTGATCAAACCGGAATTCGATTCAGCCCGCATGTCTGATGTAGTCATCGGTGCAAGCTCGCTCTCCGCAGGCATCATAAATGCGGATTTTTTGCATTTTGGCGGTCTTCTTTACCCGTTCTTCTCGTGCTTAATTGTCGCTTAACAGCGCCACTTAAATAAGACTTAGGCATTACTTGGAGGGACAGAAAGAGTGCCGTACGAGAGTTAAAAAATAAACAATTTCCAAGTAAATAGGCTATGCAGTTATCTTTTATAAATTTCACATTTTACTACAAAGATAATAAATTTTAAACGCGTCTGCGTAGACCATGACACAATTTTGTTTATAGGCTACCGTACGCCAGTACAACTAATTCCGGCCAAATACCGCAAAGAGTAAAGATATTTGTATTAATGTAACCTAATCACGGACATTCCGGCTGAAACCCAAAAAATTACTGGGTGTGTACGCTGTAGATGTAGGTTTGAGTACATTCTGAATATCCTTAAAGTAAAAAATTGACTCGGACCCCGGGGGGCCCCTGACAGCCGGGGGCCCTCGTGCACTGCACAGGTTGCACGCCCTATTGCTACGCCACTGCATACATACCGATAGATAGACACACAGACAGGGAGACAGACATAAAGACAAAAAGATGGAAGCATATGGGCACGGGAGATTGCGAAATGAACAGAGAAAGGCAGCGAAAAGCAGACAGACAGACAGACAGACAGACAGACAGACAGACAGACAGACAGACAGACAGAGAGATCTAGAACTTTGGAACCTTGTTGCGAACTTTGTTACGATGTCCATGTGGCGGTTTGGAGGGCGAAGGGATCCGCAGCGGGTATTTTTTTATATTATTATTATTATTATTATTGTTGTTGTTGTTGTTGTTGTTATTTTATTATTATCCATGATTGCTTAACAACATTCATTCTCTTCTTCGAATGTGTGTGCGTATGAGCGAGAGACAGAGACAGAGATAGACAGAGGCACAGAGAGAGAGACAGAAAGAAAGACAGACAGAAAGCCAATCCGGTAAGATCTCCATTTTCACAATCATCGCCGGTGTGCCGTAAGCGCTTTCCATCTTAATATATCGTTATTTCTTCCGTTTTATCGGAACGAAGTTTCGCTAAGGTTTCGCCTATCGTCCTATGATTCAACTGGAGTTCTTTGCCCGCACTGACCGAGTGGCAATTGTTTTGTTCTCTCATCTGTGTTTAATGTGCACGGAGTTGCTTTGCACTTTAATTCACCTCCTGTCATTTTTATGGCGATAAAACATCTACATCTTTCATGAAATCTTTCTTCTTTGGTTTTTCTTAGGTCACTTCCAAGGCGTACATGCACTGCCTCTCACATAATGCTTCCTCTGCAGTTAGGGCTATGGGTCAGGTGCTCATTGCCTTGAGAGCATGGATGGCATCAAGCCGTCTTAACTAAACCCTGCTAAAACCAAATTCATTTGGCTAGGCTCCCGGCAGCAGCTGTCTAAGCTTAATCTGCTCTGCTGCATTTCCCGACTATACTTTCTTCACCTCGGTCCGTGACCTTGGCTTCGTGCTAGACCAGGAACTTACTTTTGTACCTCACTTTAATCGTCTCAGTCGCTCCTGTTTCTATCAGCTGCTCCAGCATGCCCCCCTCTCTCTCAACTGGCGCTGCAACTAGGCCTACGCTTGTACATTCCTTTGTCTCAGCTCGTCTTGACTATTGCCTATCCCTTAATTTATGCTGGTTTACCATCTGGTCGATTATCTTCTCTTGACCGTATTCTACGCGCTGCGGCGCGCCTCATTGGTCAACTGCCCAAATTTGGTCAAGTTACAAGTTACATGCTGAAGGTTCTGCATTGGTTCCCTGTCCGTCAGCGCATCGAATACAGAATCTTTTCCTTGATATGGCGATGCCTGCTAGGTCTTACTCC
The DNA here is from genome assembly GCA_949752735.1 of Lumbricus terrestris. Lineage (NCBI taxonomy): Eukaryota > Metazoa > Annelida > Clitellata > Crassiclitellata > Lumbricidae > Lumbricus > Lumbricus terrestris. Next base: position 14,992,269 of record OX457039.1, on the reverse strand, counting down.
AACTTACCTACTTGATCTTTGTCGGCCAGTGTTTAGTGCTCGGACTGGTCGGTCCCTACGTTCGGCTCATAGGGAAGTGCTCTTAGTCCCATTTGCTCGTACCTCCATCATGCAGAGTCGTGCTTTTTCTGTGGTTGGCCCGGTGGTATGGAATGCCCTCCCACTTGAGCTGCGCCTGTTCCCTAGATGAATCTCTCATGCATTCTATAAGCATTTAAAACTGTTCTGTTTGGTCGTGCTGGAGTCTGGAGCGCCTCTGAGTAGTTTTCTTGAAGAAGCGCTGTATAAATACTTGAATGAATGAATTATTGAAAAGAAAGAAATTTTCTTGAAAGTAGGCTATATATAATTTTATATATAAGCAAGGCAACGGTCGCAGTCATATACGATACTGTTTGCATACAGACAGACAGACAGACAGACAGACAGACAGATAGACAGACAGACAGACAGACAAACAGACAGACAGACAGACCGACCGATCGACCGACCGACTGACTGACTGACAGACTGATTGACAGACAGACAGACACCTAGACAAACCGATAGACAGACAGATAGACATACAGATAGACAGACATTCAGATAGACAGACAGATAGACAGACAGACAGACATTCTGATAAAATGACAGACAGATAGACAAGCAGATATACAACCAGACAGAGAGACGGACAGACGAACGAACGAACAAAACAAGAGAGACAGTTCGGATGACAGAAATGTGTTAAGCTGTCATGTTTCTGCCTAATTACGGCGCGTTTTGAATTGCTCTGTAGACGGTTGATAGGTTGGTGCGTTGAACACCTGAAATAAATGTCAGAATTGTTTTAGGACTTAATTTAAATGTCACCCCAGCAAACCCCGACAATGGCTTTTTAAAACATTCAGACCTTGCTCATAAATATAAAAAGCAGCCCATCCTCTTTTTTAATGACGCAACCTTGGAAATATTTAACACGCCTCGCAAGATTCTGTCCGTACACACGGCCTTGTCCTCAGCGAGAATAAATTGTCCTTGCGAGTACGTTCATTTACCTCAAATGTCCCGTGTAAGTACGTGGCCTTGCATGACACTTGTGATGAATTGCTCTCAGCACGAAATGTCCTCATTATACGAATTTATATGACGATAAATAAACATCTTTGCAACGAGAAATTGTACAAGAAATTATCCTTGCGGAGAGTTAGGCTATAGTTGTCTGCGGAGAGTTGTAGGGCCGTATACATGGAATTAAAATTGCCTATTCTTATACATTTTTCTTACAAGGAATTTATCCCGAATTCCTCGAACTCGCATCTCGACTCTGCAAGCCAAGCGGTTAATCAATCCACTAACACTGCATAATTTTTTAATATGACATATATATATAATTTCAGTAGCGGTGCTAGGGGGATGGGGGGGTGTAAACCCCCCTGAAAAAGTCGATCCATTTTTCCCATGTAAAAATGAAAAATTTGCACGATTAACCCCCTTTAGCCCCCCTCAAAAAGAACCGTAAAAGGTATGCGCGAGGTTTGGCAGACAGTTGGGCGGATATGAAAAAGGAGGACCATTTTCCAAGATTTCGACCAAATGACTAAAAATAATTGAGACGGCTGAAATGGGAAATTTTCTTCAGATTTTGGTCAATGACTAGAAAAAAAGGTCGTCAGAAATTTTGGCGACTGAAAACTGAGAATTTTCTCCCGCAAATTCAGCCCCTCCAAAACTGAAATCCTGGCGCCGCCCCTACCTAATATTTATATACACCGATTAAATATACATCGATTAAATATGCATCGATTAAATATGCATTTAGTGTTTGTATAATGTTGGTATACATGTACAAATTTCTTACAGAGACATAATCAGATAAGAAGGAGCTGCATGATCAGACAGACAGACAGACAGACAGACAGACAAATAGGCAGACAGACAGAAAGAATTGTCGAATTGTCAATGTCGCATTGTTCTCCACTTCCTCTTCTTCCTCCTCCTACTCTTTCTTATCTTTCCTGTTCTCCTTATTTCTCTTCTCCCTCTTCATCGTATTATTCTCCTCCCGTACAGTCCATCCCCACTGCAATTCATCATCTTATACCTCCTCCTCCTCCTTCTCCTCCTCCTCCTCCTCTTCCTCCTTTTCTTCCTCCTCTTCCTCTTCCTCTTCCTTCCCATTCCTCCTCCTCCTCTTCTTCCTCTTCCTTCCCTTTCCTCCTGTTCATCACTTATCCTCTTCCATCGTCATCGTCGTTCTATTCCTCGTATACTCTTCTATGCGATGTTCGTCCTTGTTATTACTCACTTCCTTAAGACCCTACTTGAGTCCCGTTCCGACGAACTTGCCCGCCCTGCTCTGCCCGCCCGCCCGCCCGCCCTGCGAGCCCGTCCGCCCGCCCTGTCCGTCGGTCGGTCGGTCGGTCGTGCTGCACGAGCAGAGGGAGCCGCGTGGTCGACGCACTTTGCAATTTGGACAATTTATGTGCTGCCAGGACCACGAAGAAGACAGCGCGTGGAAGTCAATGGACGATGAAGGATTAGGAGAAGAAGAAGGAGGAGGAGGAGGAGAATGACGATGACGAGGAGGAACTGGAGGAGGAGAAGGAGATGGAGGAGGGATGGAGGACAAGGAGGAGAAGGAGATGAAGGAGGGATGGAGTAGGGGAGGAGGACGAGAAGGTCGAGGAGGAACTGGAGGAGCAGGATATGTTGGAGGAGGATGAGAGATGGAGGGGAGGACGAGAAGGACGAGGAGGAGGAACTGAGGGAGGAGGACGACGACGGCGAGGAGGAGGACGCAATGACGATGATGAAGCTCCCGTAATATTAATGCTGAGATTACACGGTACATGCACTCGAGAAAATGATATCTTGCATCAAGGTATATACATACATTCACGTCTTCCTAGTCATATTTTAGCCTGATATATATATATATTATATATATATATATATATATGCAGTTATACACGTACAGATGCGTAAGTAGGCATGTATATATAATATGTGTATGAGAGCTTATATTAGGCCTATATATAAACTTATAATATCCATTATCCATTTATAATGGATGCTGGTGCACCCAATGATACGTGCCTAGGGACGTGTAAGAAGTTATATATGTGACGAATAATTTCTTCTCGTGCATGTTTCCAGTTCCGAATCGTCTAATAATTCATCTTCCGTGTTATGGTTGTCCTGTCATTCTTTGGCAGACGTATGGACCATGAAGACTTCACATGAAAGGATGCACGGATGTTGCAGTTAAATCTGACGATAAGAAACCTATGGAATAATAAATAATGTCATTTCGAATCGTAACTCTTGGATATTATTATTATTATTATTGTTATCAGCGGCGATGCATGGACGCAATATGAAATATTATATGCCGACTAAAGAGGGCTCTATGATAGCTTTCGTTCGTTCATTTCAACAATTTATATATCGTCCATCCAAGAAGGCCACTCAGATGCGCTCTCAGTCTTTTCCGACTCCTCACACCACCTTGTTTCCTGATACAGTATTTTCCAGTTATTTGATAAGTTCGACAAATTAGTAGGCTATAATTATGGTCTCTTGATCAGTCTGATTTCGGATTGCTGCAGTCACAGAACATCTTACATTTTACTTCAAGGCAACGATTATTGCAATGGTATATACGAAAGTAGGGTACAAAGTGTGACCGGACGTGCAAGAACGTCGTCCATACCTTATATATAGACCAGTGTGAGAATTGTCCAAAACAACTGGAGGGTTGGACTATGATCCACTTGGAATTGAGGTGCTAAAAAGCAGACTGTACTATGGGCTCTAAGAAAGACTAAGGAGTTGAAATCCCTTAACCCCTCCGGCAATTCTCACCCTGCCATACACTTAGTTTTAAACCTGAACACCGTTACGCCACTTATTAGGACAACAGAGCCTGGAAAGGTATAACCGGCGTCCAGGCATTTCATTTTTACACTTTAAGCACAATGTGAAAGTCTTACAGTATCTTAGCTGGAGCACCGCATTATTTTAGCGCGTATGTATGCCAGACCTCAGGGCTTAAAGTGTGCCAGGACGGTCATGGACGGCGTCCTGGCACTTATTTTCGAGGCTGGGCGCCGTCTTATCACTTATTGGCCAGCACTGCGGTCGTCCATGACTGCATGGACGGCGTCCATGCAGTTACGGACGACCGTCCATGACTGCATGGACGACCGTCCAGACAGCCATAGACGGCAGTGCATGGCAACAGGTTTCTATAGGACGTTGAGTTTTATGCCCAAATATTTCACAAATATTTCAGATATATCATTTTAGATTTCTAAAGTGTTATCCATTGTCTATCCATAATGAGCAATTTTATTAAGATGACTTTTAAAATGCTACCATTGCAGTGAGGAAATTCAAACATGCAAACAACGTGGAGAGGACATTTATTGAACTCGTAAACTGTGTCTTTCATCAATGAAATTATGAGAAATTTGTTACCAATACAGTTTGAAGATTTAACAAAAATTTAAACAGCTGAAGAGACACTTTTGAAGCCATAAACCACGACTATCGGCACTGAAGTGATGAGCCGTTTAGTTAAAATGACAACCTAAAATGCTCTTCTTGCAATGTGGAAACTCGTCAAATTTGAACAATGGGGGAGAAAACATTTCTTGAACTCTGAAACCACATCTTTGAGCAACGAAATTATGAAGGATTTTGCTGTCAAGAAATTTGACAGATTTAAACAACAGCAGGACTCTGCAGGAGACACTTTTGAAGTCGAAAACCACGACTATCAGCACAGAAATGATGAGCATTTTCGTCATAGTGACAGTCTAAAATGCTACCATTGCAGCGTGGAAATTCAAAAACATTTCGATATGTGGGGAGGTGCTATCCCCTCCACCAAAACCCCTCCCTCTTCTTAGTGTCTCAACACTAATGAAGCAACGGTCGCAAAATACAATAAGTATAAGTTAAGCCTTCATAGAATTTGTTCTAAAAATTAGGAAATCACACATTTTGGGTAAACTGAGCAGTTAGCCCGTAAAAACCCCTAAATACGACATGCCCCTTGAGTTTCCTATACGGTACCCATACGACGGCATACTTACAAACTTGTTATTGGCCTAAACTTTTAACTGTTGTGATTACGGTAAAAACAAAACCTTTATCTTCTACAATAAAACTTTAACTTTTATTGTTATCCTGGTACCGTAAAACGGGGTTACTTTGCCCTGCTGGGTGACTTTGGCCCAAATTGAAAAATTAGTTTGCACACCTCCGGGCTTCTGTAGTTATCACGTGGTTTTTACCTGCTTTGCAGCTGACGATATGTCATTATATGGCGAATATTTAAAACAAATTTGATTGATTTCATTGTAGTATTTGTTTGAATTTTCCAGATTTGTATGCAAGCATTAAAAATGTGAAAATTTTAAGATGTGCAAAATTATTTTTCTGTGAAAAATACCGTTAATAATACCGTGGGTGACAATTACACTTGTCAATGTACATTATATTGGCATGTGTATGGCGCACTGTTTGTTCCGTGATGTCGCTAATAAGTAAGTTAAAAATGCAAGGACATTTTTTGGGGTGACTTTGACCGAAATTTGGGGTCACTTTGGCCCATATTCTAAATTACTGTTGACGATCTATATATTATTTTTCTGTAAAAATTAATAACTGCATTTCTTAAACTTCACTTTCTGTGATATTTTGACTGGTTTGTGGCGAAGCATACGGTACCAATTCTTGAAAGGTGACTTTATTATAGGGCCTAGTCAATGTACGAGGGTGAACAATTTCCTGGTATGGTCAAAGCACTAAATAAACGAAGAACTCAAATCATCTGTGTAGCTAGAAATGATATGAACTGGAACTGACCTGCAGATGTGGATAAGATATTCTACCATACAGCAGCAATTTTGAAAATTCCACACCCAAAGAAAACATCTGCACGAGAATTGCTCCAAGTCCATTCATTGAAAAGTGAGTGGAATTTATGGACATTTAATTAGTCAGTTGACTTCTCACTAATCTTTTACAAGTCTTTTATAAGTAGGCCTACCAGTAAGTCATTTTGTGTTAGTTTTAAGTGTAGATATTGTTCATAGCGATTCACTAAGATCGAGAAGCAGATGGAGTTCACGAACATTTCAATTGTCATAATTATGACTTCGCAGTAGTCCTTTACAAGTCTTTTACAAGTACCAGTACCAGTACCAGTGTCATTTTTGTGTTAATTATACGTTTATATATTTTTAAAACACATTCTTTGGGCCATAGTCACCCCAGCAATAGGTCGACTTTGTCTAATAACGGCAAAACCACTGTGGGCCAAAGTCACCCCCACCTGACGGGGTGACTTTGGCCCACCCAAAAAGCAAAAAAATAAAGGTTCAAATGTTATCACACAATTTTTTTTATTCTACGTTTCTACTCTCTAACCCTATGCACTGCTAATGAAATTGCTAGATCAGCCATATTCAATCACATTATCGTTTTATTATAAAAACAAGTTGAAAATGGGCCAAAGCAACCCCGTTTTACGGTAGCTTGGGACTCTGAAAAACGACTTATTCTTGAAGTTATCAGGACTTTATCGTTCATAAAATAGCTGGCAAACAAGGGCCGAAAAAAGGGCTCCAGTTGAGGTCGACACAGCTAAAAATGCGTTGGTCGCTGGGGCTCCGTCCCGGTCCCCGCTGGGGGAGTTTACGACGCTCCCCAGACCCCCTAATCGGCATAAGCTTCGTGCCTTCGCCACTCGCAGCTTCGCGCCTTCGGCGCTGGCAATATGAGCACCCTTTAAGAAAACATTTCTTATGCACCTCTGGGAGGGAGGAGCGGCTTAGGGCTTCAGCCCCCAAACCTGAAATCCTGGTGCCGCCATGCACTGACGACCAATTAAGTCTCCGTATACAATACAGCGTCCTGGCACTTTTTTTACACTTTAAGCACTGCCGACTATACTCGCCTTAGAAGTCGTATAATTAGACGTTCAAAAACAGGCTTTGAGCATATAAATTCCTAGAGGAAGAGGTCCACACCACATAACAAGAGTGTACTAAAACTTGCTGTTAAGTCAATAAACAGCTGATTGTGCAAAAGGATAAGTTTAAAAGTAAGTAATGTAAAAAATAAGTGTAAACGTATTAATGTAAAGAATAAATGTGAAAGAGTAAATGTAAAAAATAAGTGTAAAAGTATTCATGTAAAAAAATGAGTGTAAAAGTATTAATGTGAAAAACAAATGTAAATGAATAAATAAAAAAAATGTGTAAAAAGATTAATGTAAAGAATAAGTGTAAAAAGAATAAATGTAAAAGAATAAGTGTAAAGGTATTAATGTAAAAAAGTGCAAAAGTATTAATGTAAAAAACAAGTGTAAATGAATAAATATAAAAAAGTGTAAAAACATTAATGTAAAGAATAAGTGTAAAAGAATTAATGTAAAAGAATAGGTGTAAAAGTATTAATTTTAAAAATGGGTGTAAAACTATTAATGTAAAAAAACAAGTGTAAATGAATAAATATAAAATTAAGTGTAAAAACATTAATGCAAAGAATAAGTGCAAAAGAATAAATGTAAAAGAATAAGTGTAAAAGTATTAATGTAAAAAAACAAGTGTAAATGAATAAATATAAAAAATAAGTGTAAAAACATTAATGCAAAGAATAAGTGTAAAAGAATAAATGTAAAAGAATAAGTGTAAAGGAATAAGTGTAAAAGTATTAATGTAAAAAACAAGTGTAAATGAATAAATATAAAAATAGGTGTAAAAACATCAATATAAAAAATAAGTGTAAAAGTATTAATGTAAAAAACAAGTGTAAATATAAAAAATGAGTGTAAAAGTATTGATATAAAAAAGTGTAAAAGGATCAATGTAAAAGAATAGGTGTAAAAGTATTAATGTAAAAAACAAGTGCAAATGAATAAATATAAAAATAAGTGTAAAAACATCAATATAAAAAATAAGTGTAAAAGGATTAATAAAAAATGTAAAAGCATTAATGTAAAAAAGTGTAAAAGTATCAATGTAAAAAGTGTAAAAGTATTAATGTAAAAATTGTAAAAAATCAATGTAAAAAAGTGTAAAAGAATAAATGTAAAAAATAAGTGCAAAAGTATTAATGCAGGAGAACAAGTGTAAAAGAAGAAGTGTAAAAGAATAAATGTAAGAGAATCGATATAAATGAATAAATGCATTAGTCGGCAGTCCTTTAAGTAGCAGCCGAGGGTAATAGCCTATCTAGTCTTTTAAAATCAGATAGAAGAGCTTTTTGCGCTGTCAATTGTTCCTTTTTTTAGCAGTGTGCAGGTTTTCTGCGTTTCGTTCTTTTTCTAGCAGGTTCTTTGCATTCTTGATTGTTCTTTTTCACAGACACCAGGTTCTTTATGCAGTCATTCGTTCATCTTTTCTCGAATGGCTGCATGTTCTTTTGCGCTGACGATCGTTCGTTTTGACAAACGCAAATCGCGCTGTGGTCTGCAACAAAATAATTCGAACAGACTGAATTTCTCTAACGCGTTGCTGACAAAAACTGAAGTTGAGTGTAACTGATATAGGCCTAGCCTACCCTATTTTGATAGCCTATATCATATAGGCATAGGCGTACGAGACGGGGGTCCAGGGGGGCAAATGCCCCCCAAATTTCTGGCAAATGTGTTTTTCGGGCAAAAGAGGCATGGACGGGCAAAAAATTTCGGAATTATTTTTCGGGCAAAACAGGTACGGGAGGATTTTTCGGGCGCGCAGAGGTAACAAAAGTCGTCAGATTTTTCGGACGGGAAAATTCTAAGAATTTTGGGCGGACGACAAAAAAAGAAAAAGGTCGTCAGATTTTCGGAGGGAAAACCCTAAGAATTTTGGGCGGATGACTAAAGAAAAAGGTCGTCAGATTTTTCGGGCAAACAAATTTGTTTGCACCCCCACTGCCGAAATGTCCCGTACGCCTATGCATATAGGCTATCAAAATAGGGTAGGACAAATATTGTTATCCAGGCTCAAGTATTAGATTAGAAGCAGGTTAAGCTGAGGCTATTAAGAGCTTAGTAGCAGCTGCAGCTAGCGTAGGCAAGGGCGGATACAGAAAGTTTCGAAGGGGGAGGCCAAAATTTTCGGTCTTGTTAGTGGAACAGAGGAAAAATTTGAAGTGATTTTCGTCGCCGAGAAAACCGATGACCTTTTTTAGTCATTCGTCCAAATTTTCCGGAAAAAGATACAAATTCATCCGCCAAAAAAGTTGATGACCTTTTTTAGTCGTCGGTCATCATAGACGGGAGTATACTAAATCAAATGGGGGTCACGTCCCGTGCGATTTCCTTAGTGGGGGGGCTGGTATCCTGTTTTCTTTCCCGCTGCATTATATTAATGGCTTCTTGAAACCAAATGGGGGCCACGTCCCATGCAATTTTTTATGGGGGGGATAGCCATTTTGACCCCCATGAATTCGCCCCTGAGCGTAGGCATAGGTGCAATCACGTCCTAAAAGTTGGGGGGGACCATAATGAATCACGTCCTAAAAGTTGGGGAGACCATAATAATAAAGTTAGGGGACCACTCAAAAGTTGGGAGGACGCGTCCCGTGGGTCCCATAGGGTGGTTGCGCCTATGAGCGTAGGCTACTTTCAAAACTTGAACGATTTCATTGTACGATGCAACGGTTGGGCTTTCTGCTGCCAGACAATAATTATTGGTGAGCGTTGTGGCGCTTATAGGTGACACTGAATGCAGGCTATTGCGAGCTGTGATATGTGACCTTATTATTTTAGAGTGTTTCGCGACCAATATGGTACACAGGGCACACAGTCTGCGTCCTCAACCTCATATATATATATATATATATATATATATATATAATTATATATATATATATATAATTATATATATATATATAATTATATATATATATATATATATATATAGCTTCGAACTCGCGTATGAAGCTACAAAACTGCAAAATTACAGTTACAAGATTGAGATAGGTCTGTCGATTAGTTGGAAGGGCTACAAAACCAAAGAAGAGGTGCTGCAGCTGTTGCAAGAAGAAAGATAGCTGATTGGTACAATACGAAAGAGGCAGATGAACTGGCTGGGGTACATGTTGAGGGAGACTCGCTCTTGAGGACGGTACTCGAGGGAAGAATGGAAGGAAAGAGAGCACCAGGAAGACCAAGAAAGATGATGATGTACTGGTTGATGGACAGAGAAAATGGACGAGGATATAAAGATATCAAAGAAAAAAGCACATGCAGAATAGACAAGAATGGTGTCGTTGGAATCTTGGACCTGCATGTCTAATGGTAGAACACTAATAAAGATCGAAGGTCTGTTACAAAACAGTCGAATTTCACAAAGACTGACCCTTATGTGAAAGAAACTCAAGGAATGGCTAATATGAAAATGTTTTCTTACCAATCGTCTGTGTTGACCCATGCCAGTCTGTTGTCACGGGTGACATTAATAGGCCTATATGTGTTCAGTTCAGAGGGCGACTCTTTTCCGATCGTTTGAGCGATTCTTGTCTCATCTCCAGCAGGGATTACACATTCCGAAGGAGAGTCAACTTCACGAAGTCAGTTAATTACTGCAGCGTTAAGTTCAATTTCGATGTGTCGCAGATCCTCGAAGCTCTTACAGCGGGTCAATTTCAGTGTCTCTTAATAATCGGATCAACCATCGAGCAGCAGCTCTTTCTCGGCGCTTCCGATTCCCTCTGCAGACGATACTCTGACTTGACGGACTCTTCATGCAGGAATCTCGCTGCTGGCTACGAAGGAGGGGGAGGAGGAGGTGGAGGAGGCCACGGACCATCTCCTGAATTAGCCAACTGAAACCGCCTCCTCATGACCATCCGAGTCATCGTAGTCGTTCACCGTCAGGAAATCTCAATGAATCGGATGAAGGGATGCCGAAAGCGTATACGTCGACATAACCTCGTCATCGTTATCGTCATCGTCGTCTGCCCCTCCCCTCCCCAGTGTCACATTCACAGCACGTCGCGGGGAGGAATTGGGAGGTTGAGGCGGGAATGACCTTGGCGAAGAAGGCGTCGTCGTTGACAAGGATCATCTCCGACTGTCGCTCACCCTCCTCCTCGTTATTTCCGGTGTCCACCAGCGGCAACTCGGTTCCTCCAACATCTACCACGACGGCTGCAGATTCAGCTCCTGCAGCAGATCACTCGGCGACGAAGGTCTCGCGGTTCTTGCCAGCTGCTTCTCTGGACTTCTCTGCAGACTTATTCCTCTGCAGCTTCCCATCCGTCCGCTCCAGGGTCGACCCGGTCGATCTTCCTCTGCTTGGTGCCAGGCAGCACCCGGCGCAATTAACCGACGCAATTAGCCTAATACCGGTACTCTCACATCGCAATACTACCACAAGAGAATCTCTTAAAAAATTGTTCTCGAAAATATCAAGCAACTCTGTCTACTGTCTCTCTCTCTCTCTTTCACAAAATGACGTAACAGCGTAAGCAAGACAAAAACGATGACGTCACTCGCGAAAGAGAAATATTTATTGGATTATGACGTTGCCGTGTTAATTTATTCATTCATTCTCGGAATTTATATAGCGCCCCTTTAAGAAATTTACTCAGAGGCGCTCCCAGCCCAGCCACGGCGAAAGAAAAAAGACTTGAGACTTGTGAGATTTAAGACGAAAAGTTTTACTGGTAGGATTAATAAGTGAAGATTTGAAAGGAGACCATTTCAGATGGACGACCCCAGTAGCGGCGCTAGGGGACTAAGCCCCCCTAAAAAAGGCCATCCATTTTTCCCCATGTAGACAAACGATTAACCCCTTTATAATTAGCCCCCCAAAAATAACCGTAAAGGCACGCACGAGGTTTGGCGGTCACGGAAAAGGACCAGTTTTCCAAGATTTCGACCAAATGACTACAAAATTACAAAATTAAAAATCATCAGAAATTTTGACGGGCGAAATGGAAAAAAAGGTCGTCAGAAATTTTGGCGACTGAAAACGGAAAATTTTCGCCGCAAATTCAGCCCCCCAAAACTGAAATTCTGGCGCTGCCACTGGACGGCCCTACAACTGCTCAGGCGCTTCGGTGTGAAACTCCGATTCAGTGTCTGCGCTGTAGTCGGGAGTGCCTCTGAGTAGAGATCTCGAGCTTGAGGGGCGCTGTAGAAATAAATAAATAAGTTCGAAAAGAGCGGGAAGATAACAACGGCGTCAGGGATTAACGTGTGCCTAGAGCCCTGAACTGTCATGAACGGCGTCCAGGCACTTATCAAAAAATCAAATCTGAACTCCGACCTGCCACTTAGCTTACTTCGCCAGCAGCACACACACTGGAAAGCCAAGGAGCGTCCAGGCACACAGGTGCAATCACGTCCTTAAAGTTGGGGGAGGACCATAATAATAAAGTTAGGGGACCACTCAAAAGTTGGGGGACGCGTCCAGTGGGTCCCATAGGGTGGTTGCGGCTATGTCCAGGCACTTCTTTTGTTGCACTTTAAGCGCTGCCAGACCTACAAAGAAACCTCATCGGACATCTGCGATTGTGGCCAATCGAAAGTTTCAACTTCCAGCGCCGACCAGCGACCATTATGCTTAGGCCTACCTGTTTCCTTGTAGCGTTCTGCAATGACGTGTGCTTTTCTACTCAAGTCTTGATACACGCATGCATGCAGTATATGCCTAGCTCGTCAGAAGCATGGTCAGTCGCAGGATTGTCGTAAGTGTTACACGGTTGCGGATCAGATAAACAGAGTTATCCAGGGATGAGTCAAAGTCTGATATAATTATCTTACGTATTATTTTGGCTCCCATAGCCAATACAACTTAGGCGTTGTACACATTCGTGAAATGACCAGCTCAAAACTTCTGTAACTTAGTTTAAGAGAATGCTTTCTCTGTTACTGGCCCCGTGGTATGGAATGGCTTCCATTGACTTTGCGCCTTAATATGCCTAAGGTTAAACCGTCCTTTGGGTCGGGTGCGCTCCTGAAGAGTGATACCTTGAAGAGCGCTATATAAATTTTCGTAATAAATGAACCTTACTGGTGGGCTTCTCGGTGGCAAGCATCGATGATCAGTCACAGATGGGGCTTACCAGCCATGGTAGCCATGGTAGCCACGGTAGCTATGGTAGCTATGGTAGCCATGGTAGCCATGGTAGCCATGGTAGCCATGGTGGCCATGGTAGCCATGGTGGCCATGGTAGCCATGGTAGCCACGGTAGCCATGGTAGCCACGGTAGCCATGGTAGCCATGGTAGCCTTGGTAGCCATGGTAGATATATGGTAGCAATGGTAGCCATGGTAGCTATGGTAGCCATGGTAGCCATGGTAGCCACGGTAGCCACGGTAGCCACGGTAGCCATGGTGGCCATGGTCGCCATGGTAGCCATGGTGGCCATGGTAGCCATGGTAGCCACGGTAGCCAAGGTAGCCATGGTAGCCATGGTAGCCACGGTAGTCATGGTAGCCACGGTAGCCATGGTAGCCATGGTAGCCACGGTAGCCACGGTAGCCACGGTAGCCATGGTAGCCATGGTAGCCATGCTAGCACAGCTATTTACATTTTCATAGTCGTCAGAATTTGCAATGTAAAACGACAAGTCGACAAAATTAATCGTCCTCAACAAGAGAAGCATTGGAGTCTAGGCCTATGATTTAAACCTTTTGACTCAACGCAGCGCTCGTGAATAAGCTGGCATCCCGCGCTTGGCTTTCGAGTAGCGCCTTAGAAATTTGGAGATTACGACTACGATTACGATATGATAGTTTGTCACGTCGTTCGACAGAGTCTACGTGATCGTAATCTTCTAACTTCTAAAGCGCCACTAGACCGCCAAGCGTAGGATACCGTGCGCTGCGTGACTGCGCATGGGCGGAGACTCGCGGAGGACGAAAACGAGCGGTCGAAGGAAGGACCAGTGGCGGCGCTAGGGGGGACTAGTGGGCTAAGCCCCCCCTTTAAAAGGCTAACCCCCTTAAAAAAAGGTCAGCCGGTTTTTACATTGAAATTCCACGATTTTCGACCGGATGACTAAGAAAAAGATCGTCAGAAATTTCGGCGGATGTAAATGTAAAATTTCCTCCGCGAGGCATCAGCCCCCCCAAACTGAAATCCTGGCGCCGCCACTGTATCCATAAGCATTCCCGACCCAATTCCGGTTAAAGAGAACAGTTTTGAGAGTGGACCTAGAGTTGAACACACTTCCCTATGCTCACCCTCTTCACCTTCTCGATCTTTATCTCTTGTTCTTTCCACTCAATCTTTAATCCACCTTTATCTTCATCCCATCCTATCCTCATACTCACCTAACATCATCATCTCCCCATCTTCATCATCGGTCCTACCTTCATCCTCATATCTTCCTCCTCCCCTCCTCCTACTCCTCCTCCTCCTCCTCCTCCTCACCAATCCTCGCCCTCTTTCACCTCGATCCTTCCTAATCATCTCCAGCCCAATCCTTATCAACCTGTCTCTACATCCAGGGGGTAGCCAGCCCTAAGAAAGGGGGGTGGTTATGAAAGAATTGTGAAGACTTGGAGTTTAGGTCACTAGCCCATCCCCATACTCGAATGGAGGAGACTTATCCCCACTCCGGAGATTTCTGAATTAAAACTGGTCTTAGATTAATTTCAGCATATTTTTAATGTTCGCATTACACTCGCTATCATTCTCTACAGATATTTTATATAGCCTTGCTACGTCACTAGCTATGTTTTGTTTTGTTTGTTTGTTTGTTTGTTTGTATGTGCACTTGTTATAGCGCCCCTTCAAGCTCTCTACTCAGAGGCGCTCCAGAATGCAGAGCGGACACTGCATCGGAGTTTCACGCCGAAGCGCTGAGCAATTGTGAGTGAGGAACTTGCCCAAGGTCCCTACGCGGCGAGGTGGATTCGAACCTCGAACCTTCCGGCTTCAAGGCAACGACGCCACCACTACTCCACCGCGCCCCACATTGTACAATTGTACATGTATAGCGTTACACTTCAGACACACAGTGGCGGCGCTAGGGGGGTTTGGGGGAGGGGCTAAGCCCCCCTAAAAAAGGCCATCCATTTTTTCTCCCGTGTAAAAATAAAAAATCTGGACGATTTAACCCCTTTAGCCCCCCAAAACTGAAATCCTGGCGCCGCCACTGCAGACGCAGCCGACCAGTTGATCGATCTTAACTAAACCAAGTCGAGTCGATCGAGAACTCGTCGACTCGATCGATTTGCAAGATCGTTGGTTCTGCCAAGTCGAGTCGATCAAAGTCGAGTCGATCAGTGACGTCGCCAGGATTTCAGTTTTTGGGGGGCTAAATGGAGTAAATCGCCCAAATATTTCATTTTTAAAAGGAGAAAAAAAGGATGGTCTTTTTAAGGGGGCTTAGCCCCCCTAGCCCCTCTAGCGCCGCCACTGGAGTCGATCACTGGTTCTGCCAAGACGAGTCGATCAAAGTCGAGTCGACCACTGTTTCCTCGACTCGACTCGACTCAGATATATTTTGCTATTTTTGCAGCTAATTCACAAAGTGGCACTTCATGATATTATAGCCAAATGACATAATTCGACCGGATCCCAATTAGCAATAGCACACAACGGCAAAATTAATAATGAACAGCTTCGACGCCGACATTCATTTTCATTTTCACATTCTTCCAGTCAGAGAAACTAGAGTTTTACTCAAAGCTGCTCCAAAGTGTAGCCTACATTACTCAGTTTCTACTTTTCATGTTCACACGTATACTGTAACAGACCGCGAACGGTTACAGAAGTCATCTGCAGTTATTCGCTATCTTAATTATTTTTTTAGAAATTATCTTAACTACTAGCAGAGCATACAGCATGCAATACCAGGGCGCTAATCGCCGCCGACAAGCACATCTGTCCCAAGGGGCGTCGGGAATCGAACCTCTGATCTCCATATACCAGTGTGTTATACAATGCGCCACCTATTCCCCCTCCCATGTCTATAAATTAGGTCGAGAAATCACTAAGACGTTACAAGTTAAAAATATGCAGAGATCGAGAAGAAGATGACGTCTTCAAAAACTATCGCGTTCATTGTCGCTGCATTCTGGAATACAATTTTGGCGCCGTAACCATGACAACGACTTTGTAACAATGAGAATTAAATTGTTAACCAATGACAGCGACATGAGCCGTGCGTGCTCTCACGAGAAGCTATAAAAAGGCTTGTGTGGAATCGATTGAGTTAATATGAATGTCTTTCATATCTTTCACTTCTTTTGCACAAGATTTAATATTACCTCACCAACAGTTCAAGCGTCATTACACGATCGATAGGACGAAGTAAGATGACTGTCAAAAGCGCTTACCAAGGCCTATGTGGTACGAGTCCCTTCCGAAAGTCGTGACCTGCAATCACGCATTATATATTTTCCTTCACGTCGTATTCTAAATGCAAAAATTATACCCAACTAACATCTACATCAACAAAGTACCATAAATGGTACCAGGTTGACCATTGTGTGACATAAAGGTCCAAGGTGACCTACAATAACCATTAGGAAGATAATAGGTAGTTTATTATGCAAAAAACTTGTCTACACAAGATGATCTATCAATCTGCAGACCACATGGGATTTATACGATGTTTATATGCAATCGATTCGCCGGTGTCGGTTAAATGTGGGCAAAGTGTATATTCTGTATGGAATACAGAAAGAGAAATCATTTCTGGGTAGGTAAGTCTTTGCATCGTAAACATATCTTTTAGCTTCCAGTGGAGCAATTATTGGAAAGTCATTTTGAATCGATGTGGCATGCTATGGCGCCTATATGTAACCCATACACCTTCTCAAAATCCTGTCTTAACCATCTAGAGTAGCAGAAAAAATCCGGAAAAGTCTGACCAGCAGTGAATGAAAACTGAAAGCATGGCTTCTGTAGGTCTACGTGTGTGATTGCATGCTTGTTTTCCGCTCATCATCATCATCATCATCATCATCATCATCATCATCATCATCATCATCATCATCATCATCATCACCACCACCACCACCACCATCATCATCATGCGGGGGTGGTGCGCCGCGGTGTAGCGCAATGGATAACACGATGGCGTAGAGAGCAAGAGGTGACAAGTTCGCGCCCCGTACATGGCGGACGTGCTTTGTAGGCTTACGCTGCTATTGGCGCCAATTATTGCAGTCTGTCTGTTCTGTGGTTCACTATCAACAGGGCGAATTTCAAAAGGGCACAATCAAAAGGGTGAAGATGAATAGAGCGCATTGTTTTTAGAGCTCACGGGTTTAATGGGCGAAATCAAAAGGGCGCATGTTTAAAACGGCGAAATCAAAAGGGCGCATGTTTAAAACGGCGAAATCAAAAGGGCGCATGTTTAAAACGGCGAAATCAAAAGGGTGCCTGCAATGCATGCGTAATTAATAAGGAAGTAAAAGTTGAGAAATAATACGAAGCAAAGAAACATGGTAGGTTAAACGCTGTTTCATCATGGTATATTAGGTCTCTTATGAGACCTCAAACTACTAAGCAGGTACTAGATATAATCGTCATAATCGAACTTAGTTGCCTATACAGCAAATGTAATTAAATTTCAAGGAGTTTCTAAGACAGTACCTTACTAAATCTTAAATCTAGTAGAATAAATGTCAAGTTCAAGCATTGAAGATTGTTTGCAAAAAATTTCTGAGACTGGAAAACATACTGAATAATAGTGAACATGGTAGAATGTTTGTCATTTTTAAATAGCAGATTTTACATTCAGCAGCCTATAATTAATTATAGGCTAAGATAAAAGAAACTAATATAGGCCTACATATTAGAAATAAGATTGTCATTTGCAAACCAAAGATTTAACAATTAACCTTTATGCTAATAAACGGACATCGAAGATTGAATGTCATTTCGAAAGAATAGATTTAACCATCAACATCTAATTTTTTTCGGTCCCCTTTGGTCTTTTGAAAATTCCGTCCTTTAGCTTACCGACCGTTTAAAATTCTTCATTTCAACATTTCGTTTTTAATCATGTGGGCTTCGATTGCTCTTCGCCACTTTAACACAGATCTTTATTTACCCTTTCAGTGGCGGCGCTAGGGAGCTAGCGAGGGGCTAAGTCCCCCCCCCTTTAAAAGGCCAAGCCCCCTTAAAAAGTCATCTTTTTTTTACATTGGCTCAGTCTCACTATGGCTGTCCGAAAAATCAAAAAGCAGTGACTCAGTGTAAACGGTGACACGTCAAAAGGGCACCGACAAAGGGCGCCGACAAAAGGGCGCCGACAAAAGGGCGCCAGACAGAAGAGCGTCGCTCTTAAAAGAAATATTATCGCGAACGATATCGCGGAAGAAACAAAGTATTTGAAAAAGACAAGTGATCCACCACTACATAGGCCTACATGACTTTAATGTTTAACGAGATGTAGAAGCTAAGAAATTATTTCAGAAATACAAACAAAGGGTTAAAATGAGAAGTTCGAACTCCATAAAAGTCGTTTAAGCTAGGAATATGACTAAAAGTTAAAGTCGAAAATTTCAAAAATAGACTGCCGCAGAGTCGTTATAATTATGACCGGAAACCAGAAGCGAAATCATTAGGCTACGTTACACTTGCCAGTGTGGAGCTATCTGAAGCAAATTTAGCCATTACATAGGCCTACCTCCATGACATGCTTCCTTTGATTAGGCTATAATTATATATAAAATATACATCACGTGATTACGACCGCTCCAACCTCTCGCGTTACCGCTTTCTACGCTCGATTTGTTTGTTTTAGCTCCTCTTCCAGGTGCTCGGAGCATGTTGTCTATCACCAAACACCGTGTGTGAAATATTTAAGTACATTAGGCTACAATGTATGTATTATTTTCTCGTTGTCGCGTAGTCGTTGTGCTGCTTATTTACTAATAATATTATCACCTCTAGGCCGACTCTTCATCGATGCTATTTCTTTTAAGAGCGCCGCTCTTATGTCGGCGCCCTTATGTCGGTCGCCCTTTTGTCGGCGCCCTTTTGTCGGGCGCCCAGTGTTAACAATATTTCTTGATTTGCAACTCATGCACGGACTGTACGGTGCAGAGGCCAAATGTCAAAACTAACAGAAAAAACTCGTCTGAAAGAAATTATTTGCGGTTAGTGCATAAGACTTATTAAAATGTAATCGCAAATTTATATAGGCTATTTATTATTATTTTATATGCGATTAGTAGGCATGGCTATATGTTAGGACAGCATCATGCATATGCATGATGTACAGTAGGTCGCTATGTTAAGTCAACATCATGCATCTGCTGATCTGCATGATTTACAGTAGGTCACTATATGTTAAGGAAACATCATGCATATGCATGATTTACAGTAGGTCGATTATGTTAATGTAATGTAATGTAATGTAATGTAAATCTTCGAGAATTTCTCAGCGCCCACAAAAGCCACGTCAGGGAGACCAGCTTATTCACCGGCGCTATATCAAATCAAGTCCGCAATAGCCAGAGCTGCCGTTTTCGTTCCGGTGCCAGGTCAAAATCCGGGGAGGTCAAGCCGAGGAGACAGCGTGGTGCTACGGTGGTTGTCGGTGATGGTGGTGGTTGGGTGATGGAACCTGATTGGAATCTGGATAGGATAGGTTGAAGAGTTCGGTTTTCAGTCGTGAATGGAATGCAGCAGAGGAGAGTGCAAGCGGAGGAGAGGTTGAATTATTATTTGGAGGTGAGACTGCAGGAGAGATAGGAGGGCGAGCGAACATGCGGAGGTATGTTGGGGAGTCCGTTCCAAAGAGCTGCATGGTGCAGCATAGACTAAGGAGCGGTCGCAGAATTTCAGAGAGGATGATACTGGAGGCCGAGAGAGAGAAAGATATGATGATGAGCGCGTAGACCTGTGCGGTTGAATGGTGATTAGTTGACGAATGTAGGAGGGCTGAGAGGTTTGAAGAGCGTTGTAGGTTAGAGAAACAATTTTGTAATGGATGCGCTGAGAAACTTTTAGCCAATGAAGAGACTTGAGAACAGGGGTTATGTGGTGATGTTTGGGAGTCTTAGTGACTGCGCGGGCAAGAGCATTCTGGATATTTTGCAGGCGTTTAATTTGAAGAGAATCTATTTCATGGAAGAGCGAATTGCAGTAGTCGAGTTTGGAATGAACTATTGAGGTGGCTATTGTGCAGGCGGTCTTGTAATTTAGAATTGGACGCAATCGACGGAGGTCGCGGATGTGCATA
The DNA here is from genome assembly GCA_949752735.1 of Lumbricus terrestris. Lineage (NCBI taxonomy): Eukaryota > Metazoa > Annelida > Clitellata > Crassiclitellata > Lumbricidae > Lumbricus > Lumbricus terrestris. The sequence continues at coordinate 14,972,124 of OX457039.1, read as the reverse complement.
TAGCAGGTGCGGGATAACTGGGTGATATGGTCAGAAAAAGTAAGGTTTTTGTCAAAAATGACCCCGAGATTGCGGACAGGAGAAGAGTATGGCGTAGGAAGAGTTGGGTCTGTTTGAGAAAAGTCAGAAGGATAGTCTAGTTTGTTTAATTGCTCGCGTAGGCCAATGATGAGAAATTCTGTTTTTGAGGGGTTGAGGCAGAGCAGATTAGCGGTCATCCAGGCTGAAATCTGAGTTATTGTGTTATGTAGCTGATTTAGTGCGTCTGAGAAGGAGCGAGGGGAGAAAGATATGAATAGTTGAGTGTCGTCGGCATAGAGGTGATGATCAGCAGAGGATGACGAAATGAGTTTGCTGAGTGGGGAGGTATAGAGAATGAACAGGAGAGGACCAAGGACTGAACCTTGAGGGACACCACAGGTGAGGATTTGTTGATTAGATGAGTGACCAGAAGCGCTAACGATGAAAGAACGTGAGGAAAGGTATGATTTGATCCATGAGAGGGCAGTGCCAGAGATTCCAAAGACAGAGGAGAGGCGATTGAGAAGAATAGCATGGTCTATTGTGTCAAAGGCTGCAGAGATGTCTAAGAGGCACAGACAAGAGACTTGTTGACGGCCTATCGCCATCACAAGTTTGTTGTAGAGCGAGGCCAGGAGTGTTTCGGTAGAGTGATGCTTAGTGTAGGCAGACTGGTTTGGGTTTAGAAGATTGTTGGAGATGAGGTAACTGTTGAGACGAGAGAGGACAATCCGTTCGGAGAGTTTGGATAAGAATGACAGATTTGAGATTGGACGGTAGTTGGATAGGAGTTCTTTGTCCAGAGATGGTTTTTTGAGAAGTGGTTTAACAACTGAGTCTTTGAAAAGCGTAGGGAAGGTACCGGTTGAGAGTGACAGATTTATGAGCTTGGTTATCGTAGGAGCAAGAAGGGCTACGCAGTCTTTAAGCAAAGATGTTGGGATTGGGTCAAGGTCGCATTGCTTGTTTTGAGAGGCCTGAATGAGGGTGATAATTTCTGCTTCAGTAGCAGGCTCGAAGAGGTTGAAAGATATTGTAGGTGGCAAAGTTGCGTCTGAATAGGAAGAGTCGGTTTGCGTGCTGGTAGATTTCGATAAGAGAGTCTGTAGTGAGAGACGAAGGGTGGAAACTTTGTCAGTGAAAAAGGATGCGAAAGAGTCAGCAATGGACGCAGATGGGATTGAGTTCGGAAGGGGGTGAGAGGAGCCGCGGTGAAGAAGATTGTTTACAGTTTTCCAGAGATTTCGAGGGTTGGATGAATTTGAATGAACAAGAGATGACAGGTAGCGTTTTTTGGCTGAAAGAAGTTGACTGTGGTATCTATTTGTCAAGGTTTTGAGTTGTTTCAGGATAGAGTCGTCGCGTGTACGCCTGTAAACTCGTTCCAGGCGACGGCGCGACGATTTGAGGGCTTGAAGAAAAGAATTGAACCATGGATTTTTTGCGTGAGTTTCTGGTTTGGTGACGATGGGAGCGTGCTTGTTGAGGAGTTCGGACATGGTGCAGTTGTAAGAAGACAGGAGATCATTTGGGTCTGTTGGAGGGTTGAGGAGAAGGGAGGAAGATTCAAGGTCGAGTTTGAATGCATCAAGGTCGATGGAGCTGATGCGGCGGAATGAGCATTGTTTGGGTGGAGGGCGAGGAGATGGTTCGATATTGAGTTGAGTGAAGATAGGGTAATGATCAGAGGGTGTGTTGAATTCACGGCTGAGGATCGGTGATAGGGCGGATGAGACACAGGAAATGACTAAGTCAAGAGTATGGCCATATTTCTGAGTTGGGAAAGAAACATGCTGGGTCAGATTGAAAGCAGTCAGAGTGGAAAGGAACTGACGTACAGGCGGGGGTGTCGACGTGGATGTTGAAATCGCCAGTGATGACAAATTCATGAGGTGTTGTTACAGCGACAGATAGAAATGAATTAAATTCTTCGAGAAAATCACTGTTATTTGCAGAGTAGGATGATGACGTAGGAGGTCGGTAGACATTGAAGATTGTTAGTTTAGATGTTGGCAGTTTGAGTGTGATTAAGACAACATCATGCATATGCATGATTTACAGTAGGTCGCTATGTTAAGACAACATCATGCATCTGCTGATCTGCATGATTTACAGTAGGTCGCTATGTTAAGACAACATCATGCATATGCATGATTTACAGTAGGTCGCTATGTTAAGACAATATCATGCATATGCATGCTTTAGAGCCACCTAGCGAATGGTTTTTCATATGCACGCGTCTATAGACGCTGCAATGCGAACATTGACGACATCACAATACAACTTAATTTGATAATGTCATCTTGTAGAAGTTTAGAGATTAAAAAGTGCACACTGAGGCCGGATAGAAAGAAACGTTTGGAAATAATTGGCGACAGATTGGAGGAGGTTAGCTTCCGGTTTAGATAGCGCCTTGGTAAGATAGTGTGAACATAAGGTGGTATAGATAGATTACATCACATTATAATTCCAAAGCTTTGAACCGGCAGCCACAATGAGCCCCGAGAACCCAACACTGCTTTGATGCGAGGCACAGCAACAGACTGTGGCGGAACGGTTGTTGGCAGTGCCTAAAGTGTGAAAAAATAAGTGCCTTTACGCCCCTTACCTCTTCAAAAGAAGTGCCTGGACGCCCATGACCTTTCCAGTCTGTGCTCGCCAATAAGTGGATGGACGGCGTTCAGATTTTAAAACAAGTGCATGGACGCCGCCCATGACCGTCCAGGCACACTTTAAGAACTTGTTGGAGTCAGTGGAGCGCAGTGTTTGCTCGAAAGAAGGATATATATGAGCATGGACAGTGGCGTAGGCAAGGGGGGGTTTCGGGGGTTAAAACCCCCCCCATTGGCTCCGGAAAAAGGTTTTTTTAGGGTTATTTTGCCATTTAAGTAAGAAAAAATAGCAAAAAACAGGGTTTTCGGCCATAAAACCCCCCCATCAAAAATTTCTGGCTACGCCACTGAGCATGGACGTCTACTATTAGAGCATGATCGAGTGAGCAATTGAAAATTGATTACTTTTTGCACTATCGGACAACTTTTTAAAAATTCTTTGCACTAAAGTACTACTGATAGAAATTGTGAGCTAATTTTGTATAGTCTATTTAGTCAGTTGATGTTTAGGCGTACGACTAGACCAGCTCAAGGTCAGCGTCTAGACAGTTAGGCCTGCAGGTGCCAGACTGGCGGGAAAGTTAGCGCGGCTCGGCCGACCGTCGCCGAAGCGCGCGAGAGAGAGCGAGAGAGACAGACAGACAGACGGACAGATACACGGGGAGAGACAGATAGAAGGACAGAGCGGCCAGGGGAAGAGTGTACGCCCAGACAGTGTAAGAAGTAGTAGAAGAAGGCGTTGATAGTAGAAAGAGAGTAGAAGACGTTTTAGAGAACAGTGGAGTTTAGATAATAATAGTTGCGTTGCTGTCGTAGAATTCAAGCGTTTGTCGTCGTTGATCTATTGTTGTGATATCTGCGTGTGTTATGAACGAAGAAGAAGAAAATACAAGAAACAGAGCTTGGTTGTAATTGAACAAGTTAAGAACTTTAGAGATTTATACCCTAGCTTTAGATAACGAAATACAGTGACTAGGCTAGGTGTAGGCTACGCTACTGAACACAAGGGAAAAAACGGGAGAAAACTTTGAAGGTCAATTGGGTGTTGACATTTTTGGTGGCAGCGGTGGGATACTGAATTCAAGCAACGGACGTTGGGATAGTGAACTCAGTCGGAGGAATATTTTCAATCGGAGCAACATTTTCAATTGAAGGAATATTTTCATTTGGAGGAATATTTTCAATTGGAGGAATATTTTCAATTGGAGGAATATTTTCAATCGGAGGAATATTTTCAATTGGAGGAATATTTTCAATTGGAGGAATATTTTCAATTGGAGGAATATTTTCAATTGGAGGAATATTTTCAATTGGAGGAATATTTTCAATTGGAGGAATATCTACGGTGGATTTTGCTTACGAAGCATTTTCGACGTCAATTTTCGGAATATTCACCGTCCGTAAATTGAAGGTGAATATCGAATTAATCTGAGGAGCCGAACAAACGGGAGAAGGAAACTGAGCATCCGAACAACTGGTGAGAAGATACAACGGGTATACGAATAACATTACGACAACGCCAGAGAGAGGTATACAAAACTCGCTCCTTGTATAAACAAGCCATAAGAAGTAAAGTCAGCCAATTGCAGAAAGCATAGTCACTCCCTCGATTTCTTCACGCAAATCAGTTGAAGTAAGAAAGTAAGATGGAGAAACTTACGGAACAAAAGCAAGCGAGTATAAAGAAGATGTCGTCTGCTCGATTAATAAAGTTATTAATTGAAGAGGGTCTCGACATAGAAGAAGTCGAAGAGATGTCAAGGGAAAATTTGATGAGAGCCCTAGCAGAGGTGTGGCTAAAGGAAGCTGAAGAGAAAGGCGCTGTAGGTGGCGTTGAGGAGAAACCACAGGTTGTGTCTATGGAGGCGTGGATGCAATTTATGATGATGAAGGAGGAGCAACGCAGACAAGAAGAGAAAGAAAAAGAGGAGAAACGTAGACAGGAAGAAAAAGAAAAAGAGGAGCAACGCAGACAAGAAGAGAAAGAAAAAGAGGAGCAACGCAGACAAGAAGAGAAAGAAAAAGAGGAGCAACGGAGACGAGAGGAGAAAGAACAAAAACAAGAAGAGAAAGAGAAAGAAGAGAAACGGAGACAGGAGGAGAAAGAGAAAGAGGAACAAAGGAAACAAGAAGAGAAAGAACGGAGACAAGAGGAAAAAGTAAGAGCAGAACAAGCAGAAAGGATGAGACAAGAAGAGATACAGATGCAGAAGCAGCAGTTCCAGCTTCAGCTAGAACAAATGAAAAAAGATCGTGACGAAGCAGAACGAAGAAGAATGGAATTGATGATAGAATACGAGAGGGCAAGGAAAAGTGATGAAGAAATACGAAAACAACAGATTGAAGAGCAAAAGATGCGTGAGGAAGACAAAGAAGCCATGCGTTTGGCAGAATTACAAAGAGCCGAAGAGATTCGACAGGAAGAATTGAAAATGGAGAAAGAAAATTTGGAAAAAGCGGAAAGAGAAAGGGAAGAACAATTAGAATTAGAACAAAAGAAACTCGCTCTTAAGGAAGCTCAGCTCCGAGAAATGGCTATAGAAAAGGAGGAACGCAGAAGACAGTTAGAATTGTTGCAGCAAAAGATAGAACAAGAAGAACTGCGTAGGGTAGAAGATCAAAATAGACTGAGGGAACGAAATGAAGACGAAAGAAGAAGTCGTGAAGAGTCAGAACGAACCAGGGTCAGAGAAAGTGAGACAATGGTGTCCAAGATTAAAAAGATAGGTGATGCAATGAAACACGTATTACCTAAGATGCCATATGATATGATGGAGGTGCCATTATATTTTGAGACAGTTGAGAATGCATTCAACAGTTTTACGGTGGAAAAGCAGTTTTGGGTCAAATTGCTGTTGCCACTAATGACGCCAAGAGCAAGAACGGTGTTGAATCGATTGTCTTTCGATGATCTAGACGATTACGACATAGTGAAAGAACATTTACTGAAAGAATTCAAATTGACAGCGAGAGAATATCGATCACGATTTGGAGATGCGAGGAAAACGGCGGAAGAAACATACACGATGTTTACAGCAAGATTAAAGAACCTGTTGAACTATTATGTCAGAAGTAGGCGAGTGGGTAAAAGCTACGAGAAGTTATTTGATCTGTTGGTGGCGGATAAATTGAAAGAATGTCTACCACCGGGTCCACTACAGTTTGTACTAGCAAAGGAGGGTACTGAATGCTTGGAAGCCAGTAATGTTGCAGAACTCGCAGACGTGCACGTGAACAATCGAATTGGTCTAATGTTTCAAGACAAACCGAGATATGAAGCATGGGGTAATAGTTCGAAGCAACCCAGGTGGAATAGTAATAACAAAGAAACAGGAAACCAAGCCAGAAATAACGAAGCGAGGAATGATGGTGCTTCTGGAAGACAGTTTGGTCAAGATAGAAGAGAAGCAACGGGTGACAGACAAATGTACAGTCGAATTCCAGTGATGGGACGCCAAAGAGAAAACAATACAGCGTACAATTACAGGCGGGAGAACACTGAACAGAGAGGGATTATTAAGAAACGTTGCCATAATTGTCAGTCAGACCGACATCTGATAAAGGATTGCAAAGCACCACCAAGAACGACAAATCTGAGAAATAGATTTACTCGAAGTGCAGAAAATCTCAGAGTAAATCAGATACAAGTAAGGAATGCACCGAATCAGTATGAAGAACAAGACAACCGCGAAACGGAAGTGAAGTCAGTGATGAAGTGCACGCCTCAATTTGCTATACAGAGAGAAATAGTAAATTCTGCTCCAATTAAAGATGCTGGTCGAGAAACAGAAAGCAAAGATGAGTGTCAACGTACAAAAAAGTCTTTACTACAGCATGTCAATGTAGAGATACGTGGAAATGATGACAGTTGTCATCCCGTGCAAGTCAGAGCGCTGATCGACTCTGGTACAGAGATTCCAGTAATCAATGAGGAATTGTTGAAAGGAGCGACAGTGGAAGAAATTGGCAGAGTACATTTGCAATGTGTGGCTGGAGAACCCATTCCAGCTAAGTTGGTGAAAATCGAAGTGCGGATGAGTTGTCATAACGAAGGAGGAGATTGGAAAGACAAGGGAGTAAATATCGCGCCATATTTAACCTTAGTGTGTGCCAGCATTCCGGCAGTCTTGTGCAAAGATAACAAAGAGAAGTTCTTGCTGCATCCGGAGATAATCGCAGAACTGAAAGAGGTTCCACCAGTGAATGTATTACAAGGAGAATTGCAAGCGAATGTGACTACAAGAGCACAGAGTCGGAGAAATGAAGTGGAAGAAGGAGAAGAGGAAAAGTCAAATGAAAGTTTGCTAGATGAGGATACAGAAAGCGATGATGAACAAAGCATTCAAGAAGAAGAAGGAATAACATCCGGAAACAATGAAATTGAAGAAGAGATGGTTGCATGTGAACGTGATAATGATTATGATGATTCTGGAAGTGATGGTGAAATGGACACGAGTATGAGGGATTTGTTTGCCGAGAATACGAGTGATGAAAGACAATTGGCAGACGCAATGAAATTTGAAGAGCAGCAGAGAAATGACGAGTCACTGAGGTCGTGGTGGAAGATAGCTGAAGACAAAGGATCAGAGTTTAGTGTGGTGAATGGGTTGATGTATAAGAAGCATCAAATGTTGGACCAGTTGGTGTATCAGTTGGTGTTGCCGAAGGAAAGAAGAATTCAGGTGATGGAATTGGCACATGAGTCAGTATTTGGCGGACACTTGGGAGAAGAGAAGACAAGGGAACGTATCAAGTTGTCCTTTGTGTGGCCAAGAATGCGTAGAGATGTGGTGAAGTTCTGCAAGTCCTGTGAGAAGTGTCAGCTGAAAGCACGAAGTTTGGTGATGGATCGAGTGCCGATTACACCAATACCAAGAGAGGATGTGCCGTTCAGAAGAATGACCATGGACGTCGTAGGACCGATCGAACCGACTTCAGCAGCAGGGCATAAGTATTGTTTGTGCATCGTGGACTCATGTACGAGATGGCCGACAATATTCTTGATGAAGTCATTGACCGCGAAGGCTGTATGCGAAGCTTTGATGAAGCTGTTCATGGATGTGGGAGTTCCGTCAGTGATCACGAGCGACAGAGGGACGAATTTTACAGCCAGTCTAACAAGAGAATTTCTGAAACTGATGGGATGTTGTCCTCGATTCGATTCGCCAGGACATCCAGAAGCGGCAGGATTGGTGGAGAGATGGAATCAAACGTTCAAGAAAATGATTCATCATGTCGTTGTGGAAAATCCGAGACAGTGGCATAAAATTATTCCATTTACAGTATGGGCATTGAGAGAAGTGCCTAACGCAACTACAGGAGTGGCACCGTATTTGCTGGTCTATGGAAAGTTACCGAGAGGGCCACTCACCATCCTTAAAGAAAGCTGGACCAAAGAAATAAATCTACCACCGAACATTGGAGTGCAACCGGCAAAATACCTGAAAAATTTAAGAGCCGACATGGAAAAGGCCTTGACATTCGCCGAGAGTTGTGCTGGAGAAAAGCAAAAACAGTACGCCAGTCAATACAACAAAAGAGCAAAAGATAAAGAATTCGAGCCAGGAGAGAACGTCATCGTGCTGTATCCTACGTCAACCAATAAATTGATCTCACGATGGCATGGTCCATGCAAGGTCCTGCAAAGAAGATCCAAATATTCGTATCTGGTGGACATGAACGAAAACGGTCGACGGATTATTCATGCTAACAAGATGAGGAAGTTCATTACGAGAACATTGTCTTGTGGTCTGATTGTGGAAGAGGATGAAGAATTTGGATCAGTGGTAGAAATACCACTGAAGGAAGACTATTCAGAGACAAAACAGAAGTCACTTCAATTGGATTACGAACAAATTGGACATCTGACCAACGAACAACAGAAACAATTACTTGATGTACTGAATCGATATGCAGACAGATTCTCAGACAAACCTGGATTATGTACATTGGTAGAACACGAAGTGGTGCTGAGACCAGACTTTCGCGAAAAAGAATTCATGGCATATCGAATACCATTAATATACCGAGCAGAAGTGGAAAAACAAATACAAGAGATGCTGAAAGAAAACATTATTCAACCATCGTCAAGCAGAATGGCAAGTCCACTTGTCATTGTCAAAAAGAAGAATGGATCCTTGAGATTGGCTTGTGACTACAGATACATTAACTCTTTTACTGAAAATTGTCGATATCCTATGCCAATCGTCAACGATGTCTTGAGCAAAGTTGGAAAATCCAAGTTCATTTCTGTTCTGGACTGTCGCAGTGCATATTGGACTTGTCCTGTGAAAAAGAGTGACCAATGGAAGACTGCGTTCGTTACACATAATGGACTGTATGAATTTACGCGTGTTCCTTTTGGAATGATTAACTCAGGACGGACTTTTGTAAAAGCGATAAATATGATTTTGCAACCGATTCATGATTTTACTGAACCTTATGTTGATGACATTGCAGTGCATTCTAATGATTGGGACATTCATTTGAAACATTTGGAATTATTTTTGAAACAAATAAGACTGCATAATGTAACATTGAACTTGAAGAAATGTGTGTTTGGTAAGAGTGAGGTGAAGTTCATCGGTCACCTCATAGGATCAGGGAAGAAGATGATGAATCCAGACAGGATTGACAGTTTAATTAATTTGAAGAAACCTGAAACCAGAAAGGAAGTGAAGCAAGTCTTAGGATTTTTTGGATTTTACAGACAGTTTATTTGTAATTTTGCTGAAATTGCTAAACCATTAACAGACTTGACTAGCAAGAAAGTACCTGATAACATTGTTTGGACTGATGTACATCAGAAAGCCTTTGATTCCCTTAAGCAGATTGTCTTGTCAAATGTGATTCTATATATGTTTGAGGTTGGGAAACCATTTAATTTGTACTGTGATAGCAGTGATTTTGCTGTGGGAGCGGTCCTATCTCAGATGGACGAGGAAGGGATAGAACGTCCCGTTTCATTTATCAGTCAGAAGCTGACAGATACTCAGAGGAGGTGGGCGACGATTGAGAAGGAAGCCTATGCGATCATATGGGCTTTAAACAAGTTGAAAGAAATTCTTATTGGTTCTAAAATCAATGTGTTTACGGACCATAACCCTTTAGTTTATTTGACTGAATCAATGTCGAAATCTGCTAAATTAGTCAGATGGTCTTTATCATTGCAAAATTTTGACATTCTATTGAACTATAAGAAAGGTAAATTGAATGTAGTAGCCGATTGTCTGTCTAGATTGTAGTATAAGATATTTTATGATGTATTATGTTATGGACTATTTGCATTGTTTAGTTAAGGTACGTTCGCTAATTTTTATAGATAATTAGCTCTCTTTAAAAGAAAGGAAGGAGGTAATGTGAGCTAATTTTGTATAGTCTATTTAGTCAGTTGATGTTTAGGCGTACGACTAGACCAGCTCAAGGTCAGCGTCTAGACAGTTAGGCCTGCAGGTGCCAGACTGGCGGGAAAGTTAGCGCGGCTCGGCCGACCGTCGCCGAAGCGCGCGAGAGAGAGCGAGAGAGACAGACAGACAGACGGACAGATACACGGGGAGAGACAGATAGAAGGACAGAGCGGCCAGGGGAAGAGTGTACGCCCAGACAGTGTAAGAAGTAGTAGAAGAAGGCGTTGATAGTAGAAAGAGAGTAGAAGACGTTTTAGAGAACAGTGGAGTTTAGATAATAATAGTTGCGTTGCTGTCGTAGAATTCAAGCGTTTGTCGTCGTTGATCTATTGTTGTGATATCTGCGTGTGTTATGAACGAAGAAGAAGAAAATACAAGAAACAGAGCTTGGTTGTAATTGAACAAGTTAAGAACTTTAGAGATTTATACCCTAGCTTTAGATAACGAAATACAGTGACTAGGCTAGGTGTAGGCTACGCTACTGAACACAAGGGAAAAAACGGGAGAAAACTTTGAAGGTCAATTGGGTGTTGACAGAAATGATGAGCAAAGTGAAACTGAGAAATTTAGCCTACATTTAGGAACTACTTAGAAACTGATGACTGGCTTAATTGACGTTAAATTTTTGTCTACGCAATTTAGGCCCGTGTTTAACAATTACGAGTCAAACGCCTGATCGAGTAGCCTGCTTTGTGCATATATTTATTTTTTTAAACGTAGTCGAATAAGCTCTCCTCCAGAATGACGAAGAGCTCTAACATTCCTTGTGATAATTTATTATGTAGCCCAAGGCTTAAGGCGTGGCTGGACGGTCATGGACGGCGTCCATGCACTTATTTTAAAATCTGGACACCGTTCTGCCACTAATTGGCCAGCAATGCCTGGAAAGGTAAAGGGCACTTCTTTTGGAAAGGTAAATTAAGTGGAGTCCAGGCACTTATTTTTCCACACTTTAAACAATGTGTATGCCCATGTAAAAAAAAGGCAAAGCGCTGCAGGTGCATATTAATCAAATTGACAGAATGCTTCTTAGTACATTATGGTTTGAAAAATAGGGACTAGCAAGAAAAGAAATAAATAATAAATTATGTTTATTTAATTCGAATTTGACTCGTTAATGGTGGAATTTCAGCGGCTAAATAAATGCCCCGAGCGATGCGTAATCTTATCGGCCGTAATTTTAGTCAACCTTCCGAGTTTGGAAGATCGTCTTTTGCTATCGTTAGGTTTCGTTATTAATTCTTATTAAACACTTTTGTAGAGCTATTCACAAGAGAGCGCGACTTCAAATTGTTCAAAATTAATGTCATTCGGGAAACATATTTTAATTTACATAAATACGCGAACAATTGTGGAAATTTTAACGCATGGATTTCTCTTTAGTGGGTATGAAAATTTGATTCTGGTAAGCAGTTAATAAAAGACGTGTACTAAAGAAATAATTATTAGTCAGCGTTGCGTCGCAGTGACTGCGTTCCCTGTTGGTGAATAATAATACATTAACAACTCCTAGGAGTTGATTCCTGATTCCTGGCACTGAGCTAGGCTAGTTTATGCTGAATAGAACAACCAACTGACTATCCTATAAAAAAAACTCCGCCGCTGTTCGCACTCTGATAGTGCCAGTCCCAAGCCTTTATAAAGGAGGGACTGAGGGAGACGCTAATCATCTTTGCCATGACCTATGACACAGTGTCGTTTAACATCAGCAACAAGCAAGCTACTCTTCTGACCCCGCCACTGGCGGTACATTGCTAGTGACAACCCCAAACCTGGATAAAGAGAGGGGTGGCGGCAATAATCATCTTTGATATGACACAGTGCGGCTAAACAGAAACAATTATCTCACTTCTTGTAGTTTCAGTTAAAAAGAGCTCATGCAATTTTACTCCAAGAAAAACAAGAAATACAGAAGAAGCAAGAAAACCGAGCCTCGCTCGAAGCATGACTAGGAGCATTGGCCACAGACCCTGGGCGCGCGCTTAACAGTCTCTCGCTGCTGCGAGCAAACAATGACCGACTACGGTGACAGTGTGATCGGTTGTAAACGTTACGCTCGGATTATCAGCACATTCATTAATAGGCCGACTGAAACTTACTATTATTATTAGACTGCGAAAATTCACGGTTAGCTAACAGGTTGCTGTTGCCAGCCGAAGCGTGTTCTGCGGCTGATTTAAAGAGTAGACGTCGCTTTAGACCGAGACACGGTGATTTGGGACGTGGGCGGTAAGGAATACACAGTCTCCTATTAACATGGGATGGCGCTATTATTACTATGTGATGTTATGAATATTTGACGATAAATTATGCTATTTGTCAGTCTATGGCACAAATCTTACGCCCGTCAGGCACGGCGTTTAGGACGGACTAGTTGAGATGCTGACACAAGATGCATTTGAGTTGAAATTGTGTGTTTGGAAAAGTGGGCGTTTCGGGAGTTTGTCAGATTTGGTCAAAACGCACGCTGTGTTGTACAACAATGTCATGTGCGAGAAAGCACCTCGCTAATAATATAGAGCTAAAATAGACCAATTTTTTAAATATACAATTTTCTGTATATGGTGTTTGTTTGTAAGTAAGCTGCTGACTAGTTGAGATGTTGACACAAGATGTATTATTGATAGAAATACTTATAATACTAATCCCTTGCGAATCTATCATTGCTGAGAATTGCAGCATGCCATGTTTTCTAATTTATGACTTAAAGATCTTCTGAATTTAGGAGTGCTTCGAGACTTGTATTGTTTATTCATATTTTGTATTGGGAAGTAAACTCCATTGTTGAAGATTGCTCATATGGTCGGACATATAGTTTAAAAAAATTAAAGTTCTGCTGAATTTGAGAACTCAAGAGTGCCATCATTTCTTAGTGGCATTGTGAAATATTTATTGAGAAGTTAAAGAGATTGCTCAGATAAAAGTGGCAAGTAAGAGTGCATGATTCAGAGAAGCTGAACAAAGTGAATGTTCTTCTGTAGAGTAATAATTTGAGAGATTTCTTCATGTCGTTGTTTATTTTGATGACACTTATGACTGATGCCTACGTAAAATTTAGATTATAATGGATAATATCCAAATTTAGGATAGAAATACTAATAACTGAAAAAGTGTCATATGCAGGGAGCTGGAAATAAAAATACAGTCCAAGCGTGCATGATATTATCTGTTTTAAGGTTGCTATGCTTGCCTTCTAAGAGCACCTCTTGCCACTTGGCAGCCAGCCAGACATATGCTTCCATGGATGATGGAGCCATGACCTGGTGCTGGCTGTTAAATTTGGTTTTGTTTGGGTAGCCAAAAAATTGTGATGTAAAGATGGCAGCTAAGGTATTGCTTATAAGAATAAGAAGATTGTTAGGAAAACTGAAAGCATCGGTTGGAAATAGATTTGTGAAAAGACGATGGGGAAAAGTTGAGAAACTAAGCTGAAGAGAAACTTCTGTGTGGCGAAAACCAAACCTGTAGGTCATCAGGAATTTGGTGGCTTGAATTGTTGAAACTTGCATGGCCCCGAATGTTTTTTTGAGAATTTAATTAAATAAAGAAGTTGATCTTCTGCTTCAAGATGCAGCGCCTTGACCAACTTGCAATGTTCCCTTTCTCACCTTGATTTCTGTTTGTATATATATATATTGGACTTCACATTTTAATAACCTCTGAAACCGTTTGGAACAATGAACATGGTTGACTGTCTTAGAAATTCTGGATGTGCTTGAAAGTTCTTTAATGTATAAATTTCATGTGTTTTGCCAGAGCTATTGTTTAGTGCTTTGTATGTAAATGCATTCATAGATACGAATCTTGTAAGAGCGATTGTATAAAAATCCTGTATATGTCACTCATGTATTGGCTACATGTATTGGCTGCCCCTATGTAAAACAGTTCATCAGCTCAGTATGAGAATTCTAGAAAAAATGACTAGGGTGGGGGTGATGGGTGTCAGATTCACAAGTTTGTAGTTTGAGTGTGAAACGGAACTCCCCCTCGAAACCCCTGGCAATTCTCACCATCCACTGTAAAAAAGTTTGGCAGCAGCAAATATTAATATTATTATGAATGTTTTTATGGTCTGTATGCCTTTTGTTATCTGTCTAATGTCTATGTTCAAAGCAGTTCCTGGACAGATAGAGCTCTGTCTTGTGTGCTGGAACCAGTGAATGGGGGATGGGGTTACCTACTGCTTCCTAGTTCAAGCATGTATTTGATTAAGCTGCTGATATTCAACACTTGTGTTGTTGCTAGTCATGTGGTTTAACCACGATTGACATGTGTGCTATGTTACATTATGATGTAGAATTGTAGATCCAGTTGAGATAATGAGTCAAGTATTCTGTTGTGTTTCATGACATGTTCAGACCGTTTTGAAAATGCAGTCCTTTTCATTTGTTGATAAATATTGAGTAGTGTTTAACTGAATAACTAATGACGTTAGGGTGTGTGAATTATTATGCATATGCAGAATTGAGTTTTACAGAATATGCAACGTCCTACTGGTCACTGCTTGTTAAACAATACTTTTTTGTTAATGAGCTGCATAGATTTACAATTAGGCTTCATGAAAGGCTTTAAACTTCCTTAACAGAACTGTGCCCCTCCCATAATGGGTGTATTTAGGGGATTTATAGGTTCAAGCCCTAAATAATTTATGAATTTTTAAAATTAATTCTGTGTGCTTTAAATACCATCCTGTATATATTGGAAACTCCCAAAATGGAAAATTCCCCAAAATATTTTCCTGGCTATGCTCCATCTCCCATGTGAATAGTGTTCAATAGACACGATGTCAGAAATTAGATTTCTGTGAATTTTTTTACTGAGATCAATGCCAGAGTGTGGCAATGCCAGCAAGGGACAGCTTCTGTTAATTTTTATGCTGAAACCAGTGCCAGAATCGGGCAATGCCAACAGGGGACAGCAAATACAGAGTTATTTATTGCATAGCTAAACAGTTGCTCCATCATTAACTTCTCACATACATGTGGCATGCTTTATTGTCAAGTTTTAGGATGCATAGCTATTTTAGAAGGCTGAGCACTAGTTATTAAGTTCTAGCAAGTTCTACATTTTTTTGCAGTCATTCATTCGTTCATTAAGTGAATTTGTAGAGCGCCTTTCAATGGGACCACACAGAGGCGCTCCAAACACTAGCGCAGCCAATTTAAATTGTCTTAAGATGAGACAAAAGGACTCAAGAAAGGGAGCGGATCACAAGGAGAGGCCATTCCATTTCGAGGGTCTTGCCACAGAGGGTTGTATTTGTTTTTACATTTTTGTCTCTTCATGATGCCAGACAGCTTTATCAACAGGCAGAACACCTCGAATAATTTAATGGCATGTTCTGTAAGGTCAAGTTTGAGATGCCTTGCCTCTAAGAGACTTGAGTGCAAGAAAGAGGAAGAGCTTTGTCATTAATTAGTCATACTGGATATTCCAACATCAGTGATGCAATGTTGAACTGCTTCAACCTTCCTGATTTATGCGGGTCTGTGTCGTGACCAGACGTGTTATAGTATTCCGAATTGATCCTGATGAGAACTGCTGAGTTCATTGAAGTGGAATCATGAAATTTCTTTGATGTCGACTGCGGCATGACTCGGTGGATTATTAAGAGAATGCTCGTTGAAGTTCAGTTGAGAATCGAGAAACACCAAACGTTGTAAAACAAGTCAGCTCAACAGCAGACTTGGAATGGGGGGAAGTAACATGTGACTTGAAATGGTGATTTACGCAGCATTTGTCGACAACAATTGGTAATATTGCCGCATGGTTGCCCACAATGCCCAGTCTGTAAGGCTTTGCAAGGCCAATGAAAACTCAATAAAGCAGTCCAAGTGAATGAACTATACTACCTTCATTGCCTCTTTTACTACTATGGTCGTTCGCCTCAATTGGTCTCGCTCTTTGGAATGTGCTGCTCTCAAATTCAAGCACATAAACCCTCCTCCTCGTCATTTACGTTTCTCTAAGCCTATTTCTTCTCTCGTGGCCTTGCGCACTAGGAACGCTTCTGAATGGATCACTCTACTAGAGGTGCTTTATAGTTGCTTGAATGCATCACAGTTCAATACAATACTTCAACTGCTACATTCACTTTTATCGGAATGTTGGTATTTTTATTGTTCTGTTATATTGTTATTTATAATTTTAATGGTGTCATTGGAATCTTGAACCTGTCTAAGGACAGAACACTAAAGAAGAAGAAAGTTAACTAGAATTATTATTATTTATTTATATTATTATTATTATTCCTGTTGCCCAAGAAGGTCATTGACTTGATTGGACCTCTTATGCGGACACACACTGAGTGTAACAAGATAATGGTTTTGGGTGGATAGTGGAGGCAACTGAAGTGTAGAAAGATTCCAGATCTGCACAGCATTTGTTGATATCTGAAGTTTTATAATGATTGTGATTGATGACTAAGAAAGTAGGAATTAGATAGCACTCCTCTTTGAGGGACACCATTTTTAACTTGACTTACCTGTGAAAAAGAAACTAATATATTTACAGCCTGATTGCAAAAGAGGATCTATCCAAATTAGCAATTTGTTACTGCTGTCATATGCCTCAACTTTAGGAAGAAATTTCTAGTGTATAATGAGTTAATGACTGGGAAAAACCTTTTGGGAAAGCACATTTATACTAATAATTATTTACAGATTCCAGTAAATAAAAAGTTGATTGTCTGCATTGAAACTCATTGTTTTGTGATTGACCTATGCCCCATAATGTGATAATGACCTATGCATGCCTAGATGGGTGAAGCATTATGTTTTGGCCTACAACGCTAGTTACAGGCCACAATATCCTCATTAAAAACCTTTCCTGTGTTTTTAGAATCTTTTGTGCTGTTCTATTTGACGGAAGTCATGCCTTACCTTGGTCAATGTTCACTGATCTTTTTCTGATGCTACCACAATTTAGGTTCAAGGTTCTTTTTGGAGTTCCCTCCCATTCGTTCTTTACCTGTATCTCCCCATTCATTTTGACATCCTCGGTTGATGATAACTGGTCTGCTGATGGGTGCACAACTCTTCAACTTTCTCCCCATCCCCCCCACTCCCCCCCACCACTCCTCTTCAGGAGCTGTAAATAATCTGCTTAACACCAGCACCAACATATCAACCCAGATATCTTGTATTATTGCATACAACGTTCCATGCTTTGCCCTTCAGGAACAGAATTTGTCACAATATTTAATTGATCTCCAAAAACATTTCAAGTTTATCTATTCTCCATACTTTTCTGTAGCATATCACCCATGCTTTACTCTTTTCCAGTGTGCAATCTTGGAATAATCTTTGACAGAAGCATTGCTTTGCAGATTAAATCACTAATCTGTCAATGTCATGCACTTGCCACAAATGGATGCCATTGTTCATGGTCTTCTTTGGTTCTCCTTCTGATTATAATATTTCTGGCAAAGCAGGCTCCTCTATTGTTCATTCCAATGAATTGTTTCATTGTTGGTTAGGATTTTATGCATCATCAATGATTATTCAATATTACAAAGTGGTGTCAAGTGTTAATGTTTTTTTAAATTGAATTCATTTGTTTATTGCACACACTCAATTCTGTTGATACAATTTCGAGCAACTAAGTATACAGTACAATAGGAACCAGCAGAAGCTAATAGCTTATACTATCCTGGCCCTCTTCCTGATTATTATTATTCGTGGATGTTTTCATTGCACTTAACACTTGATACTTAACTTGTAGTAGCAATGGTGATAATCATAATAATTACAGTTATAATAATATTTAATTATAATGTTGAAAACAATATTTGGAAGGCAATTTACTTTTAAAATAAAATTTACTGTTTGACATTATAATGACGAGAGCATCTTATAGAAGTGACTTGAAAGTTAACCAATGTTGTTCATCATTAAACTGCTAAATTAAACCTCTCATCATTGAACTGTTGTTTGTAAACAAATTGAGAGATCTGTTATGGCACGCATCGATATTACAATTTAACTTAGCTTCTGTGTTGAGTGTAGCTGATGTCAAGAACCAAGCAACATGTGGTTGACCAAACCAAAATCGTTAATATTATTTCTGAAACTACGCGTCAGAATAACTTATGAAATTTTTTTTTTTACAGAATTTAATGTGAAAACTTGTTCAATATATACTCTTTTCTTGAAATATCTTTTAAAAATGAGCTTTAAAGCTATTTTAAATGGTCTGATACATCTATATTTTTTTAATTAGTTGAATTAATTAAATAATTAATTTAATTGGATCACTTTTTGCTTTACATAGATCTAAAGTTAGAATAAAGCTATAGCAATTTATTTTTATGTCATTTTGAAGCTTGACGCATAACCTTCGAACTGATTTATCAAATTCAATATGTTGTAAAATCACCTTAATACTGGTTTTGGTTCGTGTTTGGCCACAAATATGCAGACACGAACACAAACGGAATGTGTTGTACACGATGGACAGCCATATTTTCTTTTCCAGTGAAAGTCTTGTAGGACATTGGGAGCTCATCCCTGATATCTGGAAATCAGTGTACTGCAACCAACTTTGTTTGACTGTCGGGCCACTTTTTCTAAGTTGGAGGACACAAGGGCCACTTTTACTTAGTTGTTGAAGGACATTAGGAGGCCACATTGCTATAATTTAATTAACTAAAGGTATATAAAATTTGTAGAATTGAATCAAAAAAGAATGTTTGATGCGATTTATTAACGTCCAAATAAAATAATTTTTAATAGAAAAGAATTATATATTCTATCATGTCCAAATTGTCAGTTTTTACATATATTTTTATTAATTCATTGAGTTGCTGTGGGCCATTTTTGTAGGCAAGACGGGCCACTTTTGGCCCGTGGGCCATGGGTTGGGAACCGCTGGTGTACTGTATATGCCAGCTGATATCGGTGTATGCCAATAAGTACTGCACTCGATTTTTCAAGTACTCTGACTGTTGATATGCATCTCGCAATGACTGCAGTGTTCGGCTCTTGGGTGCTTTGAGTGTCTGATACAGAGCTTTGGAATTCTCTGAACATTCCGAGATCTGTGCATTAATGTGATTTCCATCTCAAAACTTAAGATTAATCCGTGTTATAATTATAGCACTGGCTATATTATAATCGTAGTATGATTTCTAGTGTTTCTAGTATATCGAATTTCACCTTGTCAGTGACTTAAAACAATTATAAGACCCATGCGTTGTGTGTATTATGACTGATTTCAAGTGTTGTTTAGATTACGATTATGGGGCCTTAGAAGAATTTGTCAATTGAATATTGGATGCTGGCAAATGTGGCAATATGTATAGAAATTGTGAGTTTCAATATCAGATAGCACTACCACTGCGGCTAGTACATGCACTTGTACTGACAATATGAGATGACAACTTGTCCATATGGTTCACCAACCCCCAGCAATACTACGAAGACCCAGAGAGCAAAATACACACGGCCAGTTCATCCCGAAAAGAGACTTTGAATCAATTCGCTGTGCCTGCGTTGATCGGACCAAAACTGCATTTGCGTTGGGCGGACCAAAACTGCATTTGCGTTGGGCAGACCAGTTGACGTGAAAAGCTCTTCTGCAGTGCGTACTGTTGAGCTGTCTCACAGATTGGCACTTATGTGCCCACTATAATCATGACGGCAGTCGTACTCTGGGCAACATTGCCAATATTTGACTAGCCTAGTCGAAGAGTGGTCTCATTGCCATCGTCGATTGTCTCTTGCGAGCGGGCAATTGTTTTCTTTATTTCATAGGAAACATAAGTAATTAATTAATGAGAATTATGATTCAAGCGTTGTAAGCCAGTTTCACTATATAGGCTGTTGAGCTGTGCCAGACACTGCAGATCTTGTCCTGCCCAAATACTGGAATTTAGGTGTATGGGTGTATGAACTTGACAGACCAATTTTACTGTAGGATGTTTCATCTCTTGATTTGATCCATTTCACTCAGTCTGTACCAACTTGAAGGACTTACTTTCGATTTTGCAATTTCATTTACGAGCTTTTGATATAGCTTTTATGTTCGAGATGTGAGTAATATTTTCTGGTCTGATGAAATACCGAACCATTCTGAGTATAACTGGTGACATGGCTAAAACACTCAAGATTTGACTGTGGCATCATATATGCCGTAGTTCAGAGAAAACGTGTGTCATGGCTGCTCGCCTCATTGGCTGCATTCCTAAATATGCCCCCCGTCTCTGCTTATATGCGTGACGTTCTTCACTGGCGCCCTGTTTCACAGCATCTCCTACCGAGTTGCTGCACTTGTTTGGGATGCCTTCTTGATTATACTCCATCATACCTGTCTAGAGCCTTTGTCGACCTGTCTCCGACCTTGCAGCCCGTCTAACTCTTCGCTATGCGACAACGGAGGAGCTTTTGGTTCCTCGAGCTCGCACTTTTACCAGGCAGCGCCGAGCCTTTTCTATTGTGAGTCCCGCTATCTGGAATGGCCTCCCAGTAACCTTGCGACTTATGTCTAGGCTAAATTCATCTGCTTTTTATAAGTTGCTCAAATCTTACTTTTTTAGCTGTGGCTGGGTTGGGAGCGCCTCTGAGTATGTTTTTAAGAGGCGCTATATAACTTCTCGAAATGAATGAATGAATGAATACAGACATGTCATGCCTGCATTGATTGGAGTGTTCAGAAAATGTGGACCAAACCATTTTGATATCTATGACCAGGTACAGGGAATCATAGGAGTGGGTGTGTTTATTTCAAAGCAGCAGACGCTTGCTAAGTAATGATCACAGCAGATTTCTTTTAGTTTGAGAAACAGATTAATGAAATGGATGTAGCTTGTTTTGTTCTCGTTCGAGTATCTCTTTCATAAAGTGGAAAGAAAACATTTCATAAAGTGGAAAGAAAGCATTTTAGATTTCCTGTTAGGTTACCCCACTGACCCTGCTTGGTTTTCGGTGTCTAGAAATTGTTGTGGGCAGTGAAAATGTTGTTGTTGTTTAATTGCATCTGCTGCAGTTTTATTTATCCCTCGTTGCTAAGGCACTCGGCCATTGTTTCGAGTTGGATCACGTTATGACAACGTGAATCAATAAATCTTTTCATTGAGTGTGGGATTTATTTTTGAACTTTTCTTGGCAGCTTTAATTGATTAATTTGGCTCCGTTGCAAAGCTAATTGTTTCAATTGAATTAGGCAGCACGTTGGATCTCGTATTGATCTGCACTGGCAGAGCTAGTTGATTGGAACCATTGATTACGCGAGACATTGAGACCAACGCAGGTGAATTTACGCACCGAGTTTTTCCGTTAATCTAATCACATTTGATGATTCATTCGGTGAATATCTGCAGAATCACATTTGATGATTCATTCGGTGAATATCTGCAGAATCACATTTGATGATTCATTCGGTGAATATCTGCAGAATCACATTTGATGATTCATTCGGTGAATATCTGCGGCTGATAATAATTAATGCTACCAGAGATTATGTCCGGATGAACTTCCCTTAGCAAAGTAGCCTCTAGTGTAAATAAACAAAAGCAAAGCTGACTCATCTGGGCCTGACTGTCATAATTATATTATTGAGTTGACCTAGCTAATTGTTTTAGCAACAGGGTGTATAATAGAAAGAAATGTTTTCGTATCAAAGATGGGATATTAGCTTGGGAGAATGTAAAATGGTAGATCATATAGTTGGCAATTACTTTGCAATTCGCTACAAGTCCTAGAAATTGCACATCGGACTCAATATTGCCACTGAAACAGACGTCTTACTAGTAGCATGTATTCTACAATTTCAGAGTACTTGTGCCAAAATGTTACGTTTGTCAAATCTATGCCACCAGTTCAATTAAGTAACCATATACAGCTTTTGCACTGCTAAAAAGAAAAATTCTGCCAAGTGATTTGAATATACTTGACTTTCAAAGTTGGAAAGCTGCCCAAAACGATATATAAGGAAATCAAAGTGAAGACAAGCTGAGCTTCAAATAAAGATTGATATGCCTGAACTACTAGGGGTGTTACTGTTAGCCATTATTGGTTGAAGCACTGATTTTGTAAGGCAGAGAGGTGCAGGTTCAGGTCTTGCCATTGGATGCCAAGGTAGTGAATGTTTGGGCATCTTGGGCAATGGACATGTATGTTCCAGTTGTTCCTTGCTGAGAAGTTGCTGACAGATCGTGCTGCACAAAGTCCATGGTCTTTTTGTTGGTTGTATTTACACTTCTGAAAAAAGAATGGCAGTATCAGTGACAGAAATTTTATTTTGATGTGTATTTCAAAATTAGCTCAAGATTAAACAAGTGCAATATTTAAGCCAAATTTATGCAATGTTTAGGCCTACTTCCATTTATTTTAACTCTTTACCGACCAAAGTGTAGTAAATGGTATGGGAAATCATATGCCCTTGATCACTAAAGGATTACTTCAGATTAGATGTTGTGGCATGACCATCTTGGTGCATTGATGTGACGTGCACCTTTTTTGTTGGTATTTAAACCATACCCCTTTATGGGGGGGGGAGGGAGAACAACTGAATAGATGTCTTGTCTTGATTCTGTCAGAAATGTTGTGTGTTTGGTAGAACTAAGTTTGCTTAGCGTTTTACCAAATCTTCAAGTTTAAGATCATTAATAGGTAGGCAAACGGGAGACAGGCAGACAGACGAACAGGCAGACAGACGAACAGGCAGACAGACAGGCAGACAGACAGGATGATGAAAATGGACATTGTGTGAAGTGGAGGCAAAGTGTGGACAGACAGAGACACACACATGCACACACGCAGACACAGACATAGCCACACAGAAACAGACTTGGGCACACTTGCACTGTAGATGATTTATTACTAGTGTGAGCAACGGGATTGTAATGCCATTGTGGTGTTATTTAACCAAGCCTAATCCCATTGCTAAGAAGTTTTCACTTGAAGTCACCACAACATTTGTTATGGGTTGCTGTGTATTGTGTGCCATCCATTGTTGTAGGTGAATAAGGAGTCTCACCTTGTTGGCTGAACTTACTGAAGCATGTCTACAACTTGTGTTAGCTTTAGGATCTGCAGAGGAGGGAAGGTGTGGCTTGTTATTGGAATTGTGTTCAAGAAAAGCTATTTAAAGCCCATTGAATTGAATGGACTTAAATGATTTTATTATTCTGTGAGAGGCGCTTTATAAATCCAAAAATAGTATAGTATAGTAGTATCCATTTTTATCATTTTATCATTCTTAGTCAGTCCGTCACTGGTCCTGCAACCTGGGATGGCCTCCCTGTTCCTGTTACACTGTGCTTTATTGCCCATGGGTCACTCCACTCTGTTCCTCGAGAAACTGTCCTATTTATTTGTGGTTGGGTCTGGGTCGCTTCTGAAGATGTGCTATATAAAACTAAATAATAAATAATATAAAACTAAATAATAAATAATATAAAACTAAATAATATAAAATTATTAAAACTAAATAATAGATAATATAATAAATAGATAATATCTATCCTACATTGAATTGCATATCATGCATCCCAGTAAAATCAGTAAAGGACTAATACTTTAGGTTTGTTTCAGTTATGTACAGCAGTGGTTTAAATTGTTCTCTGTGATTAGCGTTAAAAGGTCAAATCTGTGTAATTAATGGTATGCACTCAGCAGCATTTAACTAGTTCCTTAAGTTTGCCTAGATACATGGATAGCCTTAGAAAGGCACTGAGTGTTGGACAGGAGAACAAAAGAGGACACATGGGAGAAATAGAGAGCACTGCAATAAATAAATAGTAGATTGGACTGTTAGCCTGTCAATGCCTGAGGGGATCTTAGGGTCTGCAATCACAGCATGCATGTGTAATGTTGTTAAAAAAACTGCCATGAAATTGTAATGGCCAATATCCCAAGATATCAGACATACAAAATGCCTCGACCTTTACCATTTTTTTATTTTGCCTGAAGACATGACATCAGGAAGGATGACACGTCTTTCTTTTGCGGGGCGTCTGGGAGGCCAAGTGGTGTAGATTTTTGTTGTTTGGTCTGCTAGCGTGTGAATTCTATTCTAAGAACTGTGAATTAGAAGTACTTGTAACTCTTTTGAATGATCTGTAGTGGTTCTGGTTCAGTGGTCTGGCCACAAACCAAGATAAGTCTGCTCAAGGAAATGTGTTTGACTCATACCAACACCTACACTCCGGCCATTCTCATTCTTGCATTCACGTTGCCAACAATGTTGTTCCGTTAGATCAACAAATGCCAGACCAATTGGGGTGGGGGAGGTGACTGGACAGTGATGTCATATAAAAGTTTGAAAGTCTTGTTTCTATATCCTATAAGGGCAATAAGTGAAAGAAGGCCTGCTTTGCAAAGGACAGGTCTTTGCCTGCTGTTTGGCTTGTCTATGTCTTGCCTTGATTAGGTCAACTCTGTGTTTGCAGGTATCTCTAGTTGTGATGTCAAGTTTGTCAACAGGAAATTTCTGCACATCAGTAGTAGGTGTATGTACTCCGTCATCTGCACAGCTTCCAGTTAAATTCAGAATGAGATTTCAAATGGCCTATATGGCCTATAAAACCCTTACAACAAGCTCTTGCCTTTTTTGGCCGCTTGTATACATCTCTACCCACAATCTTTGGGTATGGGTTTTTTGGTTGAGCCTCTGCGTAGGAATGTCATAGGGAATAGGCTGTCAAAGTGGATGTAACTTTGAATGAATCAAGTTGCCATACTCACTGAAAGATGAGAAATAATCAAAGAAAATGCGTAGACTACCAGCAGGGATGACTAGGATGAAGCTGGCAATATAGTCAGCTTAATTTCTTAAACTGTTGTGATATTTTGAGATGCCAAAACTAGGTTATGATTGGGTTCATGGAGATGTAAATATCATACAATAGATTGCATTAGACCTTCGTGATTCACCGTGTGTGACAGTGCAGTAATTAATTATAATCAATTATATTTAATCAATTATAATAAATTAATTGCAATGATCAGACTTGCAGCATGCAATGTGAGGTACCAGTAGTCGAAGCAGTTTTAAGTTGAGCACGAATCGGATGCAGTGGAGGTCATGAGTGTGCATGTCAGGTCATGAGTGTGCATGGGAGATCATGAGTGTGCATGAAGCAGGAGAACGAGATGTTGGAAATATCATTAGAGTAGAAGACATGTGGGTAAAACGTTACACCAAGATTGTATGCTGGAGAGTGCAAACTTAAATGAGAGATGAGGATTCTGTCTAAGGACAAGGTTATGTCATAAAAGGAGATGATAGAGAACTTGCGATTGAGGAGAGAGCAATGTCCAAAGGAGCAGACAGCTCTTCATGAATATCTTGGGTTGGAGGAGATGAGATGGATGAGTGAAGAATAGTACGCTTTCTAGGCAGTGCTCAGCAGTGACTTGGTGGTATATGTCGATTGTCGATAGATTGGAGAGTAGTACGTTTTTGACACTGTATTGTATTGTATGAAAACATAAAGTGTCTCTATTAGGGTGAACCGTTGTGAGGCGTTCCCAGTGTGCAAGGCCACGAGTGAAGAAATAGGGTTTGGGAAAAGCAAATCAGGAGAAGGAATTACCAGCTAGAATTTGCAATCGAGTAGATGGGATAGCGTATTCCAAAGAGAGAGAGAGGGAGATGGAGGGAGGGGGAGAGAAAGAGAGCATTTTGGGTTCAATGGTACACTTGAGGTGCATTTGAGATGTCTTTACCTGAAGATAGGAAGTGAATCAAGGTTATTGATGTGCACATGTGCGTTTACTGAGCTTGGTAGTCCATTGCACATGAATGTCAAGGAGATTGGAAAGTGCAAAACTGTAGTGCAGGAAAAGAGGTTTCAACTGAAGAGGATTTGTTGAGAAAGGTCTGCGATGCGTTGATGCCTTGTGTGATTTCTGATCAACACAGGAAAGGCTTAATTACCAGATTTGTAATGATTAGTGATTGATGTAATGATCTGATTTAATGATTTGATTAGTGATTGATGGTGTTAGGAATAGTGTGACAAATTTGGAGATGAGAGAGAAGTTGATGAAGGTCTAGGCAAGGGTGTGGTGCTTGAAGCTAATCGGTAATGTTAATGAGTTGCACTGATGAAAGGAGATGCAGGAAGTCAGATGCAGAAGTGGCAGGAAGCGGGGCTTATCAGCAGGGATGATAAAATCACAGGTGAGTAGAAACTTGTTAGAAGAAGTGGTGGCAGGTGAGCAGGATTGAGGGATTGGGTGTGGAGGAGTAGGAAAAACAATGTAGGAGACCGCTATATGCTGCAGACTATGTTGGTTGAAGGCAAGTCTTAGAGGCTGTGAACCCAATGATCCATGGGATCATTTCATGATAGATAACTATATTGAAGTCTTAATCTTTTACCCATTTGCCCCGAGAATATCTGCTGAAAACGGGCTTAAAATTTAAAAATGAACGGGTAAAAGGTTAAGTTAAAAATACACTGATTAGAGTTTCATACACTTGTAACATATTGTAAATAACTGAACAGTTTTGAAGTTGTCAGTGATGTAGAGAAATAAAACCATTTGTAGCTCACAATGTTAAGAAATTTCATTTCCTATTTAGCAAGCAAATTGTTGAAACAGCATCCTGCTAATTACCTAGTGAGCTTGCAGGAGATCTTCAGATTACTCTTTTCGTACAGAAGTCATTAAAGCAGCAAATGAGGGACGTGAGGCAATGGCTTTTGTATCGTAAATTAAAAGCATGTGCCCAGACAGAATTGATTAAGCATAAAGAACAGATTGCTTTCAATTAGTTTAGTTTCACAGAGCAGGATGCTTTATCAATTATATTACTGTAAATATTATGCAGTACAGAGAGCATGATTGCATATGAAAATGTGGCGAAAATGTTCTGTTGCATGCGACTCAAATTTTGTCCTTGCCAAAAACTTTTGGTCCCATAAATGCCAAAGGTGTAGAAATATGCCCTGAATTTTGGCCGTCATGTCAAAAGAAATTAATATGAAGTTTAGTTTCTTTTCCATAGCATTCATGTCTGTTTACATTGCACTGCATGCAGATGACACAAAAATTCCCCAATACCATGCTGTAGAGTCCAGCAATTCAGTTGGAAAATATTGGCTCTTATATCATTTTGCTATGTACAAAGCAATAGACACATACGGGCCTTTGACCCATGGATGACGAGTCATTGACAATGATGATGATGATGATGATGATGATGATGACGACGACGACGACGACGATGATCACTAAAGACAACAATGGATGATGATCACTAAAGACAACAGTGATGATCACAAAGATGATGGTGACGACAATGATGTAAAATTCTGCATTCAATTGAATTAGTTTATTGAACCCAGTACCTTGTAGCATTAAATATCGCTTGTATTATCATAATCGTAATCTCGAGACTTCTACAGCTTCTATCAAAGCTAAACATGTATACTTAATATGGGTAGCCTCAAGACTGAAAACGTTTAAATCTACTCATGTCAATGTGGTGGAATGTTATCTGGCGGTGAATTTGTTTGGATTTGTTTGGTTTAGAGAGAATTCCATCACGTGTTGACTTCATCTTGGGTTTAATTGGCACTTTTCTCGGGAATGTTGATTAGCACCTTTCTGACTTTCTTTTTAACTGAAGTGAAAGATATCTGAGATTTTCTTGAGCGGGTGGGCTGTGGACACTGATATTAATTGCGATCTCAATGTGTGGACAGTGGGTCCACTTATCATGGTGAGTGGGAGTTTTCTCTCAAATGTATCTGACGTGGTTAAATTTATAATCTTTGCTGAGCAGTACTAAGCAAACTAGGGTGCATGCACACTTGCAGTTACATTCATTCATAAACAAAACGTAAATAATATTTTACAATACAGCGTTGGCCGTTGAGTTTTTATTTTGTTCAGTTCAAGAACTCCTATATATTCGTGCCCTATAGGCTAAAACATAGGAATCCATGGTCAGTCCGTCAGCTTTTTTTAAGATTCCAATAGTTCACATTTAGTTGACTTTATAAGCGTGTATGTTGGACAGAATGAACAAATTGTGGGAATTTTAAGAATAGTTTAAGTTCCAGGCAAACATTGCCTTGGATGTGTGTGGTCCAAACGTAGAGAAGTTTACGTAGAGAAGTTTTCAAGAGGACTTTATTCACTTTAATGTATAAGTGGTGAATAGTGTCTGAATTAACATATTTTGGAACTTTCTGGATTGAAGGTGTGAAAAGTCTGAAGGAGAATTTAAAATGTTGGTTTAGAACTTTAGATAATACTGATAAGTAGGATCAGTAAGTTGATCAGTTGATCAAAACATCTTTGATCTCACCTTTGTTCAGTATGGATGGAAACTGCGGATGAACGAGTTGAGTTGTTTAAATGGCAACTCTCTCTCTCTGGCAGATAATGCTTGAAGGAGAAGTGGAGGCAAGCAAGACTACAGATGAAAAGAAGATTGAAATAAGAAGCAAGAAAAGCATGTGTTTACCTTGTATGTGTGTTGTAAATATGAGTAGTATTATTGCCACATTGAGATCAAAAGAAGAATAACACTGTGAAAAGAAACACGTTAAACTTGTAAATAACAAATGAAAAGAGTGGGAGACTACATGGGAAGAGACTTCACTGTTGCAGGTTTGTCTTTGCATAACAAATGGGACTGCATGGCAAATGAGGTAGATAACAAACAAGGCAAAGAGCAGAAAGATCAAACGTCATTGTATGCCTTTACATATTAAGAATTTTCCAGCGGAGGGGGAGGGGTAAGTTTCCATTGCATGTTATGTATCTCCACGAACTCCTTACCATCCAGGCAACCCAATCCATGCCATCCACCTCATCTCTGTCTTTCTTGACCTCTGGTCAATAATCAAGTTCTTCAACAGAGCCAGATATCCAACACTGTCTGAAATGATCTCTGCAAATATTTAGTTCTTCCATCATCATTGCTATCTCTGCTCTCCACCATCCAACTAAGACTCTTAGACAGATGTCAATCTCCCGCAGGCTTTCCCATTGAAACTGAAGTCTCACCTAAGGACTCCTTTATTTTTACCAATGTATCTATGTCTATGTCTCACCTAAGGTTTCAAGAATTCATGAATCATCACTTCCTTCCAATGCTTCTAGACATCAGGTACCTAAGCAGGTGCTCTGCCTCCTCCTCCTCTCTTGATCTGGAAACTGGACTCTGACCTTCTTCTGACTCTCCTTTGGAAACTCCTCAGCTTGTGAATAAGTGCAGGTGTCTCCCCCCCCCTGTGTCATTTGCTTTTGAGTGGCACTTTAGAAGTTTTGGAGATTGCAATGTAGATATGTTTGTATTATTTTTACCATTTGCAGTGCTTATTTTGCAGCCAGTGAACTCTGTCTTCAACTATATTTAGCAATGGTAACCTTAGAAGTTAGTTGCTTTTGTGTTCATCTATATATTCAGTGGCATGCTATGTTATACATTGGCTTCTTGCTTTGCTCATTTCTCCCTCCCTCCCCTCTTCCAAAAAGGCATTCATGGGGTAACTGAAGCATAAACTAAGCACCTTCCTTTTACAAAATTTGCTTTTTCATTACCTGCTGTATCATTGTGTTCAGTTGGAATTCATAAATATATGATAAATAAATCATAGGCAAAGAATACATAGAAGAATAAACCATATATTTAGGGACGTATAATGTATATATATATACTCTTCTTCAGGAGTTCATGTTATAGTGTGTAATTACTATATATATATATATATATATATATATATATATATATATATATGTGTGTACATTTTTATACTAGTATGTGTATGTGCACGTTCATGTCTAGGTGTGTGTGTGTGTCACTGTGTCGTTTTGTGTGTGCATGATTTGATGTGTCTGCATGTATGCCACTGGGTAATTTATATAGTGCCTTTACATGGTATTTAATCAATTGTGGTTGGGTTAATGCTGCTAAAACCTATTTTTGCTGGGACATATATGGCAAAAGCCGGTTATTGCCGGTTGTTGCCAGTTTTCCCAAAGTAAAGGCAATGCATAGAAAACTCATGTTTCATAGCACAGACTGCATGCTGTGCATTGTTGTAAAAAATGTTTGAAAGCTATTGTGCTAAATACAGGGTGGGCCAAAAAAAGACCCCCATAGGTTTTTTGCCAATATCTTGGCCAGAAGTAAGAATTTTGAAATGAAATTTTACAGGCTTAAAGACAATTCATATTTACACATGATGGCCAGATTTCATAAAAATATTTCAAACACAACAAAAGTTACACCACTTTTAGTGAGGCCACCCCCGTTTTTTGACGATTCAAAAACGAAACGCAACAAAAGGTAACAAAACACGATCTTATTAAGTCTCATCTCAAATAACTGTTGTCAAATGAACTTGCTATTGCTTCACGACTTGTGTTTAGTGTGCTCACCACAAGTGTCAAAACCTCTTTTGAGTCTCTTTGCAAAGTTCTTGATTAATCTGATAGATTCCTTATTTACCAATTTGATTGCCATCTTACTAAGTGACTTCTCAGTGACGCGCAGCTATGCTGGTATCCTGTTTCTTATTTAAATAGTAATAATAATGATCATCTGGCTATATGAAGGCTATTTAATAACAATTATTTGAAATGAGACGTAATAAAATCGTGTTTTTGCTACTTTTTGCTGCGTTGCGCCTTTGAATCATCAAAAAATGGTGGGTCGTCTCACTAAAAGTGGCACAACTTTTTTCTGTTTGAAATATTTTGATAAAATCTGGTCATCATATGCAGATATGAATTGTCTTTAAGCCTCCAAAATTTCATTTCGATATTCTTACTTCTGGCCAGGATATTGGCCAGAATAATTAGATCGGTTTTATGTTACTTTTTGTTGCGTCACGTTTTTGAATCGTCAAAAAACGGTTGGTGGCCTCACTAAAAGTGATATAACTTTTGTTCTGTTTGAAATATTTTGACGAAATCTGGCCATGATGTGTAAATATGAATTGTCTATGAGCCTGTAAAATTTCATTTGGAAATTCTTACTTTTGGTCAAAATATTGTCAAAAAACGTAGGGGGGTCTTTTTTGGCCCACCCTGTATGTATTTAAAGTAGCCGGCCAGATAAATAAATAAAAAATGAAGCTAGCTATGACAATTCCACATTTTATGATCACAATAATTCATGGCTTCTATTTTCGTCGACAAGTTTTAGTGTTCTTTGCTAAAATTGTTTTGATCGGATGGTTAATGCCATTTCAAAAACCGGTTATAACCAGTGTCTGTCAACAACTTACCAAGCCTGTCTCAAATATTGCAGGCCCAACAAAGAAGAACAAATTTTCAAAGCAATAGAAGTACATGAAGTATCAAGAACTCAAAATGGACAAGCTCCTAAAATACCTTTGTGACTTGATGCACAAATCCCTCTCTCATCAGTCTCTTCTTGCCCTCTCCGGTCTGCTGATTGACTTGATCTCTTAGTTCCGTGGGCAAGGCAAAGCATATCAATTTGGTCACTCATAGTTGCTACTAACAGCTTTGGCAACTCGGAGTTGTCTCAAGATCCCTCTCTCATAGTGCTACTCTGACACTTGTACATGCTTTTGTCACTAGTAGAATTGATCACTGCAGTTCGGTACTTGTGGGTCTGCCACTTGGACTAATTGGGCGCCTTGAATGAGTTCTTCGTTCAGCTGCTTGCCTCATTGGCCGCATTCCTAAATATGCCCCGAATGTGTGACATTCTTCACTGGCTCCCTGTTTCACATCACATCTCCTACAGAGTTGCTGCACTTGTTTGGCGATGCCTTCTCGATTGTGCTCCATCAAACCTGTCTAGCCTTTGTCGACCTGTCTCCGTCGAACTCTTCGCTCTGCGACAGCGGGGGGAGCTTTTGGTTCCTTGAGCTCGCACTTCTACCAGACAGCGCTGAGCCTTTTCAATTGTGGGTCCCTCTATCTGGGATGACCTCCCACTAGCCTTGCGACTTATGCCCAGGCTAAATTCATCTGCTTTCTATAAGTTGCTCAAATCTTACATTTTTAGCTGTGGCTGGGAGCGCCTTTGAGTAGGTTTCTTGAAGAGGCGCTATATAAATTCTTGAAATGAATGAAGGACTACCATGGCCCAACACTGTGCCTTTGCCATTGTAGGTCCTTCTATACATTGGAATGACCTTCCTCCCACTATCCCTAGTAAGATCTCATTGGGGTGTCATCTTCAGCTCTTCGCTGCTAAAAGTCTTTCGTATTTCCTTGGGCGGGGTATGGGGGGGCCACTGTCGCGCTGAGAGCGTCTTTGAATAGCTAGTCTGTAAGAGTTTTATAAATGCTAATATACAATGCAATGTCTGCCCTTAGAGTCCAATTCAAGTGTGGCACAGGAAGGATTTTGGCACCCATTTACAACATTGAAATTGTCTTGGACCTCTTGGTAATAGGTTTCTTTACTTAACTGGAAGCCGTGAAAGTTTTGGGCTGGTCTGATTCAGTGAATCGTATTCTACTCTCCTTTCCTAGAGCTACAAGTCACATCCTGGTCCTGCATTGAAAGTTATTACATAAGGCGGACAGAAAAAATTCAGGGAATTGATTAGTAAGAACAAGCGGTTACACCTCCACTGGCACAGAATCGAAATGAATGTTAGATTCTGTTATGTTGACACGCATGGTTGCGTGCCTCAGGTTAGGCATTTCGATTTGATAAATGTCAATGCCAGTCAATAAAATATTTAATTGTCTGAGCCATTAGACTTTGAAGGGTTAGGACGGC
This sequence comes from Lumbricus terrestris, assembly GCA_949752735.1. Classification (NCBI taxonomy): domain Eukaryota; kingdom Metazoa; phylum Annelida; class Clitellata; order Crassiclitellata; family Lumbricidae; genus Lumbricus; species Lumbricus terrestris. The sequence goes on along the minus strand of OX457039.1, from coordinate 14,939,411 downwards.
GTGTGCTCAGAGGTAGGCTGGTAGCTTTCAATATCAGGTCACCTCTATGATCATAATTTGCAATATGCCCCATATTTTATAAGTACGAGTGTATTCATGTATGACATAATTGATGTTGTGTTTATATGTATATCAATATATATAATATCTGTTTATATATGTAGTATAGATGATGCACATTGTTTGCATTTACCGTATATTATATATATTATATTTCATAGTTCCGCAGTATTTATTTTACATGCGTATATATTTAGTCCTTTCGGTATGTGTTTACTGTTTATACTGGACCCTTGTTGGAATGCATGCTCAAAAGATGTTGAAATATCTTAACGGCGTGCTGCATTGGTTTACCAGTGTATACTAAACATTTTTATCATTATCTAAAGTGTCTAGTGTTGTTTTATACATGGGCTGCTTGGTTTTTCTTAAAGAAACTAGATTTTTGTTAGTTTTTTCTTGTGCTAGGATGACATAGAGAGTAATGTTATGGTTTTATTCGATTGCAAAAAGTCGTATGTTTACTCAAAGAGTGAGTTGTGGGTGTTTAAGAAGTTCGTATGTAGTGATAAAAGCTGAATTCAGGCAATCTGTAATGTGGACATCTACTGTCTAGTGATTTGAAGAACCATTTTGTTTCATCATGGTCTCGTGTAAACAGATCAGGATGAATTTTCCTAAAATGGGGCTATGTAAATTGGCGCGTACAATTACTTTATGAATTCACTGACAGTAACAGGCAAATCTGTAATGCGGTCTCTCCATTACCAGTGCTTAAAGTGTAGAAAAAGAAGTGCTTGGACGCCCCTTAGCTTTCCAGACTGTGCTGGCCTAATAAATGGCAGGATGGCGTTCAGATTTGAATATAAGTGCCTGGGTGCCTTCCATGACCATCCAGTCAAACTTTAAGCCCTGTCCATTACTGTACAGAGAAATCATTATGAGTGCATGGGTGAAGGACTATACGTGTAATTGATTCTGTTGAGTGTCGACCCTGTGACCGAGAGTTGTGATCTCTCTGGTAGGCTTAAAGACGGAGTATTTCTAAATTTACATGGGACTTGTTTGTATCCCTATGCGTCATTGCTGTAAACTGAGTATGTTGGTTGTATGTACTGTTAATGGGAAGATCTGTACTGACCACCTACCCTCATACGCTTGGGCTGGGGAAGAAAGGTGATGGCTCTTGAGATTTATGGCTTCTTCTTTCTGTCTTGTTTCTTCTTTCTGCTTCTTTCTTTTATCATCATCTTCTTTCTTTCCTCTTCTTCTTCTTCAAACTTCAGCATCTTCTGTTCTGTGCACTTACTTAATTACTAAAGCAGTAATTACTAACCTTGTGGTGCTGAATGTTTTAACCTTTTTTAGCCTTTCACTGTGCTATGTAAATTCAATCATGTGAGGTTGAACATATAAGTTGCTCATGATTGGCTAAGGATTTCAAGCAAGATAAACTTGTGGCTGAATAAATAATGATGAAGGAGAAAGACAATTACAGTTTGTGCTTTTGTTTCACGAACTGTGTAAAATCACAAGAAGCTGACCTTTGGTTGGTCTAGAGATTGTATGTATATTATTATTATATGTAGTGTTTGTGTGGTGTGTTTGTTGGTGTCTATGTGATGTATATATATATATATATATATGTATATATGTGTGTGTGTATATATATATATACGTATGTATAATTTATAGCACGTATATATATATACATGGAATATATTTAGATGGGTGTATACACTGTATAGTGTATGCCTATATAATTTAAATGCTACCCTCAGATGATTGTATCCTGGTGTCTTCAATATCCTTGGCATCATGATTCACCCTTTCAAGTCGGGTAACTAGGTTGACATGATCTAAACAACCCCTCACAGGGCGTCACTAGCTGTCATCCTCCTCATCACCTCCTCTAATGATGGTATGTCATCATGTTCACGTTGACAAGGTCATGTTCAGAAATACACCAAGACAGTTGATTGGTTGGAGCACTGGACCTGAGAACGGATTTTAGTCTTTCCCATGAGACATTGAACAAATCACTCGCTCACAATTATTGCTGTGCACTATTGATGTTCTGCCGCCGTATGGTCATGTGCACTTGTGAACTTTAGAAGGAGGGCGTATCGCACGCGCATGCAGAACGTGTATTGTATTGTATTGCACTTAAATCATTGCATTAGATTCCCGTTCAGCGGAAGATCAAAATAATAAACGAATAAGGATCGAATAAACGAAGAGAACCAGGATCTGTTTAAAATTGGGTCTCGTGGTTTATAAAACGCTAATTTGTTTTACGACTGCGGATTTTAACGATTAATTGACCGATTATTCGTTGCAAATTTTATTAAATTAATTTTGTCGTATTCGATTTCTTTTTTTTCTTTTTTATTACATTTTACGCTGTTGAGCAAGCTACAAACCGGAGGAAACTATACGATGAACAGTGAGAATGTGAGACATTTGAGTGAAATATTAGGCGATGGCTTTGCATTTAAAGTGAATGCAGATGCGGAAATCGTTAAAAATTTGATTCAATTAACTTTGATGAAGATTGTGACAGAATTAACTGTCTTCATTGCAAGAGAGAATTAGCTTCTAACCGTGGTTCAAACACCCTCAGGCTAAACGACTACATTGAAACAAATGCTGCACTTAATGTAGCAGTTGCCAAATTAATCAAAGTTACATTTTTACGATTATTAGGTTTATATTATTTTTTGATCAGAACCAGCCCTGATTTATTGACATTGTGATAATTTTAATCACAATTTATATAGCGCCTATTCAACAGAAACACTCGTCAGAGGTTCTCTCGAGCAGACGACGGGAAACCCAGATCGACCAAAATGGTTTTCATTCGCATACGGGATAGAGAGGTAATAAGAAAGATGATGGTGCTTGTGTCATATGCAGATTATATTTGGCAACCTATTCTAGAAAGTTGGACTATCTCAGCTTTACTGCTGTGTGAGAAATGTTTGGTTGGAGGACCAACCAGAACAGGTCAACCTAGAACAGATAGGGCAGAGCAGAGACCTATGACGAGGAATTGGTGTGACTGAAGCACAGATGTTCTCCCTAAGATGGAGGAGCACACCTCACAAGCGATAATTATTATATATATGTATATTATATGGGGCATTCCACACCAAATCAACACAGTCATCAAACATCATCATCTCCGATTTTGTTGAAATTTGGTATGGTGAAAAGTCACTATGAAAAACTTTCAAAACCAGAATTTTAGATTTTTGGGTCAACCGGTGTCCGAGATATGGGTCAGTGAACTTGACCGAAATTGACCGATTTCTGCTGACCGGCCGATGTTCAGACTGCTGTATCTCAGCTTCTACTGCACCTAGAGACACAATTAAGATATCAAATTGAAGGTATTAAATAGTTCTATCTGGGTAAAGCATTCACAGGCATTCATATTTAGTGGAAAAAAAATTCTGAGCAACTGTAACCTAGTGATACTGACCTAGGTCAGTTTGTAAAATCATAATATTATCAAATAATTCCCATGCAAAGCCTTCATTGTTCCTAACAATTGGTGAAAATTTCAGAGTGGGCGCTCTTATAGCTTATTTACAGTGATTTTTTAAAGGTACCATCATGGTCAAGATTCGCGACTATTGTACCTTGCCAGATAGATCTTTGATATCCCTGCCACATCCACAAATCTGCAGCATATCAATTTATTGAATCTAAAGAGAGAATATTATAGTATGCAAATGCAACATATTTATGTCACATAAAATTAAAGTTATTTTTCCTGATGCATTCTAGTTGTCCACTTGCTATTAATGTGCACATGTTGAACTTTTCTTTCAGTTGTCAGATAATTTCATTTTGTCTCTTGTTCGGTTTTGATTCATCACTATGAACAACATGATGCCCTCTTATCATAGTTAGTTACTTCTTAACAGATTGGTGTATATTCAAAAGCTTTTTCTTTGCATAGTACTTGGCATATAGTTTTCTTTTCGCAACAGGGATCTCACTGAGTCCTGACTGTGATGAATTTAGTATAGACAGTGCATCAGTTGGAGACATTGTTGACTAAATCAGTGGTCATGGGTTCAGGGTCTCCTTCTGATGATGAGTTATTATGTTTCTCCTGGGCTTGTAAAACAGTTTAAATATCTTTGCTACATGGAGCCCACAGCTTATCCACGACCTTTATAGAAATATGCAGCTGTATTGTAGCTGATGTGGTAGCTTGTAATCCAGTCACCTTTAATTGCTGTTTATGATATTTGAATGGATCACAACATGATCTGTAAGACTATGTCATATATACTTGGAGACTTATTTTAAGATACTATTAGAGCAGTATGTCTATTTGAGGTATTTTATCACAACTCCACTTGTAACAACACAAAAGGCTATTTAAAATTGCAACCGATGTCATAATATTATCATTTTAATTTAAGACAGCAGGAAAGACTATGAAATTGAGGACCTAAACAATTCATTACGTGTGTAAATAAGAACCAGTGAGCATGCAAATAAGCCTAATTCTTTTATTCCATGCTGTGAAAGATAATACTAGAACTTGGAACAAGAAATGTGTAAAAATGCATTGGTGTTAACAGCTGGGATTCAGCAGTTAAATAGTCATGTCATATCGCCGGTCGCGAATTACAACAATGACCGTACCTTTAAAAAATCACTGTAAATAGACTATAAGAGCGCCCACTCTGAAATTTTCACCAATTGTTAGGAACAATGAAGGCTTTGCATGGGAATTATTTGATAATATTATGATTTTACAAACTGACCTAGGTCAGTATCACTAGGTTACAGTTGCTCAGAATTTTTTTTTCACTAATTATGAATGCTTGTGAATGCTTTACCCAGATAGAACTATTTAATACCTTCAATTTGATATCTTAATTGTGTCTCTAGGTGCAGTAGAAGCTGAGATACAGCAGTCTGAACATCGGCCAGTCAGCAGAAATCGGTCAATTTCGGTCAAGCTCACTGACCCATATCTCGGACACCGGTTGACCCAAAAATCTAAAATTCTGGTTTTGAAAGTTTTTCATGGTGACTTATCACGATACCAAATTTCAACAAAATTGGAAATGATGATGTTCATTTTTTTCTTCAAATGTGTTGATTTGGCATGGAATGCCCCATATGTACATATGTGTATACATGTATGTATATATGTGAATATAATATATATATATATATATATATATATATATATATATATATTATGTTTGATAGGAAAAATGGACCACTGTTTTGTCGCTTTCTAGATAAGCCAGAAATTGGATTTTTACCTAAAACCATTATTATTATTATTGATCTTTGTGTTTATTTAATGCAACCGTGCCTTCAGCTCACTGTTTACAAAACTATCTCATGCACCTGATGTGTTGAGTCAAAAAATTTTGATTTTTGCATTGGGTAGAGACCGATTTAATTCTTATTTGAGATCTCCCGCCGAATGATTTTTTTTACGTTTTCATGTACAATGTACTACAAACAACTTTGGACTAAACGTCCTGAAATTTTTGCCATGAATTAATTATAATATTAGCGGGATGGAAACTGTAAATAAGTTCATTCTGAAAAGATATCCCTCTTGGCCAAGGTCACCTATGTATAACTTGTAAGTTTGTGTACTCTGTGAGTGCGTGTGAGTGTGCGCGCATGCACGCACTATGAGTAAAATGACTACCCCTCCTGTTACATGGGTAACAAGGTTGAAGGTGAAGAATTTTTATCATGTGAGTGAACAGCTATCCTGCTTGTTAGGATGAATCAGTTTGTTGAGATGGGATTTATAAGATGGACGTACATTTGTCTTCAGGGTAAAATGTTAACTTTTGCTGATTGTGCATTATGATGATCACATTGCCTGTTCACAGAGGTTGGAACGTTTGTATTTGTTTCTGACTTCTACTCTTTTGGAACGTTTGTTTTTGTGCTTATGACTATTACTCTTTTGGAACGTTTGTATTTGTGCTTATGACTACTCTTTTGGAACGTTTGTTTTTGTGTTTATGACTACTACTCTTTTGGAACATTTGTATTTGTGCTTATGACTACTACTCTTTTGGAACGTTTGTTTTTGTGTTTATGACTACTACTCTTTTGGAACATTTGTATTTGTGCTTATGACGACTACTCTTTTGGTACGTTTGTATTTGCGCTTATGACGACTACTCTTTTGGAACGTTTGTGTTTACGACTGCTACTCATTTTCAAACACGTTTTAATTGTGCTCTTGTTTGTGTTGTCTCGTTTTTCAGTTGATTGCTGCGGTACTATTTAAGTTGTTCGACAACGGAGACCAAGTGGTGCAACGCTTGTCATGGACGATGGAGGGACAAGCACGGACGATGTCCAGTCTTGCCTCGTCCCGATGGATGATTTCTCGCAGGTAATTTGTGGACGGAGGAGGCAGTGGCCGTTTCTAGGAATTTATGATGGAGGGTTTGGGTTTTTTGCCTGGCCAAATGCCGTTTCTGACACCAACCCAACAGTATTACAGTAAATAAAAAGGGAATAAAGTAAGATAGGGAATAAAGTAAGACAAACAATTGTTACTACAAGCAATTGTTTTGTTTTTTCTTATTTAAGTGGATAAATAACCTTTAAAAAAATTCCTAGGCCAATGAGGGGGTTTTAAACCCCGAAACCCCCTTGTCTACGCCACTGGCTGGAGAGCATTCCATGGAATCAGGATTCAGCCTGGCCAATATTCCTTTGGCAGCTACCTGCTTTGGCTAATTAAAGTTCCAGTGCTGACCATTAAAATTATTTTAAAAACTTCTGATTGCATTTATTGATGAAAATTATTTAAATGGGTTACTAGCAAACCAGTTTAATGGGAATTTCAGTAATTGATACGGTAAAAGACTTCTATTTCATAAGCTGCATCAATGGGAGTATTTCCAGATTATTTTCCCCTGCTTGGTTTTCTTAATGTGTGAATTTGATTTTTACGTTATGTCTTGCTAATTATATTCCATTCCCCGTTTGGTATTTGTTTACTTATTTAAGTGGTAGTTCCTTCCTTCTTCTCTGTATGTCATGAACATTGTTTCTGTGATATTTATAGAATGTTTTAATGCAACCTAATGTGTAGCTGCCAGCTGGTTCCCTGGCTATCTAGCCCGAAGTGTAACATGAAAGCCATTGCTTTTTATGACTCATCAGTCATCATACATGATTATGTTTACGTTTTGTGTAATGAAGTGATTAAATGTGTCTGTTAAATATTTATAAACTATTTAGAGTTGTCCCATACAGTTTTGTTTTTCTTCAGACTCTCGGTCAGCACTATGGTTTTAGTTTGGTAACTGCACTCAGATAACCACTTTTAAAGTAACTAATTATGTATAGAAGCTTCTCTGTATATTTCTGTTGACTCACTGCTTTCCAAAAGTTAGGATGAGCCAACCGTGATTTGGGGACATGCTTACATGACCTTATTGCTCCTCCCTATATATATATATATATATATATATATATATATATATATATATATATATATATATATGTATATATATTATATATATATGTTATATATATATTCCATGTTGAAGTAAAAGTCGATTATACTAGACACACATATTTTTTAGGGCACTGGTGATTGTGAAAGTTTACAAGTAGTAGACCAACTGATAGCAAAGATTGTGCTGGTTTATTTTGAAATTACATAAATCTTCTGACCTAAACGTAAATGGAAACTATGTGCAGCAGTACACTTAGGTCCCCGGTGTTCTAGATATTTTAGTAACATTTTAACTGTATTTCCTGTCATGTCTATTTTGGTTTAATTTTTAAAACCTTGCAGTCTAATTTAGAAACTGTTTAGTTTGGTTTTTAGTTCTAGGGTAGCATTCAAATCTTTGTGATTTTCTTATATGTAAGGACTGCAGGCAATGGGCCACATCGTCCTCTAACATCAGTTGAAGCTGATGTGGTTTTGCGTGATGGGATGTTAGACGTTTTGCCTTTAAATTTGCATATTGCCTAAAATTCAGAGTCTTTCAGTTGAATACAGTGATCCTTTAATTTTAAATGTACCCTGGTTGGCTGGTCTGTGGAAGAACTTGGGTTTACTGAATGATATGTTCAGAACTCTTTGGCTTGACTCGTAGCAAATACATCAAAAATGGCCGATTTGTTTGAAGTGTTTGATTGATTAGAGCACTTAACGTGTTTTGTGGAGAGGACGGGTTCGAGACTTTTCCGAGACAGAGGCTGTGTACGGACCTTGAGCAAGTCCTTCAGTCACAATTGATGTGAAAAGTGAAAGATTGCCAGGTTCATGGAATGGGAAAGCCGCTCGGATGGACAATTGACGTGGAAGCAGGGCTGTACTCCAGGGTATACGCAGCTATACAGCGTATACTCACCTCCGGGGGAAAAATGACAGTGTGCACTCGCCTCTGAAAATGAGGGTACACGCGGTATACAGCGTATACTCACCTCACAAAGACCAAGTGGGTACACGCAGGAAAAAATTGCGATTTATGAAGATGAAATTGTGAAAATAGGTCATGTTTGCGCCGTTCTGAAGGTTTTCCTGACGAAAAATCTTCTAGAAAACCATCCAACGAAAAAAAGTTTGTCAGAAATCTGTGGCATCAAAAAAGGCGATTTTTTTCCAACGGCAGCGTGTACTCACCTAAAAAAATTCAGAATACACCGCTGCATGGAAGTGCTTTGTCATGCAATACATTCCATTTCCTGTTTTTCTCTTCCGTAGGATCCATCTCCAGCTGACAATAAAGAACATGACACAGATTTCACGAGACTGACTTCGGCGGAGAACGACGAGATGCGAGAGTTCCTGGACTCGGCCACTCGTCTGTCGGCCGATAAATTTGACCTTCGCGAGGGATTCTATTCCGACTCGCAGCCAGCTGCTTCCTGGCATTGTCTTTCGGAAGATGACGTTACAGGTGATGCTGATTCTCTTTGTCTTCGTACAACAATGCTTTTTATTTAAAACAATGCTTTTTATTTAAGTTAGGTGTCAAGTTTGCTTTTCATATAGTTTCTGGAGAATTTTTTTATACTAAACCCAGAACAGTGCAAGCAAGGCCAGTACTTTGGCTTTTCATTGCTGACAGTCTACTGCACATACATCATGCGAAATGTGATCCGGTTGCTGTTTTTTAATGTGAGGCATTACAAATCGCATTGTTATTGTCAGTTAATTAGTTGCTCTTTTTTCATAAGATTCTTGTTTTACTTCTCGACTTAGATTGCACAGATATTGTGATGTTTGAAAACATAGATTTGCGTAATTAATACAAATTAAACAACTGCCCTTCATAAACCAAAATTGATACTATGTCATGTCATGTGGGGCGCGGTGGTGTAGTGGTGGCGTCGTTGCCTTGAAGCCGGAAGGTTCGAGGTTCGAATCCACCCCAAGTCACCGCGTAGGGACCTTGGGCAAGTCCTTCACTCGCAATTGCTCAGCGCTTTGGCGAGAAACTCCGATGCAGTGTCCGCTCTGCAGTCGGGAGCGCCTCTGAGTAGAGAGCTTGAAGGGGCGCTATAACAAGTGCGCATACAAGCAAACAAACAAACATTCCGTCATCAACTCATCATCGCTCTGTTGTTTTTACGTGGGTCAACAGCTCTTGCTTGATACTACGCCAACGTGAAACTCAAAGTCATCAGATGAGAGCTTATTTTTGTAGCTCATCATCGAATGGGAGTCTTTCCACACACCTGGCAGCCGTTGAGTTCCATGGATCCATTGATGGAACGACATCGATCGAGTCATAAGTTTTCGCCACGACACGCAGAAAGTACCTTAGCAACACCCTCTGCTCATTGCAAATCGGAAGTCAGTATCGTTGCAGTTCACCTCAATTAACACATTGACCGCCTACACGCCATGTTAAATGACTGGCTGAAGGACGAGTTAACTCGTCCTTGGCGGTCAACGTGTTAATAGTTAGTTTCTTTGTGTTTTCCTTTTTTGCTTATGCAATTGATGTATCGTATGAGTTTCTCTTCTCATATGTCGATCAATCGGAGCGTTATTTTTTGTTTAGACCCGCAAGAAATAAATTGGAAATTAAATGGCACGATGGAAATTTAAAAAGTGAATCGTTTAACTGTTTCGATAGGTCAAAATAAATTGACATAATTTTTACGATGCAATGTTTGCTAATGAGGAAACTAATGGAGCAACGTTTAGTGAAAATAAAAGCACAAAAAAGACTTTCGATATTTGATGGAATCGAGAAAAATGTTGAATTATACACCAAATGCACCTATAGAACTTTTCAGCTTTCTGTTTGCATCATATAATAATTTAGAGCATTTATGCGTATGAGACTTTGGTTTTTCCTGCCAACTCGATACAGTTTCATTGCACAGTGTATTGAGAATATTTGTTGAGTCATATCTGTTACGTTCCTGTTCGTTTAATTTTCAACAGACTTCCGGTGCAACAGTTACGGATGCTGGAAAGAGTCACCCGACGCTTGACAAATCGCGCAGTTGCGATGTAGTTCTCGACGAGTTGTCATTCTCTGCCGCCACGCCTGACTTCACAAACAAGAGTTCCGTTTCTAACGGCGCCGTCGTACAAGATGCTCTGACGGATAGCCATCGGAAATTAAATGAACCGGACAATGATGAGTCTGGTTGTCTCGACGATGAGATCTCCGTGCGGTCACCGCTGATCGGTCATGCGAGTCGCGAACAAATGCCGGGGATCGGTAGGAACCAGATGGCAGCACCGTCGGTTGGAGATTCTTTGTCGAAGTCGGCGACTGTTGATATCGACTCTCCTCGAGTCTCGAAAACGGAAAATGGACGTGGAGAGAACGACTCTGCGCGCCCGAAGGTTTCGTTTATACTTGGTAGGTTTGTTTAGATTCTGAACATGTTGCCTCAAATGCAGTTGTTCAAATGCGATGTTCTAAATTTTAGAACGATGTGTTTGGGGAAATGTGTTTTTCAATTTGGAAGTTGATTTGTGAACTTCTCGAGCATTGACTTGGGGCGATCTGTTGATGTTGAGTGATCTGGGTATAATTTTCAATCAAGTGACAAGCAGACTGCTGTATTAGTAACTGGCTGGCAGCTTGGTAAAATATGCAATTGCTTGTGTCACCTATAAAACTGATAAAACCTGAACTGATTGGTGCAAAGTGCTGCATATCAAAGTTTAGACTGGTTGGTACGAGAACGAGAAAGTTGTCATGCGTCTACTCGTACTTTCACTTAGTATTTTTAATATTTGTGTCTGTCCCGTGCTGTGCAAGTGTCGGCAGTACAAAATGTGTGCAAAGCCATGATGTACTCTTCTGTTTCTGAAAAAGTCTCATAGTGCTGACAAACAAATTAGTTGAAAGTTGGAATGGGGTGATTTTGTCTTACTCTTCTTATCAACTTGAAGCTGCTTATGTGGTATCTAAACATCTAAAGACATGACTAAGACATATTTCAGCCTTTCTCTGTAATCTGACAAGATCTGATCCTTGAACCAATGAACCTGTTGTGCCACAATGCAGAGCCGTTCCTTCTCTATGGTTGGCCCAACAACCTCGAGCGGGCTTCCCTTGACTATGCGACACCTCCCAAACTGTTCTCAGTTTCATAAACTGTTGAAAACTGCTTTTTTGCTTGATCACGGCCGGGAGCGCCTCTGAATATTTATCTTGAAGGGGCGCTATATAAATTCTGATTGATTGATTGATTGAGACCTTCTTTTATCATGACTTGGAGATCATTAGAGAATCTTTACGCATTCTACTTCATTACTTGAAATTAACTGTCTGTTTTGCTTTGTTATTCACAGGCGCTGATCCTGACGAGCAGGAAGTTCCAGATTTTTTAAAAGCCAACCGAATGTCGGAACGAAGCGATGGCACAACAGCACGGCATCAGAAATCTAGGTACGCTGCTGCTGCTGTGCCCTCCTCTTCGTCTTTGCCGACCATTGTGTCAACGTATTGTTGCATGGCACATAATGTAACCGAGCGTTTATGATGTACATTTAAAAAATCTGAAGATTACCTGGGTGACTGTCTTTCAGATTAATAAAGATTTGTCTTTTGGCAAATGAAGTTTAGCAGACAAGTCATACATGACTGTACATCTATAAAGATCAGTCAGGGTCAGTTTTGAAGTTTTATGCATCTAGGTTTTGTATTTTGACGTTTTTTGTCGAATCAGAAATCTTAGAAGTAGATAATATTTCGCGAACTCGCGACCAGAAATGTGGACTCGGAGAGGTATGGCAAAAATCAACTAGACCGATCAAATAACAAATAAAGAATTGATGAGTAATATCGGAATTTGAACCTGTCTGGGACACAGACAACCAGAAACGGACATTTGAACTGGCAACCGTGTTGTATCCATTCGCTGCGATCTGTCTGCATCGGCCGATGGTGATGCATGACAGGTGTCGCGATGGTGATGCATGGCAGGTGTCGTACTGTTTTAGGAGGTCGTCAGCGCACGGTCGTCAGCGCCATCGTCTTCCTGTTCTTGAGCTGTACAGTCGTCGTCGACTCGGTAGCGAAGTTTCGTTTGGCAACACGTTGAAACAGGTTCCAACGGAAATTGACGAAGCGATGACGTTGGAAGGAGTTCATTTACAGGATATGGCCAGTGAGTGATGACTGCGTTATTTGTCATTTGAAAGTCGAAAATTAATGTGCTTATCTTTGTCAACAGATGGAGTTTGGCAACTTAACCCGTTGCCCACGGCCAGGCAATAATAATAATGACTGTCGCTGCTGATTATTGTTATTTTCAGTAGAAGATTGTTTCGGAAATACAGAGTGCTCTTTGCAGTCATTATTATTATTATTATATTCGTTTAATGCAGGGGCTTCTATCCCTATACATGGCGGGCGCAGCTTGCGCCCAGTGAAAAATAGGGGGGGAATCAGAAGACAGCCAAAATTCACGTCGGTTGGGGGGGAAGGTCAGACATGGAGGGCAGCGTTCAATCTAGGCATCACTAGGAGGAAGATCCCCCCAGAAAATTCTTTCCCTCCATATAAATTTGGACAAAATGGTAGGCCTTAAAGTTTTTAGCAAAATGTATACACTTCATACACTTTGAGTTTTTAGTTAGGCTACTATCTGCATTTTTGAATTACATGAACTGCTATAACAGCTATCATATACCATAATAAAAAATTTCCTATTACATGATTATAATTATGTTTTTACTATTTTAATAAATAATGCAATCATATTATAATTGAAAAAATAATGTTAATACAAATAATATTTTGCACAACTAAATGGCTTCTCTCCAATGTTATCTTTCAAATTTCAGACAGTCAAATCTGGTCCTTGAACACTTAGTAAAGTAACATCATGCAGTATTACGTGGACTTACAATGTAGGATCTACATTGTATTTTATTGTATTGCATTGTGCTCTAAAAATGTATGTAACGCCTCTCGAGTGCACACTGATCAGAGGCGCAAAACATATGGCTGCCCAATTTTGTCAGCAATTCCTCCACTGAAATAGTAGCGTAATTTTGCTAAGAGGGCAGCTTAAAATGCTGAAATTGCAATGCGGAAATCGCAAAAATTTCTTATGGGGAGGGGCACATTCCCTCCCCATACCAGGTCCCTTCTCGGCGCTACACATGCTTCGGCGATCGTCTGCTGGATGCTCGTTTGTCTCCCTCCTAATAAACCTTCATTCCCACACTAGAAGAGGGCATGCGCTAGATTACATTATATTGCATACATAGAGGAAGGCCGGTCCAGAAAGGGGGGGAAGAAGATGGATTGCGCCCGGTTGATTAGGGGGGATAGAAGCCCCTGGTTTAATGGAAACCAAAAACTGATAGACGCACCGCTATCAGGTACAAAAAGCAGTTAATCGAATACAATATAATACCTATAGAATGTCGTTAGCCTTGTCTGTTGGATAATTTGTCTTAGGATGAGAGCACAAAATGACAGAAATTACAAAAAGAATGATTCTATATTTATATATAGACTACTATAGGCTAATGAGATTAGACTTTTTCATCATTAATGAGCATATGGTGCCTTTCTATACACAATCCAAGATATATAATGTCTATCATCTTTGGTTGGCAATACAGAGTTGTGAGGGCGTGGCCTTAATTGGTAGGGACGATCAGGTTTGATGATTCGAAGGACTTAACTGCCATTCTGACGTCCGTTTGGACAACCCCCTCTGACTTGACGCAGCGCTCGTGAATAATCTGGTGCCCTGTGTTTGGCTTTTGAGCGGTGCTGAAGAAGCTTAGGGTCTACTATTATGTTAAGATTTAAGTGGAAGATTGTTCTGGAAGGCGACTGATGATTCTTCCCATGATGCATCGCTGTTGTTTAGGTCACAGGTTCGACGACTCGAAGGGAATGCGTCGTCGCAAGATCTCGCATCACACGGCGTCTGTTGTTCACATCGGTCACGTGAAGAAAGTGAGGACGGCGCCAGTTCTGCAGAGACGTCCGCAGTCCGAACAGCAGCTGCAGCATCACAAGGTATCCACCACCACCACCACCTCCACCATCCCTTTTCCATGTCCATCCATCCTCGATTCCTCACTAGTTATATTTTGGCGTATCTGAACATAGCTATAAGTTGTGATTGTGTGTGTGTGTTTATGTATGTATGTATGTATGTTTCTATGTATGTATGTATGTAATACTATGTATGTATGTATGTATGTAATACTATGTATGTATGTATGAGCACTTGTTAAAGAGCCCCTTCAAGATATATCTACTCAGAGGCGCTCCTGACTACAGCGCCGGCATTGAATCGGAGTTTCACGCCGAAGCACGTGGGCGCTTTGAGGTGGATTCGAACCTGCAACCTTCCATCTCTATGGAACCGAACCACCACTACACCACGCGCCCCAGTGTCCATCATGATTAGGTCTTGTCTTCATCAGTTACTACAGGTCTTGTAGTTGTGGTCATGTAATCTTTGGTTGGCATGATGATGTTATGGTGACTTGATGGTTATTATTATAATTAATTATGTGAAGTTTGCCCGATCACTATGAATGTGAATCTGAGGCCAGATGTGCAGTTAAATATTCATATGAGCACTTGAAAAGCAAGGAGAGGAAGTGAGTTTTGAACCACTTTTTGAGGGAAGAAAGTGAATTTGAACTATGAAGAGAAAGTGGCAGTTGTTTCCATTCTATGAGGCAGAGGCAAGATGAGCTGATTACTGTTCTGCATAACGGCTCTTGGTTGAATTGAGTATGGCAAGAATTTTCCAGTTTTACTTCATAGACAAATATATGAATTTGGACTTTGTGTTGATCAACCTATCCTGCTGTTTAGTATAGTATGTGAGGCGCCCTTGTACGCCCATTCGTAGTATGTACGGCGCCATAAAAATCGCCATTGTTATTATTATTTTTATTAATGTGATACTAAATTTTTTCAGATTTTAGGTAAAAGGCATTAATACTTTCGATAATTTTTGTCGTATGTGCCAATTACAAATGATGCCAGTGAAGGAGGTATTTTAAGTACTTTTCTTAGTGACTCTTAGTAGATTGCAGATTGTCAAACCAAAAATTGTTTCGCATGAAAAACGATTCACTGGTTTAATCCAGTTGTTTGTCTGTTTGCGATAGATGTTTGTGGAATTGGACGAGCTGTGTGTTGGTGAGAACAAGGAGTGGGCATGGCATGAGAAGGCTCGTTGGATAAAGTTTGAGGAGGAAGTGGAGGAGACGGCACAGCGTTGGGGAAAGCCGCACGTCTCATCACTCTCCTTCCACAGTCTGCTTGAACTGCGTCGTCGCATTGAATCAGGTTCGGTGACATTAGCATAGGGAGATGTTATTGAATATTTACTTTTTTCCCACAGATACAATATCTTCAGACTAACACCTAAATCTAAATTTTTCATATGTTTCAGGCTGCTTTGTTGAATTGCACAGTTTAGCACTTTGACAGCGACATGTCCATATACATACTTACGTGCATACATTCGTACGTACGTGCATAAATTAAATCTCAATAACAATGATCTATTTAGAAAGACGCTTCAATTTCATGTTTGTATCTCTTAACGTCACTATGTACCAGGCTGCGGTGTGTCAACCTGCTCTTTTTCTTCATGAATTAAACGAATATATATATATAAACACCTTGAGGAATGTTGCTTTTACCTGACCATACCGTCCATTAACTGTGAATGGGGCACTAAATGTCAACTCTGTATGATTGATGGGTTCTTTTGGTGTTGAAGCCAACCAACAGCGATGTACCTAATTAGTTATATCGAAGACTGTTTGCTTGCTGTTGAACTCTTCTTCTTAGCGATTTTAACACCATTCTGGTACTTTACAAGATACTTAGATACACTCTTACCGCAACTACCAGCATATAAATTATTAATATTAAGTTCTTAATGCACAAAGGCTCTGCGCCATCAATGTTGTGCTGTAGGGTCGGTTTTTCTCTTCGTAATTTTGAAAGGCAAACTGTATCAAGCGCAGTTGTTGTTTTGCATTGTGATTTTGATTGTTGTTGTTGTTGCTCATGTAGCCGCCATCTTGTTGGATCTGGATGCTGGCGACCTTCCAACAATTGCAACAAATATCGTTGACCAGTTGGTTAATGGTGGTCAGTTGTGTGCAGATGTCCAGGGTCAAGTCCTCCGGGCTTTGCTGCTGAAGCACAGGTGAGTTAAGATCGTGGTCTTAGAGATAAAATAAGTTAAGAATAGTCTTTAATTGAGCTATCCACATTTTGGTGTACAGAACATTAAGACATGGCAGTTAAAGTATATACATTGTCCATTGAGTGATGTCTGGCATGGGTTAACTCCAATATGCTCTATTCTAACATGAGAGTTGTTCTTTCTAGCATTGCTGGGATAGGAAGCACTTCTGTGTAGTTGCCTTAAAGGGGTGCTATATAAATTTCTGTTATGAATAAATTAATCCGCTTGATACATTACATGAACATCATATTTGCCAATAACCATTGATTAAGTTAGTCTATGCTTAAAAGCAGTGTAAGACACATGTATAGGTATTGAGGCAGATTGTTAGAAAAATAGACAAAAATATTATTTAAGGTCGTATGAATTCACCTACGAGAATGCGCTATCAATAGTGTCGTATCAATAATCAAGTGTAGCTATGCATAACAGTGACAGATCAAATGGTTTAATTAATTACATTGCATTACTAACTTACATTAGATGGTTTAACTTTCAAATGAAAATCTGCTTCCAGTTAAGTATTAATAAGCATAGCGCACGATTTTAATTTTGCTTAGGCGTGTTATAAATGACAGTTTAATAATAATGATAATTGAGTTAACATCACCAATTATAATTATTTAAAGCAATGTTTGAATTAGTTTGTTTTGTTGAAACTTCAATTGTTTTTGTTGCCAGTGCTTGTGAAATTTGTTCCGTATGTTCTTAAAGGGGTGTTATATCAAGAAATGATAGACTTTTCAGTGATCGAGTTTCTTTAATTAATTGTTTCATTATGTTGTCTTCTGTTGTAAGAACATTGTTCTTTGATTAGCTTGTCACTCATTTCCATCTGTTTTATATGATTATCTAGAAGTAATGGACAGGACTGTGTATAAATTTTTAATTTAAGCAGCTGTAAGCATCATTGCATGTCTTGCTCCAATGAAATTAGTAAATATAGTTGTTCATGAATTCACGTTGTCATAATTTAATTTAATTTATAACTGTTGTGGAGCATTGACTAGTGATGTAGCTTTTCCGGAAAAGTATTTTGACGGAAACTTTCCGGAAACTTTCCGGAAACTTTCCGGAAACTTTCCGAAGAACCAGAAAACACATTAAAATGAGAAAATATAAGAATTTCACTCTCAGAAATTTTTCTTATAGTTTAAGCTCCTTTTACTTACAGTACTTCTGTCGATGCAAACAATGTTGAACTTAAAATAATTAATATGAGCAATAAACACTGTTCATTAGCATTTCAGACTAGAGTAGCCTATTGAAAACTAGTTGCTTGCATGTCTGCAGTCATCTCTGTTGCAGGAAATGTGTAAAAAACTGATATAAGCATGAAATAATACAGCATCAATTTCTGTTTCTGTCATGTTTTCATAACTCACAAATATGAAGGTGACTGAATGATAAAAAATATGTTCTCTAAATATACAGCAAAGTTTAATTGCATTTAATTCCTAAATGTACCGGTATTTTTGGGCTGTGTGAACAATTATCACTAACACAAGCAGTGCCATCTATTGAATAAACTATTACTTATAACCACCTAAGACTGCTTATAGTGATGGATGTATTTAGTAACATTACATTGAAAGAAAATTCAGACTCCTTAGAGTTGAGTATGTATTTAATAATATTTCATTGGTGGAAAAATACGTTGGAAATTTTCCGGAAAAATATGAAACTTTCCGGACAATTTCTCCACCTCACAACACTAACTTCTGATAGTGATTGATGTATTTAGTAACATTATATTGAAAGAAAATTTCGGACTCATTAGAATTGAGTATGTATTTAATAATATTTTATTGGTGAAAAAATATGTCGGAAAGTTTCCGGAAAGATTCGTCGGAAAGTTTCCGAAACTTTCCGGAAAGATATGAAACTTTCCGAGGAAAGTTTCCGCCTCACAACACTAGCATTGACTTCTTAAAAATCTATATTTTTTGTTCTTTTACATGCAGCAGTGTTGTTGCTAGATGTTCTTGTTTTAGTTTATTACATAATTATGCTCTCTTCTGATTGGTTGTCGTAAACGAATAGTATGTCTGCGTGTGTGTATGTGTTAGACATTTGGCCGAGCAGCAGGCCTTCCTTCGGAGAAATTACACGCAGCTCAATCTGTCTAGCTTTGCACAGAGGTGAACAATTGGTTGACGTACATAGGCTGAAAATGCATTCTTCTGAGCAGCAATTCAGTTCTAAACCCAGACAATTAATTTGACAGTTTTGTGCTAGACCTAGAGGAAAAATTTGGCAATTTTGTACTAAACCTAAACCTAGACGACAATTTAAATCCGTTGTGAATTAATTTTTCAAACCAAACACAACCAGCAGTGCTGGAAGATTTATAGGAAGGAAAGCTATTTTTAACAGTTTTCTCCCGACTGAGCGTGACAGTCAACTTAGGCGTAAGTCTTGTGAAGTACTTGCACTGTCCCCTGCTTTTCCTGTGGATAATTGCGTTCATTGACTTGAAAAGGCCATTTTGCACTGTAGTTATGATGTGATTTAATTCCACAATAGTTTACTTCTCTGGCTATTTTAACTGTCCCATTTGCAGACCTCACTTTTAGGCGTATTGATCCTTGTAGAACTACAGCAGGCAGTCTGTGCTGATTGTGACATGTGGTCTGCCATCGCAGCAGTTGAGCACAGGCGTGAGTGGGGATAGATTCTAACAGTGACAAGATGTCTCAGTGACACATAGAGGGCAAAGGTCAAAGCCTCGAATGACGAAGTGCTGAATCATATTTCAACTGTAGACGTGATGCTAGACTGTAGTTTCCTGTGCAGTTGTCGGGTGGATACTGTCTAATGTTGCATACGGGTCTTCAGATTGAAGAACTTACATGTCCTTTAAAGGGTGAAGTTTGTCCTGTGCAGCAGCAGTATAATAAGGAAGTACTGACTTCTGATAAAGTCCCACTGGCCTAGACTGTCATTTGATCCTTGGGAGCTGCCTCAATTTGGCAGGGTCCATTGACTGAAGTCGGCATCATTGAAGTGGCACTTTAAAAGTTTTGATTCAATTCGCTTGTAGCAGAATTAGTGCTGGATCTCAGAGCTGGCAGTGCAAGAAACTATTATTAGAAACTTAGAATTTACAAAGCTTTGGCCACCACAGAGCCTTTTTAAATGGACAATCGACAGTAAAGTGAGGCTGATTGATTTCTTGATACTAATGGAATGTCCTGTGTGGCTGGCACAGTTTTTGGGTGGAGATATTAGAAAGCGCAGCAAAAACAAAATTTAGAACAATTATCACCGATTTCGTAGTGAATTTATTACCAGTGTTTGATTGCACTGCTCTTTTCAAAGTTTAAATTTTACTGTCTGGGTTTAAAAACTGGTTACTTATCAGAAGAATATGCAGCATTCTGTTTGATGGCGAATGAATTCCTATAGAAACAGTTGCTTGGTAAGCTTGTAGGATTGCGTTTGGGAATGGGTTTTCTAGTGAATGCCGTAGTTGAAGGGCTGATGAATGCCGTAGTTGAAGAAGGGCTGATGACTGACGTGTGCTTGAGCCAACTCTGGCCTTCTGATCATCCCTCCTGTAGACTATGCATGCCTTGTTTTTGCATGTGCTTGGTTATTTTTGATTTCATGATTTACTTTCATGCAGTGTACAATTAATTAAAGTAATTCATGTTTCAGGAGACTCTTCATTGGAATTATGCTTGTCAATTATGTTTATGGTGTGGTGATTTTATTTTCTCCATATTTAATCTATGTTTATGTAACATGGACGCAGATTGTGGAACACTTCCAGTGCTTCCGCTGGGTGCCCGAGTTCCTCGTGTGGCGGTGGTGTTCCTGGACAGTTTAGTAACTGGTTAGTTGTTGTGTACGTACACCAGTGCTACTCAGACCACTCACTGTTGAGGCCACGGAATTTTTGGCCTGAATCACAATTTTGGTTGTTCTCAGATAAGGTTGAAATAGTTAATTGTTTATACTGTAGAGAGTGATGTGGGGAGGCAATCCTGTCCCGCGGCAAGAAAGTCTTCCATCCGTGCCCCATTCCTACTTGTTTTACCCCATCTCCACAGGTTATCTCCCCATTCTCTCCATCTCATCCCGACAGGATTACAATGACTGCGTCATATTTTCCAGTAAAAGTTTGCGCCAATTAAAATTTAGAAACCATTTTTTTGCTTAGAATACTGTTACTGTTTGAATTAATAAAACATGTACAAAAAAAGATAGATTGTCCTGTAGAAAGTTGGAAATTTAGAAATCGGCTCCACTTGTAATTCCCAACATCACCCTTAATTAGATTTCAGATTGCACTTTTGGCTCTAAGAACGACTCATGACTGCTACATTGAAAATAATTCATCAACATGCTGATTAAACGGCCAAGTATCACTTTCGATTGAACTATGTTACTTTTAGAACAAATTCGGTTGCTTTTCAACTCTTGACAATTTAATTTTATCACACTTATTCATGGCGGTTAAATTTTGCATGTTTACCTACTGCTATGTTTCAACAACACAAGAATGTCAAAAGCAGACAGAATACGAAATTATGTAAATCTTTATCATCGAAAAGCGAATGGAACTGGAAATTTAAGTTAAGTAAGTAAGTAACTGTAAGTAAGTTCTATGGTGCATAGAAAACTGATGATGCCCCCCTTTGCTACATTCTATGTCATGGTTTTTACCATGGGAAAATTCCATGTCACTCTCTAGTACACTGTACCATGTAGAACATAACGCATGTTATTTGGAGATTCGCTTCTGCTTGATCCGTTACTATTTGTCTGTATTGTTGTTGTTTTTTGGTCAAGAAGTTCTGATTCCACTTGAATATGTTTTCATAGATATTATGTAAATTAATTTAAGATTTTAACGATTAATTAATCTGTTGATAATTTAAAGATTTTAATCAATTTTGGGTTGTTCGATTAATTTTGTTGTGTCGTGATGTAAAGCTACTGATTTGCAGAGTATGCAGCAAAGTGAAACGTTTGAGCGAAAAATTAAACGATCATTTTGCATTTAAGGTAGAAGTGCTGATGAAAAAAATTGCTGACGATGTCGGCCAATTTACCTGTCTTTGTTGAAATGAGAAATTAACTTACAACGGTTCAGACACATATCGCTGGTGCATTCATCACCTTCAGCATGTTAAACGATTGAGGTTTTTGTAGAAAGAAAGTAGTTACTGCTTCATTCAGTGACTGCAAGTTGAAGTGCAAGTCGATTTTGTTTGCAGCAACAAAGACTGATGGATGCCCTGTTAGACTTGCTTTGTCAGAATGTTTGCATACCATGATTGCAGTCTCAATTGTATCGCTATTTGCATTATCGGTTGTGATCAGCTTTAATTGGAGGGCATCATCTGACATCATCTCAAGGCCTTCACTTGCATAAATGAAACTATTTTTTCTCAGCAGTCTGCTTTGAAATTATATCTTACCAAGCACTTTAAAAAATTCTTTTTCCTGTGTTGGCTAAATATTCGTGGAAATGCATGGATATTTTTGTTACCTTATTTTGCTAGCTTGCAAACTTTATTGGTATTGCCACATAATTCTGCTTTGAGTGCATGTTTTGTCAAGGCTTCATTGTATGTTTTCCTCAATGTAAGACGATATATTTTTAGTGTTTAATTTGGCAAAATTTGTTGAAATATTGAAGCCATTCAAATTAAAACTAACTTGCTCTTGCATGTTTTGATTTGGTTGTTATGTTTTGTTACAGTTTCATAATTGACTGTTTAGTTAGTAGTTAGTTTGAGATTTGATAGGTTGTTTTTTGCAACGACTGAAATTTGTGTGCCACTGTACTTCATTTAGTGTCATAAAGACCTCTTTTGTACACTACTATACATTGAAGGAATCTGTTAGCTGAGAACTTGTATGGACAATTAGCTCATCCTAGTTGTCCTTGCCTTGCAGAGGATTGAATTTATAGTTTTATGTAGAATCGTTATGTATCTTGCAATGAATTAATCAGGTTTAAGTACCCATTTTGGCCTTGCCAATCTGCTTTGCTTGATGTAAATACATGACCTTCTCTTTTCCATTTTCAACCCATTTACAGTCATCTGCTGCTCCTGCTTGGCTGCCCAGAAAGATTTCCTGTGATTTTCTTTGCATGAGTGTGAGAAAATGTGCGTTGTCTTGTTTTGGTGCATCATTTGGAAGAAATCTTTGTGTGCATAGACATAATTTTCCTACTCACAAAACTCAATTTCAAGTTACCGTCTCAACTTGGGTTAAGATGCGTCTGTGCTGATCCCTAAAAAAGACACTTTGAGGTTCTCAGTGATGTTGAGATATCCTTAATTAAAATATATGCTCTACAGAAATCTAGAAACATTCATGCATATGTATACATTCTAAGCAACTCAGAGCCGTGTTTAACATAGGTCCATTCAGTGTGGCGCACCGAATGCCTCTGAGCCGAGATTTTTGTTACCATTGGCCAAATGTCTTTTGCGAGTCTCAGTGCTAATTAAACCTTTTGTAAAATCAGTAGCCTAAGTGTAAAAAAATATTAATTTAATTAAGTTCACCGACGTTGCGTGCTTGCCTACTGACCCGCCACAGCTGACAAACCACGTAGGGTAGCCTATTGAACAGTGGATTTTTGTAAATGACTAATCTTGTTCGACTGCCGAACGGTACTTTGCCCCTGCTGTAACACTTTGCACCGACACTCGAAGAACCTTAAACACGCCTCTGAAACAGCTATTGCTCAGGCATTCAACACACAAAAATTTATTGAAACAATCCGGTTGACAGACCGCAACCTGTTACCGCAACCTGTTCCTTGTAGAGTAATTTTACTGCAGAAAATACCAGTATGCTTGCGGCACATCCACTCCTACGTGAAACGAATGAAAATACGTATGAATCGAAAAACATTTGTGCTGTTCTTTTTCCTTACAGTCCGAATTCAGCTCCCAATTTCAAAGAGTCGTGTGACACAAGTCCTGATTTGTTCATGATGTCAAAGGCAGCCTCCATTTCAACCCCGGTTGGAGCTTCATTGGTTGAATCTCCACAAACCGATGAAACCAAACAGAAGCCGATTCCCAAAGAAAGCTCTGTAAGTATATGTAAATATTAGCTTGTATAAATGTTGACTCGTATTGAAGGAAATCTAAGCAAGCTAGTAGGATTAAGCACTTGCTTCTGGAGTAGCACTTCTTAGAGCGTGAATGGAAGCCGACTTTACTTAAAGTTCTTCAAAACTTGAGTATTTCTGTATTTGCTCTCTGCTTCAACTCTGCGCACAATGTACAGTTCTGAAGTGTTTGTTTGATTGTACTAGACATAGTCGGTTATATAAGCTTCAACATTACCTATTCATCTGATTTAAATAGTTTATTGTGATCTTGGTGCAGCATACAGAGTGTGATATAGTGTAGTGGTTGGCATGAGGAGCCGTTAATTGTAAGGTTGTGTGTTCAATTCCATGTAGGTTAGAAGTTTGCTGTGAGACTTGAATGGCTTCACTTGTGCCTCTTACCAGTTAAATTGAACTACAACAAATACACTGACCACATGCTTTCAGTAGAAAGGTCAAGTGGCATGAGATAGAGAGAACAGGCCACCCACTTTTGTATGATGAAGCTAAGAAAACAGAAGTCACTTCTGCTCAGCCTCTTAAGGATCGCCCAAATGTCTACATCTCTTCTTCTTCTTTTCTTCCATCATCTTCTATGCTGCATTTTGTGATATTATCATAGCATAGAAGATGATGGAAGAAAAGAAGAAGATATGTAGACCTTATGCGTTACAAGATGCAGTAATATTATTACTGCATCTTGTAACGCATAAGGTTTTGATTTAATTTAACACTTCAACTAGGACGGTCTTCTAAAAGTGACTAGGAAAAAATACAACTTGTTTAGGTGTATATAGATAGAAATTGCCCAATGTCATCGAGTGTTTTGATGGCTTTTGTAATTATGTTAATTAAATATAGTTGCAATACAATGTTTGTGTTTCAGTTGGATTAAATTTGTGAAAGAGTTCCTGTGGGGTCATACTGCAGTTGAAACTCATTATAATAACGTGCTTTGGTGCCTTAGCAAACCCTATATATGACAAGATCATATTGTAAAGAGGTCTTGTTGTAATAAGGTCATGTTATAACAAGATCATGTTAAAATGAAGTCATGTTATTATGAAGTCATGTTATAATGAGGTCATTTCCTACAGCTGGAATAAATTTGGAGTCCTTACGTCAGTACAGTATATAGGAAATCTTTTTTACATTACATTTCACTAAGATGAAGCATCCTTGTCAAAAATGTTTTCCTCATTAAGTTATCATCTAATGATTTTTAACTAAGCTTTTTTCGTTGTCAGCAATTGATTAATAATTAATAAATAATTGATAATTGTCTGTTTGCAGCACGTCAAGTTTAAGGAGCCATCTCTTGACGCCAAAATCAAAAGTAATCCGTCTGTCCGCAGCTTCCTGGCCGTCCTCTCCCCGAAACCGACCGAGTCTCCGGCGGCTGGATCCATCCGACACGCGGAATCACACATCCTCAAGAGGATTCCAGACGGTGCAGAGACAACCAGCGTCCTGGTTGGCACAGTAGATTTCCTCGATCATCCGGTCATGGCGTTTGTTCGCCTGTCGAAGGCGTGTCACCTGGAAAACCTAACGGAAGTGCCACTCCCGGTTCGGTTCATCTTTGTGCTGATGGGTCCGGAGAGTGCCGGTCTGGATTATCACGAGATTGGAAGATCTGTATCCACTCTTATGGCCGATCCGGTAAGATCTTTGTAAAGAGCATATGTGACCCATCTGCGCAAAACCAGTCGTAAGTCGAATTTTTCACTTTTTAAGTTTTATATACTATTTTAAAGAGAAACAAATTCTCTTTAAAATGATACCAATTTTACCGTTCTATCTTGATCCGAACTGAATTTATGGATGAAAAACTATTTGCATTATCGATACTATTTATAGACAAAAATGCATCTAAGTTGGCCTAATAATATTAATTGCAAATCATAACTTGCAAGAAATCATTCAATTAATACTCTTCAATGTTATTTTCACTGAAACTTTTTGGTTATTTGCAAAAAAGATTATTTTAAAAATAATTTTCTGCAATAATCTAACAATTGGAAAATATTGCTCTAGTTTTTGCTTGTTTTCTTGAAACGGAAATTTTCGACTTACGACTGGTTTTGGCGCAGATGGGTCACATATGTCTGAATGGTGTGACGTTGATTTAGTTGAGTCGAACTTGAACTTGTATAATTTGAACAGTCTGTAACATTCTCTTTGTGACACATTTGTTGTTGTGACTTTATTAGTTCAAAACAAAGCCATAAAATGGTTCCATAACCCAACACAGCACTCAACTCATGAGCAATTGAAATTCGCAATTTATCTATAAATTGATGCCCTAGATCTGGATATTTATCTGGATTGAAATGGTCCAGTTTTTTGTCTATGTATGAAGGCCTGCAAAGTTGAAACTTTGTGAGCAAGTAGTTTGTAAAATTAAATATTTCTAAATGAAATGTACTGACGTACGTGACATTTTTGCTGTGCGATGAGCCAGGTTTAAAATTTTAAGCAACTATTTGTTTTGCATTTGGTTTTGAAATCTGTTTCAGGTACTTCTTGTGAAGTTGGTTTTAGTGTTAAGTGATGCCTAAGCCATGTGAGATTCATTCCATTCGACCTTCAACCTAGGTCTCACCAATTCTCATGCCCACTTAGGGATACAAAGAACTTTATTCCCACGCAACTTCATTAGGGCATAGATCTGTTAAACAAGAAAACAAAACTAATGCCTACAATGCAATATTTTTTAATCTCATTGCGTGAGCGAATAAATGTATGAGTAATTGAATGAATGAACAATTGAACATTTTATTCTGGTGTGTCAAATGAAGATTTATGTTTGCATAATGCTTTCGAATGATCCAATAATTCTAGGTTTTCTATTTGTATATTTAAGACGTTTCATGACATGGCGTACGTGGCCGAGAGTCAACAGGATCTGCTCGACGCTCTGAACACGTTTCTTAACGACTCGATTGTGCTGCCACCTGGGGAGTGGGACAAGAAGACGTTGCTGCCGATCATGGACAAGACTCGACAGAAGGTGCTGAAGAAACGCACTCTGAGAGACGAACAAAGAGCTGCAGGTGAGGCTGCACTGTCATTTGCCAAACCCATCAAATGAGGAAGTCATTGTGTTTTTCATTGTTACTTTAAGTTGTTGCATTATTGTTGTTATGCAGATTATTGCAGGCTGCCGGTTCTGTTAGTATAGTTAAGATTTGTGTATTCTGTGATTTGAGTTCTTGTGAATTGTTTCAAATGCATAATAATGTACGCTGTAACCGGTTGCGGTCTGTCAACCGGATTGTTTCAATAGAGAAATTATTATCATTTATTATTTAAGTGTCATTGTCATCCAATGACCAAGCTTCAATTGATGTTGCTAAGCCATTGTGAGTCAAGGACTTGCTCAAAATCACTGTAATGACTCTCAGGTGTTAACAAAAACACGGTCTGTATCGGACTGAGTCAGGTGAAACAATCGTAGATGGTAGAACGATGTAAGAGCGTTTGACCATTTATTGACAAGAGAGATTATAGCATGCTTATTGTTAGTTAGAGGTCTCGAATCATTTCAGTTTGTATGTGTGTTTTGTGAATCGTAGAGAAGCAAGAGAAGCACGATGATCCTCTGCAGCGGACCGGTCGAATGTTCGGGGGTTTGGTGAACGATGTAAAGCGACGTTATCCATTTTACTTGAGCGACATCAAAGACGGACTGAACATACAGTGCGTCGCAACCTTCTTCTTTGTCTACTTTGCCTGTCTGTCTCCGGCAATAACGTTTGGAGGGCTCTTAGGTGAGTGGCGTTCTCCTATTGTTGCCTTTGTTATCTTGTGATTTGCAGTGATGCATCTATACCTCAAATGTGGTTGTCATGTCAGACTGTCGGTCAGGAGGTTTGTGTTTAAAATCGTAGTTGCGACTAATTTGGTTCAAGATTTCTGCATCCTTTGCTCCGCCTAGCCAATTCAGCTGTGATGAGTGCACCAATCGTACACTGTTGGTGGGAAGATGAGGGGGTTGAGGAGAGGACTGGCCACCCGCCCTCATATGCCAAGGTCAAGAAAATCATGTTGCTAGCATTCGTATCCTTATCGACTTCATGGCTAGCTTTCAAAAGAGACTGCTCTGCTCTACGTGCCTATTGGCGTGTGGGTTTTATGGGTAAAAAAAAGAAGTAACTTCCGAATTTTTTAAAACTGATTCTGTGCATTTTTAGCCGTGTCCATTGGAGGCCCCCCTCAAGATGGGCACCCAAATTTTGTTACGACTATGCCTCTGGAAACTTAAAATACATGCGTGAACTTAATCTTGTGAAAAGGTTCACTGGGGTTCTGAAGGAGTTAGAGAAAAAGAGAGAGACAGGATGACGAATTATCGTAGGTTAGAAATTGTGATCAGATGTTTGTAAGGCCTGTCATCCAAATCAGTTGAGTTTTTAATTGCTTTAACCCTTTACTGACCAAAGTGTAGTAAATGGGAAATCCTTTACGTTGGTCGGTAAACAGTTAAGCATTGGTTGAATAAATATAATTAATTTGGAGGTTATTGAAGACTTGCTTAGGGTAAAAGATTGTCTCATCGTGCTTTTGATTGTGCAGGGGATAAAACCGATAAGTGGATGGGCGTTAGCGAAATGCTGGTGTCCACTGCTATTTGTGGTGTGGTCTTCTCGCTCCTGTCTGGTCAGCCGCTGATCATCATCGGTGCCACCGGACCTGTTCTCGTCTTTGAAGAAGCTCTCTATAAGGTAATTCTATAAAGTAATTTTATACGGTAATTCTATACGGTAATTTTATATGGTAATTCTATAATGTAATTCTATAATGTAATTCTATAATGTAATTCTATTAAGTAATTTTTAAGGTAATTCTATAAAGTGATTCTATAGGGTAATTCTATACTTAAGGTAAAATAAAGTAATTTTTAAGGCGATTCTATAAGGTAATTCTATAAAGTGATTCTATAGGGTAATTCTATAAGGTAAAATAAAGTTATTTTTAAGGTGATTCTATAAAGTAATTCTGTATGGTAATTCTATAAGGTTATTCTGTAAAGTAATTTTTAAGGGGATTCTATAAGGTAATTCTATAAAGTAATTTTTAAAGTGATTCTATAAGGTAATTCTATAAAGTAATTTTGAGGTGATTCTATAAGGTAATTCTATAAAGTGATTCTATAGGGTAATTCTATAAGGTAAAATAATTTTTAAGGTGATTCTATAAAGTAATTCTGTATGGTAATTCTATAAGGTAATTCTGTAAAGTAATTTTTAAGGTGATTCTATAAGGTTATTCTAGAAAGTAATTTTGAGGTGATTTTATAAGGTAATTCTATAAGGTAATTCCATTTAAAGTAGTCACAACAGTTAGAGCTATTGCAGTTATCCGTCATTGAAGAAATGGAGATGGTTTCATCTGCTATTATTTTGAATTGTATGTATGAGATGACTGCATTTTCTTTTGGGCTGGAAGTATGTATTTGGAGGACTTCCAGCCCATACTTCCATCACCATTCCATTGGCATTTTAAGCCTGGTTTCTTCCACTAGTCCTGCATCAGGAGTGCTTCCGAGTAGAGACCTTGAAGGGATGCTATATTAATTTCAGATTGATTGATTGGCTTAGGTACCTGTGATAAAATTACCCTAGTTGGCCAGTCATGAATAGTGAATACCTTATATCTTACGTAACGATTTACCTGTTGAATATCCTGACTCAGATTGTGAGATCTTCATGATGCTTTTGCTGCTTCTCATAACCATTGTTTAGATGTATGTATGTATGTATGTATATGACCATTTATATAGCGCCTTAACAAGAATCTCACGAAGGCGCTTATCGTAGCTATGTCATGCAGTTCAACAATACCAGTAATAAGTATACGTCTTCCTTTACTTCCTCTCTGCAATTTTCTCTTTGTAATGTCTTAGTCAATGAGTAGATTTCCTCATAGTACACAAACGATTTCTTTTGCTTCGTCAGTGCATTTGAAGTTGTTGCTTAATTAAAACTAACCAGTTGAGGCCTATCAATGTAAGCAGTTGCATCCCGGAAATCGGGGCACCACCCTGTTTACGCTGATTGCTTTTCTAGGACTCTGTTTGTACTCGATAATGGCTTGCTTGATGTGTAATGATGATTATGAGTTTAAGTACAATGAGCTTTCAACAACAGAAAAAAGGGTCTGTTGCTTTTACAGAAAAATTATACGAAACATATTAAAAGTTGTTGTATTGCGATATCACTCGGAAACGTTTTGTTGTGCGTGAACAACTTCACTTGTTTCAGATGTGCAACACTTTTGGAATAGAATTCTTGCCATTTCGGTTCTGGGTCAGCCTCTGGATTACGATCATCGCCGTAATTGTTGTGATGGTCGAGGGCAGCTTTCTTGTACAGTACATCACTCGATTCACGGAGGAAATATTCGCATCACTCATCTCGCTCATCTTCATCTACGAAGTCTTCAAGAAACTTATATTGGTGAGCAGCTGCTTGTGTCAACAATGTCTATCTTAACCTTAACCAGACAACAATGATCTGCGTCCGATTTCAAGCTGACGCAATCCAGTATGATTGCAATTCGTGGTATGACGGATGATCACAAGTTATTACAGGAGTCGAATTTAAATGTTTGGCCGCCATGCAAGGCGTCATCACATCCTACCAATTTTACCAATGCCATCTGTTGAATGGAAGGCTCAGTCGACCTTAGGGAAGGTAGTGGAAAGCAATCCTGCTTCCGTAAGCTCTTCATTCCAGAGTGTTACCTTAAACCCCCCTCTCAATTAGATGCCAGACATTTGTTGATTTTTAGATCAGGTTAAAGCTTTTTAATGTAATTTAATGCAATCAATGATTTCTATAAGTAATGTCATTATCGTAATGTCAAATGTTGTAATGTCATTATCATAATGTCAAATGTTGTAATGTCAAAGACGTCAGTTGATGTCTACCTCAAATAGAGCCACAGTCAAAAATGCATTGGAGAAGCCAGGTCGAAATTTTATGCTTCTTATAAATTATAGCCTTTGTCATCAGCCACATGGCATCCATACAGACATTGCTATTTATTCAGTCCTGCCAACCACCTAGACCTAGTACATAATAGTGCACTTGTTCAGGACTCCCTCTTCTGTGACTTCCCTTGGGCGGACAACCTAATGGGGAAATCATTTTTTAACAAGGATGCCATATTTAGATGTAATTTCATGTAAGCCAAAGTGCAATATAAATACTTGGTCATTATAAGAACATTGTATTGAATTCAGGATTATGTGGGGTTTTTTAAAACATTTTGCTTTTGATTGGCTCTCTAGATGATGTACGTTTATTATACTGTGCACCAAAATTCGGATATCAATATTCTTAATCTTATCTTTGTTTTGTTTGTATGTGCACTTGTTATAGCGCCCCTTCAAGCTCTCTCTCTCTACTCAGAGGCGCTCCCGAATACAGAGCAGACACTGCATCGGAGTTTCACGCCGAAGCGCTGAGCAATTGCGAGTGAAGAACTTGCCCAAGGTCCTTACGCGGCGAGGTGGATTCGAACCTCGAACCTTCCGGCTTCAAGGCAACGACGCCACCACTACACCACTACGCCCCACAATCTTATCTTAATTTGTTAAATCAATCTTGCAAGTGCAGCTTCTCCTATGCATACCGACTGGTTGTGTTATTTCAAACTGGTTCACAAGAAACGTCAGAAGTCCAACGGTTTGTGAATTCTGTGTGTTGCAGATCTTTCAGAAAAACCCTCTACGAGAGTACTACCCACCGCCCCTTGACGTCAGGCCCTGTGGAAACAATACAGGCGTTGCATTATCGACGAAAAATAGCACCGATGCACTGACTGTAGCAGATCTCAGTAGTTACAGTATTTGGGATGGCTGGACGGAAATGTCGACAAGTCTACCACCATATGGCAACTTCACAAACGAGCAAAACCTCACGTTAGACTGTGATGACGAGGGCGGATATTCGATTGGGCATCCGAACACCGCATTTCTGTCGATGATTCTGACGTTTGGAACGTTCCTTATTGCCCACTATCTCAAAAACTTCCGTAACAGTCAGTTTCTCGGGCGAAGTGTAAGGCTGAAGAATTTCTTTTGGTGTGCATAAATCAGCATTTCATTATCCATTTTTAACTATTTATTTTGTTGTTCTATAAAGTCTGGGTGCTGGATTTTATGCCTAAACCATTATTCTTTGCAATGCCAGTATATCAGCGCAAGGGCGGATACAGAAGTTTTTTATGGGGGTGCCAAAATTTCCAGTTCATTCGCTTTTCGATGCTAAAGATTTACATCAATTCTTATTCTGTCTGCTTCTGACATTCTTGTGTTGAAATTTAGCAGCAGGTAAACATGAAAAATTTAATCGCCATGGAAAAAGCATGATTAAAAAACTGTTAATTCTGTTTCGCTAACAGACTAGGATTCAGACTAGTACTGTTGTCTTCTGCCTTTTCTATATATGCTTTATTTGTCGTCCTCAATCCATTTGGTCTTGCAACTCGACTCATTACCAGACTAAGACTTCTATACACTTCTGTCTATCGATGTCTTTGGACTCTTGTTTCTTTGCTGGTTGCACAGGCTCTTGTTAGGTGAAGACACCAACCAGTCAGCGCATTTGCTGGTATTGTAATGTATCTAGAAATTTATATAGCACCTGTTTCATTGCATACCAATCAGAGGCGCACTCTGTGCAAGAGATGCAGAGAAAAGACAATGGTCTTCAAGAGACAATGAAAGTTGGATCGCCCGTTAATAAAAGGCGGAATGTGTCAAAGAAGGTACGGTGGCTGATTGAACAGTGCCGGACCAATGAAGGCTGAAGCTTGTATCTTAGCCATAGCAGTCCTCGCTTGCATAACAAAAAGATCATATCATACGGGTCACATGAGCGTGCAGCAGGAAAAAAGAATTGGCTGAGGTCAGCAGGCAGATGAGGTATGTTATGCAGGGTGGACCAGGAGTTAGTTTTTGTGGCCCTCCCTGTAGCAGATTACTGGTCTGCTAGGGTTGCACTTAATTGGATGAGGCACCAAGAATTGTTTTTTGATAATTAAGTTGACTGTATGTATATAGTATGGTCCTTCTAGCGATCCCTATATTAACTTGAATTTGCAATTTGTTATGCTTGTTTTTGTACATGACCTTACACGGTGACTCTTGTACAATTCATGGCATTGTAGGACTTACCTTAGACGAGTAGGTGCTAGACTGGATTTTTCTTCTGTTTCGTACAGTGTACATGTTTATCAATCTGGTTTGATATTTGTAATATGGTGTACAAAGCGATGTGTACTGATACAAAATACAAAATGTTATTGTTTATTTTTGTAGAGAGTGTCATAGAATTGCTTAATTGTGGAGACATAGTGAAGTTACTGTAGATGAACGAACAGAGCCTTTTTGCGCTGGCATTTGATAGGCTTTATAATAATTATTTTCGTATTGCCTACATTTTTTTATGTGTTCTATTGTTATATCTGAGAAGTTCTAAAAGTTTTTTTCTTCGATTTGTTCTGTTTTTCTAGGCACGTCGAGCGATCGGCGACTTTGGCGTTCCCATGACGATCATTGTTATGGTCTTTGTTGATTTTCTTATACCAGAAACTTATACCGAAGTAGGTGGACAAAGAGCATTGTTTGCTGCACTGTGTATGTATTTAAAAACTTACTCAGCATGTGTCTAATATTAATGCCCTCAGTGTAGTACTGTACCTTTTATGTTCCTCTTTGAAATGTTGCACGTAATGTGTGTGTTTTGAGTATGGGGCTCATTTGCTGACAAGTTAGTGTACTTGCATTGTTGTACTTCAAGAACAATTAATATGCACTGACCTTGAACAAAAGTCCTTCTCTTGCAGTTACTCAGCCTTGTGGACGGATGAGCCATTAGATGTTGACGATTAATAATTGCATTGTAATAATAATATTTGATGCAGTTTTAAAGACTAACGAATAGATGTCCAAGAGTAATGAAAAATGTCTAATCTATGGTATTTCTTACATGTCTGATCTATTGCAATTTTGACATAAATGTCTGATCTATTGTATTTATTTTTACATGAGTTTGACATATCATGAGTTAACGACTTATGACTTTGCTGGCCTCTTTATTGATTATCTTATACCAGGAACTTTTACCGAATTAGGTGGACAGTTCAATTTCACGCTTAAATGGCCGGTGTTGGTCGGAACAGTTTCAGTGTCCTCTGCTTTTGTTACTCTGTGCTAGAACTGTCTGCCAATATTAAAAAGACATCTACCTTGAGCAACTTCTATCAGTCAATCAATCAATCTAACAATCAACCTGAAATGCTGGAATTATGAAGTACTCAATTAGGTATTGTAGGCATCAGGGGTAGGGTAGGCCTGCAATGGAGGAATGAGGGATTCGTTTTGAGGACCATCCTAATGAGTGTGTGCTAAATACCAAACTTAAATACCTTTCCTTCTCTGCGGTTGGTCGAAGAACCTGGAACGTGCTTCCCTTATCTATGCGACACCTCCCAAACTGTTCGCAGTTTCACAAACCGTTGAAGACTGCTTTTCCCACTTGGCCTGGGCCAGGAGTGCCTCTGTGTTGGGATCTTGTAGGGCTGCTATATAAATTGTGATCAACTGATTAACTTATTTGATATGACTCCAGAAACTCGATGTTCCTGATGGTGTCCAACCAACCGCTCCGTACAAACGAGGTTGGTTCATCAATCCCCTCGGTTTGGAAGTTGGTTTACCAGCGTGGACCATGTTTGCTGCCATCATTCCAGCACTGCTTGTCTTCATCCTGCTCTTCATGGAGGCTCAGATAACCAGGTATGTGTTGTTTATATTTCCTGTTGTTGTCCGCAAAAGTTGTCTGAGCATTTCTGTAATGAAATAGTTGTGTACAGTTGTGCTACCCTATCGCTAGGTACATTGTACGATTCAAGGCACACGATTTCCGCCTTGCAA
Organism: Lumbricus terrestris; assembly: GCA_949752735.1. Taxonomy (NCBI): domain Eukaryota; kingdom Metazoa; phylum Annelida; class Clitellata; order Crassiclitellata; family Lumbricidae; genus Lumbricus; species Lumbricus terrestris. Next base: position 14,904,672 of record OX457039.1, on the reverse strand, counting down.
ATTCTTCAGCAATATCATCAGATTTCATTTGTCAAAGGATGTAAATCTATTCTGATGTACATCAGGCTAAACAAACTTGTTTTTCCTGGAGGATAGAAATTTTGTAGTTTTGGCTTTGACGTCAAAGTCTGCTGTTAGTCGCTTGGGGTTAATGTTGTGGAACTTATGGGACCCTAAACCATAGCTTTGATGGCTTCTGCTTTTGTCCAACACTGTAAATAGGTAGATAGATTGGTAGATGTGTAAAAACTTATAAGGTACCTTAAGATGTATGGCCAGTGTAGAGGCATATTACTACAAGTTGAACTTTCACTTTTGCCTTTCTGTTGAGAATTGTATTGTATCATATTATATTGTATCTGTGAATTTATATGGAGCCTCTCGCAGTGCACACTAGTCAGAGGTGCTCTCAAAATCTTGGTGTATTCAGTGAAATAGTGTGCTGTCATGCCATACTCTGTAGATCGTGATCCCAGGTTTAATTGGTTACAATTCAGCCGAGCATTTATTTATGCAGGTCCACATCTCTCAGCTCAATTAATTTGACAATGGTGTGTAAATCTGTGCAAGCTCTCGATTCTTCAGCGTCTGTGGATGTTACTCTGTTCGTAGTATGATTGTAAACAAGAAAGATCGCAAGCTGAAGAAAGGATCCGGTTATCATGTCGACCTCTTTCTCATCGGGATTCTCTCAACCGTCTGCGGCTTCCTCGGTCTGCCGTTCATGTGCTCCGCTACTGTACGATCGGTGACGCACGTGTCCGCTCTGAGCATCTTCAGTCGGACGCACGCGCCCGGAGAGAAGCCGCAGCTGGTGGAGATTAAAGAACAGCGGTTGACCTCGCTTGCTGTTCACCTCATGGTTGGTAAGGATTCAATTTGAGTCTTTTTATTGTAATCAGCGTACGCAGAAGGATGCCATATGTGGAGAATTATGATGTATTGGCGACAAGAGACGTCCTAAAACGGGATGGAGAAAGTGAAAAATTTCCACGGGAAGTTAACCAAGAATGCTGATCGAGCGAAATGAAATTGGGTGTGACAAATTGCTACAAAGTTTAAATTGAGAAGAGCATGTAATGAAATGAAATGTAATGAAACCGACTTGACTACACACTTAATTAAAGCCTTAACTCAATGCGGCCGTGTGCTCTTTCAAGCTGGTTTAGGTGAGGAAAGTAGAAAGTAGATATAGTGTATCTGGATCTTTCTTTTCCAGGTGTTTCTGTTCTCCTCGGACCAGTCCTACGTCAGGTGCCTCTCCCCGTTCTCTTCGGCATCTTCCTCTACATGGGAATCGCTTCGATGAGCGGCATTCAGTTCTTGCATCGTGTTCAGCTGATGTTCATGCCCGTCAAACATCATCCGGACGTCGGATACGCACGAAGGGTTCGTTGTTTATAATCCTTGTTTATTTTAAACAAATTAGACGAATCGAGGTGACACTCCGCTCCCTGTTACACGTCAAAGCACATTAAATCGAAACAGCAACAAAATGATGTGAACATGGTAATGTCATTGATGGCCGACAAATAGAACCCTAGGAATAAAGTGTTTGTACAGAACAGTTGCGCCTTGGAAAGTAAAAATGGCATGTACAGAACAGTTGCGCCTTGCAAAGTAAAAATGGCCGTTGCTAGCAAAGAAGACTTGGATCTACTATTTTCATGAAGCGAAGAATTTAATTGTGAATGCCATTTTAGTTTCTAAAGAAAGAGTGATTGGTGAGAATGAGTTAAAATCTAAGCTCAGAGTTCGAACTTTTGCTCCTCTAATGAACACGACTGCGAATTAATCACACCAACAGGTAGAAGATCAAACTGCACATGAAAGGACTGTGGCCATCTTCCCCCACCTACTGTGGTTAATAAATCTGAAGCCCTTGGTATTTCCTATTTCTCTTCGAGAGAGCCTGCAGATCGATCTTCGCATCTTTCTAAAGAAGTTCTGACGATTTCATTGTGATTGACCAATGACGATACAAATTGCAAATTTTGATCTGCAGGTATTGTGTCTTCTCCGTTTGTTTTATTGTGTCTTCTCCGTTTGTTTTATTGTGTCTTCTCCGTTTGTTTTATTGTGTCTTCTCCGTTTGTTTTATTGTGTCTTCTCCATTTGTTTTGCGCAGGTGAGGCTGGCAAAGATGAATCTCTACACAATAATCCAGTTAGGATGTCTTGGTCTGCTCTGGGTAATCAAATCCACGCAGGCCGCACTCGCCTTTCCATTCGTACTCATTCTGATGGTGCCAGTTCGACTGCACATCCTACGATTTCTGTTTACTAAGCAAGAGCTGGAAGAGGCAAGTTGACTTCTTTGCTTACATCACGTTTAATGGAATACTGCTTGATTTATCCAGTTATTTTTGCGCTTCAATGAAAGAAAGAAAATTTAATGATGAATATAACAAACATGGTTGCCCGCACATAGGGGCAAGAGGGGGCACTTGCCCACCCCCTGGAAAGTTGAAACCTTTTTTCTAACTGCTACTTTTTGGTTGATAGCAAATTTCTTTGCACTAAAGAAACTGTGTTCATAATAAAAAATTTAAAAAAGTGAAACTGAGAAATTTAAATTAAGAAACCTCCATGAAAAATACCAATGTAGACATCCTTAGTTTCCTGCTTTGCATTTTCAACCTCTTGCTACAGAAAACGTTAACCATGACCATTGAGTTTTGCCCCTCCTGCAGAAATTTATGCGGGTGCCCATGATGACAAATCACCTCCTAGACAATTACGGTATTATTCTTACATGTCACAGTCACACAGAAAGGCAGATGTGAGGGACGGTTAGTCAGTTGGCAGGTGAAAGGTAGTTGGATGTTCAGATGTTTGAAATCTAATAAGAATTAGTTTTAGTTTTGAGCCATTGTTTGAAGAAAAGGAAGAGTTTGAGCAGTGAATAGACACTAGACAGTCCTTTGTAGTCAATTTCTTTCCTTGGAGTAACAACACAGAATGAATGAAAGTCCACATGTGGCAGTGTGGCTACATCGGGGTTGAACCAAACAATCTGTAATGGATGGTTAGAGATTATAATTATAGGAGTAATTACAAAGATAATAGTGATTGAAAGTAGGTAAAGTGCTCATTCTTAGGGTTTATAGGCCAGACAGGGGAGTTTCGATCTTTTCAATGAACACTATAAACGTCCGGTTTGACAAATATCAATGTTGATTTATTTGCAAAAGGTGGCGTGAGATTAGTACTTGATGCAGAGATGCCATACGCAAATAGACTGCCAGAGATAAATTTAAGAAAGTGAAATATTTTGAGGCATGGTATGTTTCGAAGCATACAAATGTTGTTGGTTGCATCAGATTATTTCAAAATGGGTTCTACACTTGTTTTAAAAAAATACACAGAAAGACTGGTTAAGTTTGTTGAATGGTACAGTTACATTACAGTATTGAACTTAGGATTATGTTTGCCATTTTAAAAAATATGACTTTGATTGGCTAGATCAGTGGTTCGCAACCTTTTTTTACTCTGGGGTCACTTTTTCTAAGTAGGAGGACACAAGGGCCACTTTTTCTTAGCTGAAAAGACATTAGAGGGCCACAAGGCTAAAATTTAATTGACTAAAAGCATATATAAGACTTGTAATTGATTCAAAATAGAATGTTTGATGCTATTTATAGACGTCAAAATAAAATAATTTGTAATAGAAAATAATTTTGTGTTTTATCCTGTCCAAGTAATTATTATCAATTTTTCATATACTTTTGTTAATTCTTTGAGAGATGAGGGCAATTTTTAGGCCTGGCGGGCCACTTTTGGCCCGCAGGCCACGGGTTGGGAACCGCTGGGCTAGATGATGCGCATTTTTTATACCATGTATTTCCTCCAAAATGCGGATATAGCAATTGGTCAATTAAGGACTATTCTTATCCTGTCTTATCTTATCCTGTCTTATCTTATGAATTGAAAAGTTTCAGCCATGATTTATCAAAATTTGTGTTTTGCATCTATAGCTCGACCGAGACGAGGAATGCGCCAGCGACAACGAAGAAGACGAACCGGACTTCTACACACAAGCGCATATGCCAATCTAAACTGAACTACTGCAGGTTTTCGTGTCTTGCTCATTATATACGAGATGCTGTATTTGTCTTTTGACGGTAGTGACACCGGACAGTGTTACTGTTGACGCTAAACGGTGTTACAATTTTCAACTGTTCGCCGTGTCTAGTTTTGCATCAGAACAAATTTTTTTAGTCTACTTGATTACTGATTCATGCCTTTGCTTAAAGTATGTTCGCGAATTTGTGCATGATCTTACGAAAAAAGTACGTTCGTTCCATTTTAACTGTAATGCCGTGTGATCGTGAGTGATAGTGTGTTCTGGTGATGTTTAATTAACGTGTTTGCTTTTTGAAGGAGTGTTTTTGTGGACATGTGGACTGTATGCATATGATTTTGCTAGTTTACTGCTTTGTGACGGTTATGTATAGAATTTTGTTGTGGAAACAACGCCGGTTGTGCAGAAGTCATTTCATTGCTCTACAGACTGTGATGTTATTTGAATGCTATTTTTCTGTTTGGTTTCATGACACGTTGTGACATTCCGCAAGCGCATGTCCCTCTATTTCATTGGCTCTCTCCGATTGATACTTGTTACACCATTCCAAAGTAGAGTAAGCTTACTAAAGACAACAATAGTAAATCATTATATAAATATAAAATATTCAGGACCATTTGTTCTATAGACAATTCCAGATATAATGACATGCAGATTTTGATAAGCATTTACGGAACAAGTAATCTGGTGAGCTTTTAAATGATCATTTTGGTAAGATCTCATGAATATATATAATGTATATATATGCAAAATGCATTATATATATATATATATATATATATGATGCATTTTGTAGCATCTGTTTTGATCTGCTTTCAGTCTGTTTGTGATTCTGATTGTCACGTTAATAATTGTCATGTCACAGTAACTTGTGCTGAGTCTTCAGCTGACTGTTCAGCTGAGTACGATATCACTGATATACGTCAGAAACACTCAAATGTGCGACATAAATTGTTAACCGTTTGTTTTTGTTGAATCTCGCTTGTTGAAATATCTTTTTGATTTTTATTACCGTATCTCAGTTATTTTTCATGTATATTCTGTTATTCAGTAGTAGAATCGAGGCTGAATTTCTCATCAGATTTTCTCACCAGCCGCAGAATATATTTGTGGGAGATGATGTGTTCATTCCTAGGTCAGCCGGATAGACATGCCCGCTTTTCTCACCCTCCGAGGTCCTTCTCCATAAAATTGAGTCTTCTGCTGGAATGCTGATCTGTTCTGGATACATTTCCAGCTAAACTTAAGGTGTACATTGTTAGGTCTTTTAGGTTTCAATGCTGTAGCAAAATCTGCTGTATAAACATGTGTATATGTATATACATGTGTATATGTATATTTATGTATTTATATATATATGTATATATATATATGCATTTATGTACATGTATGCACACTTATATAATTATATAGATTGACAGGGATTGATACATACATGTTATGCATACATATATGTATGCATGCATGCATACTGTACATTCTCTGTTCATGTGTAGATTTTGCAAACACTTATATATGCCTATTGTTCCATTTCACACGTTTTGTTACTCCAAGTCAATGCACTTCTAAACTTAAAAACACAAACGTTTAATCGATTTGGAGTTGGTTAAAATTTCTAGATTTGTGAGATGTGTTGAAATGAAAATTGTGTTGCCCCGTTGAACTCTGTTACATGAACGTTTGCTCTTGCTGGATCTCACTGACAGCCTACTCGGTGTTACTGTGAATAGAAACGTTGTGACATTATTGAAGATCTGAGTGAAAGCACCAGTTGAAACTACTGAGCCGACTTTGTACAATTGTTGATGATGACAGTGCCGCTCTGCCACTAGCTCTTGCCTTACGTAGGTTGGCGAATTACTTGTTGTGGTTGCGATTGTGTACTCTTGTTATTATTTCGAAAACAATTAAATGACCATTGACATTTAATGATTAACTTTTCCCACTTGAAGGATTGACTTTGGCCGAGTATTTTAATAATTGAGCAATGCTCTCTCTTCATCTGTAAACAAAGAACGTCTTACTTACAATAGAAACTTTAATAGGCCTGCTACTTTGTGATGCCTGCATTGTTGATTTAATTTACCTGTAATTCCTGCTACCATGTTTGATCACCTTCACTGGCTCCCCCCTCGCTGCTTTTGTCAAGAACAAGGTTCTTACTTTAGTTTACCAGTCTTACTCTGGCCAACTGCGCAAGAATAGTCATGATCTCAACTGCCTGCCGACTTCAGCATCCTGTCTTTGTCCACTGTGCTCACGTGACAGGCATGATCTCATTGTCCCACAAGCAAGGACTGCTTTGGCCAAAACTCAAGTCTTTGCCTTCATTGGTCCTGCACTGTGGAATTGGCTCTCTCCATTGACACGTTCTTTGTTATTAGCTGGCACCCGAATCGCATCTTTTCGTCATCTCAAATCTACTGTCTTTTCCCCGGGTCTTTCGCGTTGGGAGCACCTCTGATTGGTGTGCACTGTGAGAGGTGCTTTTTAAATTTATAGATACAATACCAGTAATTTTCAGGGATTATATATGGCTGAACCTGATTTTCAGCTCAAATTTGCTTTAAGATTGGACCAGTGACAAGTTCTGTAAATTATGTAGTTAAACTGACTAATTATTAGTAGTTGAATGCCATGGCAAACAGTTCTAGTAGTGAAACTGTAGGAATTTTTTGTGCTACCGTGGTGTTATTCTTCGTGAAAGACCTTGTGATTCAGATGCAGAATAATGCTGAATAGAGATTCTTCAATCTGTGATTGGCCTTGAAAGTCAAGATTAAAAGTTTATATATATTGTGAAAGTAGTTTCTGATGGAACGATGATTATTATAAACGCTGGAGGTTAAAAAGCGTTCTGCTGCATGATCGAAGCAACTATTGAAACACATTCATCTGTTCACTTGTAACGTTTCTAGGTATTTCATGTTGGATCAGGGATGCCACTCGTAGCTTTTTCCATCTAGATCTAGGTTTTTCAGCCTTGTCTAGGTTTCTAAGGATTTATTTTGCCAAGATCCATTTTTTTAGCATAGCGGTTTTTCTGACTTTATGTTTAAAAAAAGCATATTTGAGGTAAAAACATAGAAAAGACAAGCAAAAAGTCGATGGATTATAGATTTAGGAGCGAAAGACTAAAAAATGCGTACAAACATTTCAAGTTCGAAAATTCCATGCATTTATAAGAAATTTCTTAATCTAGCCTTTTTTTCGGCAGGATTTGACCTTTTTTTAAATTCAAAGTGGCATCCCTGTGTGAGATGGAACATGACTTTCACTGCTTTTCAGCGGGTTGTTTTTGCAAACTGTTGTGAATGCTAATAATTTTATTGTTCACTAGAGCTCGACATATTAAAGTACTAACTGAAAGTATTATCCATGAACCGTGTGAAATATCTTAGCGACTGCAACTACTTTGGATGACGAAGAGCTTCCCATTGTATAGTTTTTTTAGTTTTACTTTATGTACAAAGTAGATTTTGTTCATAAGCTGATCATCAGTTGTTGTACATAGCTGTTGCGCAATAAACCTGTTCGTGTGCATTTCATATGGCGATTGTTTGTCGTTGAACGTCCTGTTGCGCTGACCATTAAATATTACCCTACTAGCATCATATGAGAATATCTCTAATTGTAACGTCTTACACCAGAAGTGTCTAATGCACTGGACATAATTGGTGGTGCAAAAAACAAAGCCATAAGCAGTTCAATTCAACTAGATTAGGCATGTTAAGTGTGGGAGCCCATAGCAATTAAGCACTATGAAAGACTTGACAATTCATTCATTCATTCAAGTATTTATATAGCGCCTCTTCAAGGAAACTACTCGGAGACGCTCCCGACTCCAGCACGGCAAAAAATAACTGTTTTCAAGTGCTTAAAGAATGACAATGAGATGATCAGAATGAATGGATTCCCTGTGCACGTCAAATGTCCTACAAAGGTTGCTTTGTCTCGAATCATTTGCTTCTATTGGACCTTCTCTTTTTAAAATGCTATCTCCTTCTATTCGCTCTTCCATTATTGAAAGGCAGTCTTTCTTTCGTCGTTATTCTCAAATCTGCTGCTTCTCAAGAGGCCTTGCACACTGGAAACGCTTCTGAATGATTCACCCGAAGAGAGGCGCGTTGCAATTGCTCAAATACAATACAATATGGGACCATTGGATTTCATATGTAGAAGTTTGAGGCCCATCATGGAGTGACGCTAGAGATGTAACTGTAATTGAACATTTATCAAAATGCCACTCCTGAGATTCAGAGGGTCAAAATCTCCACTAGGACCAAAAGATATGTGATAAACGGGCCAATGCATAGGATACTAACGGTAGGCAGCCAGACCCTTACCCTCGTCACATAACCTTCACATTTGCAGCACATGTCCACCATTATGACTAAGCCTCTCAGATTCTGTGTAACAATAATATAAACGCTTGGACACTAACTTGTGAGATCCCATTTAGCCATTCTCTGTGTGTTGTTCTCCTTTACTGAGGGAATATAATGAACAGCGCTGATGTGACCATATTGCGTCTGTCAGCTTGTTTCAATTGAGTACACGAATATCGGAATATGTAAGCTATTCATTAAATCTTATGAGTTTGAATGTATGCAGTGCCTAAAGCCTGGAAAAATAAGTGCCAGCTGTGGACGCCTCTTACCTCTCCAAAAGAAGTGCCTGGACATCCCTTACCTTTCCAGTCTCTGCTAGCTGATAAGTGACTGGACGGCGTTCAGATTTTAAAACAAGTGCATGGACACCGTCTATGACCGTCCAAGCACACTTTAAGCCCTGAATGTGTGAAAATAAATGAAACCAAGGTCTGTGGACATCTGGAAATCTATCAGCAGAAACTTTAATTCAATTTGATAATTAATCAACGGATGCTACATGCACTAGCCAAGACCTAGAGTCTAGTCTGTAGACTCCGCTATCCTTAGATCAAAGATAACATAGTCTACGATCTTTGCTTAGATTGCTGAATCTTATAAAGGTGCATGCATGCGGTCATCCGTCATCGCATACGGTGGCGAGCATTTGCGCACGGGTCAATACACTATCATAGCCTACCTACATACATGCGGCTTAGTGTGACTAACGACCTTTACTTTCCTCTGCTGCTTACCATTCACGACTGAAAACCGAACTCTTCAAGCTATCCTATCCAGATTCCAATCAGGTTCCATCACCAAACTACCACCATCACCGACAACCACCGTAGCACCACGCTGTCTCCTCGGGGTTTTTTGACCTGGGACTGGAATGAAAACGGCAGCTCTGGCTATTGCGGACTTGATTTGATATAGCGCCGGTGAATAAGCTGGTCTCCCTGACGTGGCTTTTGCGGGCACTGAAAAATTCTCGAAGATTTACACGAATAGTTGGTTTTCTTAGTGTATAATTGTTCAAATTGGGCGTACAAGCAAAAGATAGACAGATTTGGAATCAGGAAACAAAGCTGATGAAAACTGGGCGTACAAGCAAAAGATAGACATAATTTTAGTTGGAATCAGGAAACAAAGCTGATGAAAACCTGATATAGCAACATCCTGAGAAATGAAAAAAAATCGACTTTTTCGGCTCAGAGGTTACTCTAGCTTAACTCAAACAATTTTGAGGAAGAATCTCACTCGACCACTTCTGAATTTGCTGAAAATTTAACCACACGTTCCAAGATGCATTGGAAATAAAACTTCCAAATATCATTGAAACACTTTAAACACTTTCCAAGATATCATAACTTCCGTGACTCCCCCCACCCTATTAAATAGGCCTACATATATCGCAAAACTTCGAGACGTCCACTTGTTAAAGCTCAATATCTCTAGAGCTGTTGTATCTATTTATACCGTTTTTATTGCTACATGTACAACTTCTTTCGCAGATTCCAAAAATATAATTATTAATTTTGTGAGTCTTGTATTTGCAGCTATATTAAGTGTGAAATATGCCTTCAGATTAATGTTATGTCCAGATTCTGCAATAATCAGTGATAAGCTTATAAGCATCTCCATAGACACCAGACACTATTCATTAAAATTGTAATTGTATACACTGTATATGTGATGGCAATTGCTGGAAACAGTTTATTCATTAGCCTACTAGTTCACAAATGCTGGACATAGGATTCAAATATGAACAAATCTGACAAGATGTCGTAGCGTAACCTCGTCCCTTGCGAAGGCAAGGTCACGAAGTTCAAAAATCAAAGAATAGAGGATGAGTTTTACTTAATTTTAATTACTACAACTACACAGTAGTTAATAATAATGGATGACAATTGAATCAAAATATAATTATAGCGTCTTTCTCAGCCGTTTGTAATGGCGGCTGATGGTTTCACTTGTTACATGTTTGACGACGTTGCCATATCAAAGATCAGTGTCGCCCTCCTCCTTTATCCTTGGCCTTGTGGAGGCGACTGCAACACAAGGGTTACAGAAAAATATATTCCCTAAACAGAAAAAAAATTGGATTGCATTTCTGATAGACAATAGGTCAATTGACGCGTTTCCTTTATAATATCAGTATCAAAATTGTCAATCCAATGTGATCACTTCAATATAAATGAAAATTTATCCTAATCAAGTGAAACTATTAACAATCATTGGTGGCTTATCAAACTTAGGGCTGCCAACTTTTGTTTTTGCCATTCCGGGACGCCTTCAGCCACTCGATGTGACATTACCAATTTACACAATCCTCAGAATCGCATAATGTAGGCTAACAAAAGTTGTGTCAGCCCAGCTAGTAAGCTAAGCTTATAGAATCTACATCAACAATCTACTAAAAAAGTCCTTAATAATTTCAGACAAATCATCAAAAGACATAATTCTGTAGTCTAATTTTAAGACAAGAGTCAACCTCAAGAAAAAGCATTTCAAACTCCAGTCACCTAGACTCATCAGAGTAGGTCTAAGACTTGTGCACCCAAATTGTGGGAAATTCGCAGGTATCGTAGGCTCATAGGTCTGCGACCGGAGAGCAGAATTTATGTCAAACTTAGGGCCTATGCCTAATAATACAATATAGGGCCTGCGTATGTGCGTTAAGCAGTTCCAGAACATTGGACACAGAGTCGCTTAAATCAGCACAATGTCATTTCATGCTCACAGTTGTGCTTTAATAAGGTCGGTGAACTCTCGGTGCTCTCGGGTAATTGCGATTGTTAGACAAAAGATCGTTCATAATGCTGAACGCTCTCTCGCAAAAAAGAATTAAAACTGGACACAATATGCTACACTGAACAGTGAACACCGAGTGTCAGTGATTTGTAAAGGTCTGAAGACTTTTAACTCCCGATGTTCAGCCAACAATGTAATGTATTATAGGTGTGATGGAGAGCAGAACGTAAAACTCATCGTACAAATGGCTGAGTTTAGTAAGCAACAATTAATAGGAACGATAATTGTGCTAAGTGGATCTCTGGACCAAATTCCGGGACAATTTGAGATCAATCCGGGACACAGGACGCACAGGGTCGATTCCGGGACTGTCCCGGCGAATCCGGGACGGTTGGCAGCCCTAATCAAACTGCATACTGTTAAATAAAATGAAGTCCTGAGAAATATTAAAAAAATCGACTTTAGCACTCAATACACTGATTCCCTCAAGCTTGTAATCTCTTCTTACAGAACTTGCCAATCTTGAAATATTGAGAAATTTCATAATTAGACAAGTTCACATACACATTTCTTGTGGAATTTAGCTGTTAATGTATCATTGAATAGCCCATCCTCATTCATCCAGGCTTTGGACTGGCACTGCTAACTAACATATCACTAATTATAGTTAGCAGTGGCTGAGTTAACTTTTTTTCAGATTATTTTGCATTTTTTCATTTAAGATTATTTTGTATTTTTGTTTTGTAACATTTTCTTTGCAAATGTTGCATGTATAATTATCTAGGCCTACTCTTTGCCATCTGAGTTGGATTAATGACAATTGGACTCATTTAGACTAATTCTCTCGTGCACTCACCATCACACTCACACAAAGCTGTGCATAGAAGACTAGCTTTCAAACATTTACACCTCCTGGTTGTGAATCCTTTCCTACATGCACAATGTATCAATTCGCTACAAATTTTGGTTGCCTCTGGAAGCATTCCCCACAAAGGAGTCCAGCTATTACTGTCTTTTGCCCATCCCCATTGACCAGGGTTGTGCAACTGAGGTTGCTTACTTAGGCAATGACCCCAACAGTGGACTCCTTGAAGAACAGTTCTTTTGACATGCTGAATTAAAGCACCAGAGGTAGGAGGTAATGATTCGAGTGTCCGTGATTTCTTGGTAAAGAGTTGTTTACGTGCGGTATTAAGGTCAGTGCAATCACTAGTTCTGTCATACATGATTATGACAAATCGTTTTAAAACTGCTAAAGTTGCCTCATCAATATCACATGTCACTTCACTTAGATTTAGAAATGCTTCAGTAACCACTGGGTATGAATTCCAGGCTTCCCAGGCTGTTTTTTGCCTTTACTGGCAAAACTTGATACTGTATCACATCATGTAAAACCATGGAATACTGGCATTGCTTTACACTTATCAGGACCAAGGGAATCTGACAAATCATGAACTGCAATCAGCGACTACTCTTTCCAGTGCCAAAATGGATCCAAAATTCATCTATTTGTAAATTCTGGAAGTATGCAAGTGCCAGAACGACAACATCAGTATCAACTGTTCTTATTGCAATTTTTTTGAACCATTTTGGGCAGCATGTAGACAGTGAAGGATCAGGCAAGTGTCAGCTTCTTCATGAGTGCATGGATCAATGCTACTGATGTCAGGAGTTACACTGCAGCATCTAACATGAGCGTCATAAGTTACAAAAATCAACTTCTCTGGGACATTTACACTGATCATAACATCAGCAAGAAAATGAAATAGTTCAGTTTTGTTGTCATCGACTCGCAAGAACTCTGCCCAATTTCTAGGAATTTTGGTTGCTGCAACCCGTGTTCGTGTTCCCGTGCGATGGATGCTTGGAATACCACTGAAAGACATGAAACGAAGTGAGGACATCAGGAAGACGCTCAGTGTGGCATGCATCACTGACAAAGCACGGGAGACCAGGCTGCGATGGTATGGACACGTAATGAGAAAAGAGGAGGGTAGCTGCGTCAAACGAATCATGCAGGCGGAGGTATATGGTCGACGCAGTCGGGGACGACAGAAGAAAAGATGGGAGGACGTGATACAACAAGACCTCAAGTTGCTCAAATTGAAGAAAGAAGACACCGGAAGCAGAGACAAGTGGAGGAGAAGGATCCGAGTGGCTGACCCCTCGCCAGAGGGAATAATCCTAGCCTGAAGGGAAAGAAGTGTTCGTGTTCCCGTGCCTCTACTTTCTCTAGTTGTTGATTTCAAGCTGTCTGATAAATAAACATCAAAAACAATGTCCAGCCTCTGAACACTGTTCAGGTAAGATTGTATATATGGAACAAACACCATACTCTTCGAATGTTTACAAACTCCTGGACGAATCATATGAACAATGGCAGCTCCATCCAAAACATAGGCATCAATATGGAGATTTTCTAGGTCTTGAGTACTCTGAAACAGATTTGAAGCAGGCTAACAAGTCAGATTTTGTTCCAAATCTTAATTTTCCATGATCTGAAATGGATGGTGGATAGGACCGATTCTCATGCCTAAAGAACTCATCCAAATCTCCATTTCTAGATTGACATGCAATGTAAAGCCTTGAAAACAGTTCACAATCTGTTATAAGTTCTCTGACTTTCAAGCTTTTTGAATCTCGTTTCTTTGATAATGGTTTAAAAGAAAACAGTGGCAACTTATTTCTAGGAAGAGGTGTAAGAAGAGAGATAGACCCTTGAAGTGTCTTTAAAGAATTTCTTAAACTGGACACTGCCTATTTCATAGGCTGTCTTAACAGATGTGTGAACAGCAATGTCTGCCAGTGCATGACTGTCTAATGACATAAGGTCATCTGCTAGTGTCTGAACAAAAGGATTTTTATCTTCAAAGGTCTTTAGGAGTTTCGTCACATCTTCTTTAAACCGTTTTTGGCAAGCCGGTTTCTGTTCATGATGTTCAGTATCATCAAACCTACTGTTCTTACTATCTTCAAATTCATGCAAAATTCTCATTATTTCTGGTTCGGCAATAATCCAGCGAGTGAGCGTTGCCTCATTTTCAATAAAGCCAACTGCACCACCATCACCTTTAATCATGGCATTCAACTGCTCATGTGCTTGATCAATGGAAATGGAGGAGAATTTTCTATGTGATTTCGAAACTGTGAAGTTTCCAGCTGCAAATTCACTTGCAATGTCTGGATGTGTGTGGGCAATGCACAGCATGTCTCGAACATGTACAGACATCCAGCGTGCATAATTGGTCTGGTCCAGCACAAAAAACCATGGAGCTAGTTTCTGCAGGGAATCAACGTACAGATCAAAATTGCGTTCTCGCAGCGATCATACCAATGTGAGAACCAGTAGCTCTACTTCTAAAACAGTATTTCAATATTTAAACTGTACAGAAGAATTTTCCTGTTGTTTACGCCATTCCTCAAATGACATTAGATCATCGTTTGGCACCTCTTCACAGAAATTTGAGTATGCTCGCCTAAGAGAAAAATACAGAGCTGCAGCTGTAACTGTATGGGCATAGCGTGTACGTTTCACGTGTGATGCGTGAATAAAAGATTCTGCAACACCAGCAGTAGCTACACCACCTTGTACTAACCATTGAACCCATCCCGATCCCTCTAACCAGTGACCTAACATTCTCAACGAAGCCATCTCAATGTGTAGTCCACCCATCATTACCACAAATTTCTCTTCCCCAAAACCCTCCGGCCAATGCCACTGAATTTTGCTTAGCCAAAGCAAACAGAGGCTGGTTAAAAGTTATGACAGGGCACTGACTTGGATTTAAATGTTTGGTGCAACTTCAACAATAGACAAACAATGCCGAATCATGGCTACTTCATGAGCAGCATATTTGAACAGAGGCAGCATAGCAAAATTTGGCAATGGATGGTTTACAGGAACAGATTTGTCAGCATGGTAGCCTGCCCAAGTAACATTCACAGGTTCAATATCATGCTCTATGCAGTCTGTGACTTTGCCCAACCAATTATATTCTGCTGATGAATTATCAATGGGCTCACTTAGGCTTAGTGAAAAATGTGTCTGTAGAATTACTGGATCTGTGCTTGGTAAAAACCATGGTGGGACCTGTGTGTATTTTTTTAATTAGGCAAAACAATGCCAGACATGCCATCTGATGCACCTTGTAAATTGACATACTGAAAAGCTTGATCAACGCAATTTAATTCTGAACTTGGAAATTGCATTAATGAAACTGCAGTTCCATGAAATGATGATTGAGCAGTGTTTGAACTCAAGTTGTGATCAATATTGTCCCCTGCTGCAACCGTAAACACACCTTGATGAAGAGAAGGAGGGCAGACTAATTGATCAGCATTGTACTGATTACAAATGCTATTTGCAATTTCATTTGAAATCTGGAGCACTCTAGAATATGAAATGGATAGACCAAGCTTATGGCATTTGTCAACTAGAGTCTTTTTACGTGTAGATGCATGTAGCATCATACCAAGGTATGTAGCCATAGGAGTTTCTTGGCTAAGAGGGTGTCTTAATACAGGAGCCCGGTGTTGTACATCAGTTGATGTTGTACATGGTCTTTTCACGGCATTGAAAATTATTAGCTGCGATATTGATAATGCAGCTTGGTTGTCAACAGATTCAAAATTACCAGGACCTTCCAGAAGCATATTCACTAGAGTAAGGAAAATTTGTGGAACAGATTTTTCTTGGCTTGAGTAGCATTCTTGCGCTTACGAAGACGATCAAGTGCACATGGATGCAACAAACTTCTGCTCTTTTGATGCCAGGAGGCATTACGTTTCAGGCAATTAGATGCAATGCCATCACCCTCATCCCAAGCGGTAACAGGCAGTCCAGATGGCAATTCTCCTATTTCAAAGAAACCTGAAACTGCTTTTCAAGGCTGACATACCCAATGCCAATGTCATCCCTTTTAGAATTAGCGGGACAAACGGTTTTGACCCTATCTATCACCCTCTGAAAAAACATGCACTTACTCCAATCAAACATACTCACTAGACCATCCATCTCTGAGTTTGCATTTAGCACACTTCGACACAATGTTATTATGTGAAGAGGGTAAGAAAAAGTAATTAATAACAACAGAGGAATGCCAATGTCATCCCTTTCAGAATTAGCGGGACAAACGGTTTTGACCCTATCTATCACCCTCTGAAAAAACATGCACTTACTCCAATCAAACATACTCACTAGACCATCCATCGCTGAGTTTGCATTTAGCACACTTCGACACAATGTTATTATGTGAAGAGGGTAAGAAAAAGTAATTAATAACAACAGAGGTAATCCAACAGTTTACTCCTGAAATAGTTATAATTCACAACATCGAAAGCGTAACTAGAAAACAAACTGGCAACCATATCAACGTACTGCACGTCAAAAAACACGGAAAGCAATTCAGGACAAAGTCACACCTCTGGTGCTTTGCCATTTAATTAAGGTTCAAATGAACATGTAGTCCAGACTCAATCGAGATTCAATCTCTTTGAATTTACATATATGTTGGTGTGTGTGTGTGTTGTTTGGCTTGGCAGCCAGATCAAGACAGTAAATAATTAAATGCAGGAAGACAGAATCATGCTCCTCGACTGCAGCTAGACTGTCAGATGGAAAAAGCCTGGTTGTAGGCCTACACAGGCCTATTACATTGTTATTGATAAACACCCATAGAAATCAAGTCGAGAGAGTATATTCCTCATCTATGATCAATATTGCTGTACTCTGCAACCAACATAGCTATATATGGACTAGCAGGTACCTATTGAATGGCAAGGAAGCACAAAAGCAACGCTGTATAATTAGACGTGCTCAACTCAGAGAATTAACAACAATAGTAAAAAGACAACGACCTATGCTGTCACAAGATGTCCCTAAATCCATTCTCTAGTTTTATGTCCCTATTAACCTAGCCGATTTTTTAACTTTTTTCAAAAGACTCCTTTATTTCAGCATTATCATTATTACCAGCTTATGTCATGCATTTTGGAACAACTAATAAACTGCATGTGCTCAACTTTTAAGAAATTTTTCACAAATATATAACACAGTTTAAATCTTGTACAATATTGCATACATGCTTATTTATAAAAATTACATGTTTATTGTAGAAATAACATGATTTACACCAGTGGTTCCCAACCTTTTTTGACTTGAGGGCCACTTTTTCTAAGTTGGAGGACACGAGGGCCACTTTTTCTTAGTTGAAGGACATTGAGGGGCCACAAGGTTAAAATTGTATTAACTAAAAACTTATAAAATTGTTATTAAAATTGATTCAAAATATAATGTTTGATGTTATTTTATCGACGTTAAAATAAAATAATTTGTAATAGAAAATTTAGAAAATAATAATGTGTTCTATCCTCCCCAAATTGTTAATTTTTTATATATTCTCGATCATTCTTTGAGAGATGAGGGCCATTTTCTGATGCCTGACGGGCCATTTTCTAAGGCCTTGCGGGCCACTTTTGGCCCGCGGGCCACGGGTTGGGAACCGCTGATTTACACCAATCCAGATTAGTCAACTGTCGTTAATCTACATCAAACAAATATAATTATGCACAGTTAAATGACACAATTTCAAAATGGCAAGATCATCAAAATCTTATTAACCATAGCAAGGTTAAGTTTATTCTGTGTCCGTTAGTATAGTAGGATAATTAAGCGGCTGGGACAAAAACGGGAAATCAAGCACAACCCATGGGTGGTTTCCCCGCCAACAAGAATTTTATGCTTCATTATGCTTCACTAAGCTTACACCTCATACAAATAATGGACAAGTTACATAGGCCTCAGGAGTTGGGGTATCAGTTACCCCCAACTTTAGACCTTCATTTCTAAAGCAGCATATAGGTTTAGAAACCATCTTAATTAAGATTCACAACGTCATTAACTCAATTTGTAGCTATGTATGGTGCACTCGCAGTTGATGAAACTTGCACGACTATTTTTGTAAAAGTAAATCGCTTATTGTGTGTGCAGGGCTGTAATCAAGGGTATACGCGGGTATACGGCGTATACTCACCTCCGGGAAAAAACGGCATCGTATACGCGGGTATACAACGTATACTCACCTCACAAAGGGCGTGTGGGTATACGTGCGAGAAAGGCAAAGGCTATTCAGGTGTATTTTTCACAAAAATCCAGAGCGAATGACTAAAAAAAAAAAAAAAAAAAAGGTCGTCAGAAATTTTCTCGTAAATGCTGTTTTCCATTGTCCCTTCTCGTATGTTCATATAGTATGCAGTACCACCAGGTTTTCTAATTTTTATTATGTAGAATATTCAACATTCTCTTCAATACTAACAAAGTCTGCAAATCAGTAAACTCATTTTATACTAACATCATTTCTATGGCATTGCTCTACTCATCACATACAAACAATTGCATTGAGCTCAAACCGGAAGTTTACATGTCTACTATAACACGGAACAGAAATGTGAAGGTATGGGTGATATTACAAGTGCAGTACTGTAACATTTCTGCACGTAATCGTAAAACTAAACCAACTTTCAAACATGTTCTGACCAATGATGATACGATTCTGCAAACTTTTGTATTGTGTGGACCATAAGGACTGAGAGGGCTGCAATATCACAGTAAAATAATAAAAACTTTATTTTCTCATAATCGTAAACGTAATCTCGAAATTTCTAAAGCGCCACTTGAAAGCTAAGCGAGGGGCATAGGAAGTGGGGTGCCAAAATCACAAGTGATCAATAAGGCACAACCCATAGTCTTAACTTAATGCGTGGCAAGTCCATGATCTGGCAGGTCCCAATCTGGAGGCTGTCTCACGTTCTCCAGAAGACCGTTGATCACATTTCCAACCTCAAAATCAATTGCTGGGAAGAGAAGTGCACGCTCCAAGTATAAGACGAATATGTCGACGAATCTCCACAGTTCGTGTACAGCGAAGTCGCCCCTCTCGTACACCAAACGTCTGCGATATCCTGGAGCATTCGGTTCATTCTGCTTTTTTAAAACTCGTCCTCTGCCATTGAAATTCCTGTAAGTAGGGTTACCATAAGTGCTCAGATGAAAAAGAGGACACAAAATGTTCAACCGGTTACCATCCCGTAGCCGGCTCCTAGTGCTACACAAATGTTAAGTATTGTACAAATAAAAGTAACATTAAACTGCACAAAATGTTGTTCTTATTGTACATGGTTTCAATTTAAACCTCATTGAGTGAGTGTTCAGTAATCCAGTACTTCAGTACTCATTGCATTGCAGTCACTGACTGTAGGCCTACACATAAACAAAACAGTGACAGAATCGTCGCTTTTCGAACCCGGTGTCACAATTTTTTTTTACTTTGATATATGAAGTTTCCCGAACACTCTCAACATGCTTCGGCGTTTTGACGTGCGCCTTTATGTCCAGTGCACCCTTATTGGCAACTGAAATAATATACTATAAGTTCCGCTGCCGCATGTCAAACATTTAGCTTCCCAGCCATAACGACCTGTACGAAAACACTTACGTTTCGGCATTTGTTGTGTTAATTTTATCGTTAAAAAATTAAAAAATTAATAATTTTATTTAAATCTACAATTATCGTTACATAACTCGCATTATATTTTATGCGTTTGGTTTACAAAAAACCGCTTCAGGAACCGGAAATCCAATGGTAACCACACCATTGAGGTAAATATTGCTGGAACGTGTGTTTAGTTCACGGAACGGAATAGTATATAACACGGAAAAGTAAGTAAGATCGATCGATCGTGGACGGACGGGAAAAATCCGGACAAAAGTCATATTTCTAGAAAGCCGCCCGGACAGGGGTCTAAAAAGAGGACATGTCCGGGGAAACCCGGACGTATGGTAACCCTACCTGTAAGTATCACGGAGAAACGGCTCCCAAGTTTGCGCAGTCTTCATTTGCGCACAAACACGATTGAACTGGTCTTCCGGAAACTGATAATGTCTGGCAAACATCCCATACACAACCTCATCTGCAGTTTCATGGAACAGTTGAGCAACATCTTCGACGTAGTCATCATCCGCCATCGTTAACAGTGGGCTAATAATGCTGTACACACACACGCACACACAGAAAATGCAAATTTTAAACCAATATGCTTGAGTGCTGAAGCACATGGATATCAAGAATTTAAAAAAATTTAAACGAGCTATCATTAATCCTACCAGTGAATTGTCTCGTCATGCAATGTACATTCTGGTGCGGATAACTAAATAAACAATGCAGGCCTATACTGCATTTCACATCATTTCACTGGCTGCGAATTCAAGGTTAGCGACGAAACCAGAATAAAGCAAAATTTCGCACCCATGCTGAGAACTGGCATTAAATACTTCACGCGCAAAGGGTCGACACAGTCTAAGTTAAGATCACACGATAGCAAATCCAGGTTGTATCCTCTAACCTAAATGGCTCTGTGAACACACATTACATTGTTGTCCTAATTATACTCAGTCAGTCCTTCAAAGGAGTTGCTGTATCACATAATAGGGGGAAATACCGGTACTTGTGGGTTTGACGACCTCACAGAAATATAAATTCGATGAAAAATATTTCCTTACGAAATAGAAGCGAGATTTATTGCGTGAGGGTCGGTTAGGGCTCAGGTTAGGCGTCGTGAGGGTCGGTTAGGGTTAGTTTTAGGGTTAGCGCAGTCATTCTGCTGAAATTGAAGCTGGATTGATGAAGAATAATTTTCAATGAAAAATTGATGAAAAATATTTACTGACAAAATAGAAACGGGATATATCGAACAAATTCTTGTCTAAGCAGAAGCTGGATCGATTAAAAGGTTTCTGGACAAACTAGAAGTTGGATTTATTAAAGATAACAACGCAGCAACGTTAGTTCTTTGATCGAATTTATATTTCTGTGGGGTCGTCAAACCCACAAGTACCGAAATACCTTCAATTAAGCCAGTTAGACTGAAATAGTAAATTATCACTTATCATTAGTATTAAATATTATAGTTTTGTTCAACGTCAGTTGATATATTTGATATACCAAATAAACAGAAACGCACGACAAGGTCCAGATGTTCTAAATCAGTCCATGTTAGATTTGTGATTGTAAGTCAATGCTGGAGTAACACTTAAAGCGAAAGCCATAGGATTGGTCGTACTTAAAATTTAAACAACTACACATTAAATTGCCTTATATCAGAGGACTGATTCGACAAAAGATTATTAAAACAGTTAATTCTTAACATTGCAGTAATCAGACAGTTTATTAGCAACTATACAGGGTGCACCAAAAAAAGACCCCCCTAAGTTTTTTGCCAATATCTTGACCAAAAGTAAGAATTTTCAAATGAAATTCTACAGGTTTATAGACAGTTCATATTTACACATCATAGACAGATTTCATCAAAATATTTCAAACACAACAAACGTTACATCACTTTTAGTAAGGTCACCCACCGTTTTTTGACGATTCAAAAACGCGACGCAACAAAAAGTAACAAAAAACCAATCTAATTATTCTGGCCAATATCTTGGCCAAAAGTAAGAATATCGAAATGAAATTTTACAGGCTTAAAGACAATTCATACCTGCACATGGTGGTCAGATTCCATCAAAATATTTCAAACAGAACAAAAACTATATCACTTTTATGGAGGTCACCCACCGTTTTTTGACGATTCATAAACGAAACGCAACAAAAAAAGTAACAAAAACACGAATTTTTTTCTCATCTGAAATAATTGGTATCATATAGCCTTGATAATGCCAGATGATCATTATTATAACAATTTAAAAAAGAAACAGGGTACCAGCGTAGCTGCACGTCACTAAGAAGTCACTTAGCAAGATGACAATCAAATTGGTAAATAAGGAATCTGTCAAATTAATCAACAGGTCCATCAAGAACTTTGCAAAAAGACTCAAAAGAAGTTTTGGCACTGGTGGTGGGCACATTGAACACAAGTTGTGAAACACTACGAAGTTCATTTGACAACAGTTATTTGAGATGAGACTTAATAAAATCGTGTTTTTGTTACTTTTTGTTGTGTTTCGTTTCTGAATCGTCAAAAAACGGTGGGTGGATTCACTAAAAGTGGTATAACTTTTGTCCTGTTTGAAATATTTTGATGAAATCTGGCCACCATATGCAGATATGAATTCTCTTTAAGCCTGCAAAATTTCATTTGGAAATTCTTACTTTTGGCCAAAATATTGGCAAAAAACCTAATTTTTTGGCGCTTTGTTTTTGAATCGTCAAAAAACGGTGGGTGACCTCACTAAAAGTAATGTAACTTTTGTTCCGTTTGAAATATTTTGATGAAATCTGGCCATAATGTGTAAATATGAATTGTCGGTACTATAATTTTAATTCACCCTTTTTTTCTATTTAATTTCGAATTTATTTCCATGACGTAATACAGCTAGGTATCATCCGGAAATAAGGTATCCACTTTTACCGGGTATTTTTATATTCATTTGTATTATTCTGAACTAGAAAGCGTAAAATTCAAAATGAATCTTCTGCGTTTATCCGCCTTGGTTAGCGATAAGGAGAGAAGTTTTATGTTTTTACAACAACACGGCATAGTTCATTCTCAGAGACAGTGTGCGAATGGACATGCGATGACTTTGTCACTAACGGATAGACAGGATCGGTGGAGATGCAAACAAATTTCCTGCAAAGAGGACATACCCGTACGTAAGGGAACTTGGCTGTAGGGATCGCGTTTGACATACCGACAGATTGTTTTATTTATATACTGCTGGTCTCAAGAACTCACCAGCGGACCGTTTTGCGAAAGAGAGTTGGAAATATCGAAGGCAGCTGCTGTGGATTGGAACAATTACATGAGAGAGGTATGTGCTAATGCACTTCTGATAAATCCAACAATCATCGGAGGACCCAATACCATTGTAGAAATAGACGAAAGCCTTTTCTCACGCAGGAAAAGCCACGTTGGTCGCATAACACCCCAGCAATGGGTACTCGGTGGAATATGCCGAGAAACGGGGGATTGTTTTATGTTTACCGTCCCCGATAGGTCAGCTGCAACACTTATCCCAATTATCAACGCCAGCATTTTGCCGGGAACCAGGGCCGTAAATCTCGGAGAGGGAATTCCCTTCCCACTTTTAAACCTGGGGAGGGAACGTGAACGAATTCCCTCCCCACTTTTTCTCAGCTGCAGCACAAATGTTATGGTAGGCAAGCTGTAGGCGACTGCACATTGCTTGAAAGCTTGCTTTGTAGGATCAAAAGCCGAGAGATATAATCTTCTCTTCAATGATATAAAGAGGGAGGAATTTATTATATGACACGTCACACGCCCGATATAACTCCCTGTAAGACTGCAGGGAGTTAGCGGCCATTCAGTGAGAACACAGCTAATGACTATAATATATATATATATATATATATATATATAAAATTGTATATAGGATGATTATATACATCATACATGCATGTAAACTCAAAATAGGCAAACTCCTAAATACCTTTGTGAATTGAATCACTTGATGCACAAACCCCGTGGACAAACCCTTCTACCCGTGGACAAACCCTTCTACGCAATAGGCCTATCTTTTCGCCCTCTCCGTTCTGCTGATCTCCTTTGATCTCCTAGTTCTTTGGGCAGGGACTACCACTATGACCCAACCTTTAATTGCCAGTGTAGACACTTCTTTGTGGAATGACCTCCTTTGAACCCTTTCCCATTGTCCATAGTAAGATCTTATCGTGGGTGACACCAATCAGCCCGTCTTTCTTATTTCCTCAGGGCTGTCACGCTGAAAGCGTCTCTGAATACCTAGTATACTGTAAGAAGCACTCTCATATGCAATGCAACACAATACATACATATGCGTTCATGCTTCATGCATACATAACATGTATAAGCTTACATAACATGTATAAGCGTATATAATAGTCTAATCATATTGGAAGTGAGTGTGGGCTCTCAGATCTAAAAGGAGAAATACTGATATCAGTTCCTCTCGAGACCATAGTAGCCATGCAATACCGCATATTCGACTGTAGGCCCACACTGCACACAGGATTACAAAGAATTGCAACCGATTTTAAAGAGATAAAATTCATGAATAAAGTGCTGTTTCGTTTAATCTATTTCGTTTTCCAAATCACTTCAAGCAGGATTGTGTCCTGGTAAGAGCGACGAAAATTTTGCAAACGCACACTGCCTAGGTAAGAACAGCTTTTCACATGGCCTACATATAAGCAAATTATTAGTCATTGCCTAAATCTGTGCATCAGAAAAGTGACAAACAGCATCATATCAGTATGATCACAATCTCGATATTTCTTCAGCGCCCCACTAATCATACATGGATCTCCCAGCATCTTACAGGGTTAATTTTGAAAGCAGGGCCCCTTCCTAGCGAAATTTTTTCCTTCAGGGGTTCCCATTGTTTTCCATGCATAGTCATATATAATAGGCTGCATTGGTCATTTTCAGTAATCACATTGGTTGTCTATACTCAACTGTTAATTGTGGTAGGCTACATTATTTTCTGTATGTTATGTTTTATTGTGGGAACAATAAATGATTTGATTGATTGATTGAAGATATTAAGTATACTGGGGTTTCAGTCAAAAGAAATTCCACCATTAACAAAATCGACATGCAATTAAGGGATGGCAAAAACGACAAAATGATTTGAAGAAGTATCGTTGTAGACTATATCCTATACATGTAGGAACTAGGAAGTAATGTACAATTAAAGCTAGTTTTTTAATTAAGTTATATATCTAGGCCTATATAATTGACTGAGGTTCACTCAACTTTTAGACATGTCTTAAACCCTTGTCAATGCATTTTAGAAGAATATAACCGACTTATTGTTTGAGTTGATGTCTTGATGATCAACATCTGAAGCTGTGCAACATCTAAATTTACAGCAGGCCCTGCAAATGAGTTGCTACAGGAAGATGCATATAGGCCTACTAAGTTACTAACCCATTCAAATGCAGAAAATAAAAATGAAAAAAAACTAAGAGGCTAAATAGGCCCAATGCTTTCAACTGTTTTGGTTTGGTAAGAGACCCTAGTTGTGTTGTAGGCCAAATTCGAACATACATGTAAAAGGCTATATGCAGTAGGGCAAACCAACCATTTTAACACTAATTAATTTAATCAATAGGGTGTCACCAAACGCGATCAGTGGTGTACTTCGTGAGAGAGGTGAAGGTCTACTAGGCACAATTCCGAAGGGGGAGAATTTTCCCTCCCCACATCTAGAAACAGATTTACGGCCCTGCCGGGAACAACAGTTATTTCCGATCAATGGCGCGCTTACCACGGAGTAGGTGCATTGCCTGGAATGAACCACCTCACTGTCAACCACTCACTGAACTTTGCGGACCCAAACAGTGGGGCTCATACGCAGAATATAGAACGTTCATGGAAATCTGCTAAGGAATGCAATAAACGTCAAAACGGCATGAATAGAAGCACGCTAGACTCGTACATGTGCGAATTCATGTGGCGAAACAGAGTAAAAATGCGACAAGGGAAATATTTCGAAACAATGTTACAGGACATAGTGGTTTTTTGGCCACCTGCTCTTTAATCGGACAATTCTGTTGCGATATCATACATGTGCGATTTTTGACTGTACACGATACCTACATCGACACGCTGAACGAAATTAAATAGAAAAAAAATTAAAAGGGTGAATTAAAATTATAGTACCGAATTGTCTATAAGCCTGTAAAATTTCATCTGGAAATTCTTACTTTTGGTCAAAATATTGGCAAAAAACCTAAGGGGGGTCTTTTTTTGGCGCACCCTGTAGATGAAAAATGGATCGAAAGCAGTACATTATTTAAGATCGGCGAATACCGCATAAAATTACGAGCAGAGATAATAGATTATTATGTTAATGAGACCGTTTGCATTGTACTCAATCAAATCAAATCAATTATGATATACCAGTATATATAATATTATATATATAATTATGATATACCAATATACCTCCGACTCCTTTCTGATGTCTATGGAGCCATCGATCGTTCTCAGCTGACTCTCTTAGCCCTTTTTGACGTTAGTGCAGCGTTTGACACTGTGGACCATGACATTTTACTTGAACGACTGCATATATCTTTCGGTCTCTCTGGTACTCTGCTTCTTTGGCTGAGATCCTTTCTTAGTGATCGTTCCTTTTCTGTGGTCCATGGCCCCTCTAGGTCCCCGCTCCTTATGGTCTTCCACAGGGCTCTGTCTTGGGCCCCCTTCTCTTCATAATCTATACCTCAGATCTTGCCCCTCTTCTTGCCTCCCATGCTATGCAAGCCCATCTGTATGCTGATGATGTGCAAGCCTACCAGCACTGTCGTGCCTCTGACTCTGTTGCAACTGTCCGGTCTATGTACTTTGCCATGGAAGCCTTGGGGACTTGGATGTCGTCCAATCGACTCCGCCTCAACTCTTTAAAAACTCAATTCATTTGGCTTGGCACTCGCCAGCAGTTGAAAAAGCTAGATATGTCAACCATCGCTGATGCCTTTCCTGATTTTGTCTTCTCAACCAGAGTCCGTGACCTTGGTGTTACTCTGGACCAAGAGCTCACCTTTGCTCCACATATTCACTCCCTCAGCCGTGCCTGTTATTATCAACTCTGTCAACTACGCACTGTTGCTCGCTCACTTACTCCTACTGCTGCTGCAACCCTTGTCCATTCTTTTGTTACCACCAGACTTGACTACTGCTGCTCTCTCTATGCTGGCCTACCAATTTAACGTCTGAGTTGCATTGATCGCGTCCTGCGCTCTGCAGCCCGTCTTATTGGCCGCATACCTAAATTCAGCCACATCTCCAGCTATATGCGTGACGTTCTCCACTGGCTTCCACTCAAGCAGCGAATTGAGTATAGGATATCTACTCTAGTCTGGCGCTGCATGCTAGGCCTTGCTCCTGCCTATCTTTGTGAGCTTTGTAGCCCTACTCTTAGTTCTCACCCCTTCCGCTCCCTTCGTTCGACTGAACAAAGTCTACTCTCAGTACCTTTTGCTCGAACTTCCACTATGCAGAACCGTGCTTTCTCGGTGGTGGGACCCTCAACCTGGAATGGTCTTCCTCTGACCCTCCGCTCTCTTTGTAAAAATCCATCTCAGTCTTTCCTCGCTCATCTTAAAACAGTTTTATTTGGCCGCGCTGAGGTTGGGAGCGCATATAAATGCATATAATGAATGAATGAATATATAATCCTACCAGTGAATTGTCTCGTCATGCAATGTACATTCTGGTGCGGATAACTAAATAAACAATGCAGGCCTATACTGCATTTCACATCATTGTACTCAATAAAATCAAATAAATTGACATGATAAAATATTAAATAATGCGCTTACCGTTTATATTTGATGTAAGTGGTACAACCTTTGAAACTGTGGCGTAATTGCAGAATACTGGACGCAGCAACGCTAGTTTTTTTCCAACGACCTAAGACAAAAACTATATTGTAGGCGTGGCTTATAATGATTCAACGACCGCATATATACTGATTACAGAGACAAAGAACATATATGCCAAGAGTTAACAAGTCATATGCCATTGAAAATCATTTAATTTTAACGTTCTATTAATTAACTAAAAATGGACTTATTAGCAGTTATTTACATGCATGGGAATTAATTTATATTTGCAATATTGAATAAAATGTCGTATTTTCAAAAACATAAATAACGCGTAGGTCCACCCAGTTATACATCAATAGCGGGTATCCAAATATCCATCATCCATGTTTATTTTTATTCAACCAATCACAGCGCGACACGTCGACAGACATATCATTAGGGTACAACGAAAATCACGAATTCACGGAAACCGTGAATTTTGCCTTTTGCCGTGAATCCCGTGATTTTTTACATTTCAGCACTTTTTTTGTAAAAACACGTTTAAAATGGTTGTGAAACACGTCAAAAATGGCACCGACGACCAAAAACAGCGCGGAACCATCGGTCAAACTATAAATATCGATAATATTAATAATAATAATAATAATAATAATAATAATAATAATAATAATAATAATAAATAATAATAATAATAATAATTGCCGGACGGCACCACCCTTATCCCTTGGAAAGCGGGCCGAAGTCTCGTATGGGATGCCACTGTGGTCGACACCCTTGCGCCCTCCTATCTGCAGGCAACGGCTGTCACTGCAGGAGCAGCAGCAGAACCATGGGCGTCCGCAGCGGGGCGCAAGGGGGCGCAAGTGCGCCCCCTGGATTTTTCACATAAGCTTATTTGCAGAGAAATTTAGATTATTTTGGTTATGATTATTACAATACAACACGATTTTCAACGATATCAGAACCCAGATGATTCAGACGATTAGGCATACAATAGTTATTTGAAGACTAAGGTCAGATTTCAGTCACATAAAAATTTTAAGGCTATCATAGCAGTTTTGACAATGAATGTCTATGTTTTTTCGCATGCTGGGTTCCGTGACAGAGGATCGAGAGGGAGCCAGTGTAGAAGGCGCAATTAAGCGTCGAAGGTGGAGTCATCGGTTGCTTTCGACAACCTATTTAGCCCCTCTGACAATTAGGCCTATATAAAAGTCTGCGCCCCCCTAGAAAAATTCCTGCGGACGCCCATGAGCAGAACTAGCAGATAGTAGAAAGGAACAAAAATATTTGTCGTTTACAGCTACACATGTCTTCATTCCGCTGGCCCTGGAGACGCTAGGTCCCATCATCCTTCATCCACCAGGCTTATTCGGCAGAATCCATGCTGCAGTTCGGCCGATTCGTGGTACATTCTCAGATGGGTCCTCAGCAGGGAGATCCGCTGGGACCTCTGCTGTTTTGCCTGCCGCTGCAGACGACCTTGCGATCCCTGCAATCCCAGTTCAAATTGGGTTACTTGGATGACCTTTCCTTGGGTGGGAACGCAAACGAGGTTCGCCAGGACTTGGCAAGGATCGAAGAGTTGGAGACCACTCTCGGAATTTCATTGAACAGACATAAGTGCGAGATCTTTTCGGAGAAGGAGGTGAAGGAGGTGGAATTCGAGAACTTCAGACGAATGGATCGGGATGAATTGACTCTGCTCGGCGCTCCGCTCTTCAGAGGGAAGGCGTTGGACGAGTCTCTTCAAGAACACAGCAACACCTTAGATCGAGTATTGAAGGATCTTACGGACATCCAGGCACAAGCAGCACTGCTGCTGCTAAGATCATGCTTCGGTGCAGCAAAAATGACATACATGCTGCGAACCTCTCCGTGCTGGAATCACCCGTTACTCGATGTGATGGACCATCAACTGAAGACAGGACTGGAGAAGATCATCAACAATGAGCTGAGCGACATGCAGTGGTTGCAGGCTTCGCTCCCGATCAGAGATGGAGGCCTTGGGATCAGGCGGATATCGATGCTGGCATCATCAGCCTATTTGGCGTCAGCTGCGTCGACCGCCGGTCTCGTGGGTGCCATCCTGGTCGCGGAGGAGTGGGGCGATGCATACCGGGAGGAGATGATGGAAGCTCGCAAAGACTCGCTTCCCACAGTGATGGATCCGATCCCGAGAGAGCAGAAGACCTGGGACCGACCGCTCATCGACAGGGATAAGATGAAGATTTGGAACGGATGCGATGATCCACTCAGCCAGGCAAGACTTCGGGCATTGTCAGCTGCACACGGCGGAGACTGGCTCGGGACCATCCCTTTGGCGGCATGCGGCCTAGGGTTGAGCAATGAGGCAGTTAGGGTTGCTGTAGGATTCCGCCTTGGTCTAACTCTCTGTGCATCACATCGGTGCCAGTGTGGCGAGATCGCAGACACAGGTGGACATCATGGACTGGTCTGCAGAAGGTCGATGGGAAGGGCAGCGCGACACGCTGCACTGAATGACATCATCTGGAGAGCCCTGTCGAAGGCGGATATTCCTAGTTCAAAAGAACCATCAGGACTGAACCGCACCGATGGAAAGAGACCAGACGGAGCCACACTGGTCCCTTGGACAAGAGGCAGATTCATCGCATGGGATGCAACAGCAATCCACACGTGCGCGTCGTCGTATATTCATCTGACGTCGACAGTAACGGGTGGAGCGGCGGAGCAAGCTGCTGAACGAAAAAGCGTCAAGTATACATCACTCCCCGCTACGCATGAATTCATCCCCGTAGCAATTGAGTCACTGGGCCCGATAAACCGGACGGGTCTATCATTTCTTCAGGAGCTGGGCCGCCGCATGGCGGAGGCAACGGGCGACCCCAGAGAAAGCACGCACCTGTTCCAGCGGTTATCAATATGCACGCAGCGGTTTAATGTCGTTGCATTCAGGGGCACATTAATTTTGAGCACGTTGGAGACGAGAACCTGTAAAAAAGCTTTTATTATTTATTGTTTTTAAAGCCTGAGGAATCATTTATACCTCGGGCGCTAAAAAAACCAAACAAAAACAAAAACAAAAAAAAAACAAAAAATAATAATAATAATAATAATAATAATAATAATAATAATAATAATAATAATAATAATAGGCCTAATCTATATCTATAAGGAAGGATGTGACTATGTTTGTATGTATGTATGTATGTATGTATGTATGTATGTATGTATGTATGTATGTATGTATGTATGTATGTATGTATGTATGTATGTATGTATGTATGTATGTATGTATGTATGTATGTATGTATGTATCTGACTTTGTCCAGAATGCACGCTCACAGTTTTTGAGCTTTTCACTCCAAACCTTCACTACTGTGTAGGTCTCGGCACGAGACGCAAAGGCGAGGGGTTGGCGATTCTCAACCACCATGGGGGCCAGGGTGGGGGCGAAACCCCAATTTTTAAAAAAAATAACAGCTATTTTTTTGATTTTTTTTCCCTAGATAGAGGTCCATCAGAACCCCCCGGATCAGTGGTTGGCAAATCTCCACCACCAGGGGGGCCAGGGTGCGGGGGGTCAAAAACACTTATTTTCGCCAAAAATTTTTCATTCGCTTGCCACGTATAAATGCAGTAATTTTAACCGTTTTAGAGGTGTCTAAAGTGGAGTGGAGGGGTGGGATGGAGGTGAGGGGTCGAGGTGGTGGGGTGGGGTGGCGTAGGGTTCGAGGGGTGGGGTTGGGGATGGAGTGGGGGGTTGGGGTGGGGTGGAGTGAGGGAGTTCGTTGAGGTGGGGTGGAGGGGTGGGTTGGAGGGGGATGGAGTGGGAGGTAGGGTGGGTGGAGTGGGGGTGGTGGGGGTGGGAGGGGGTTGGGGGTGGAGGAGGTGGGGTGGGATGGGATGGGGTGGAAATTTTCGTCAAACTCAAATTTCTCCGGTGGCGTACTGGTATAGAGGTCGCAGTTTTGTGGGGTGTTGTGTGGTGGGGTTGTGGCCGGAGCGGATCGAATCCTAAATTTCCCGGGCAACGCCGGGTTCCCCAGCTAGTAATAATAATAATAATAATAATAATAATAATAATAATAATAATAATATTAATAATAATAATAATAATAATAATAATAATAATAATAATAATAATAATAATAATAATAATAATAATAATAATAATAATAATATCTATCTGGAGATATACGAGAAACGGGTTTTCTTTTCCAAAGCATTTCAATCACTATCCAGCGCTACAACGCCGTTGCCTTCCAGGGCACCTTGTCTGGATTACCCGGGGCCATGGACCGGCCACCCTAAACAAACTTAAATTTATATGTAAAAACTAAATCGTAACTGTATATAATAATAATAATAATAATACTAATACTAATAATAATAATAATAATAATAATAATAATAATAATAATAATAATAATAATAATAATAATAATAATAATAATAATAATAATAATAATAATAATAATAATAATAATAATAATAATAATAATCTTCTTTTCAACTCAACTCAAGACTTTTTATTGACACCAACATCAACAGAGCATCGCACAGCATCAATAGATTAAAGCAGTTTTATATAAATAAATAAAACACTCTACCCGCAAGCTTTCTTCTCGGTGTCAAAGGGTCATCCCTAAAGGAGCAACAATGCTCCGCTGCCAGTGAACCCAATTTGAAATTTCAATGAATTTTAAGTAGGTATATAGCAACGATGAGCAAGGAGCAACCATAATATCTTCAAAGTTATATCAATGTCTGTCAAAATTTCTTTATTCCAACCCAATTAGATGCTGTTTAAATTCTTTTTAAAATATTCCTACAGTAGGCACATTAGTCAAAAGAAACAGGTAAAGAATTCCACACACAGGGTCCACGATATGAGATACAAAACTGCCTTGTTTTAGTACGTGCAAAATCTTTATGGTATTTATTACAGGATCTGGTGTAGTGATCGACTGTGAACATCCATATTACGTACAGTGGAAGTATTTAGTAAACGATTCTGGTAATAGCTTAATTATGTTTAAATCTACACATAAATGTCCCAATCTGCAACTCATGTAAAGGTCCAGCCTTTTAGCCTCACGTATCACGTAATTGCGGCCCAAACGGTATAGCGCTAACCGCTGTGATCTAGCGGGAGCGAGTGGATTGCCCATAGCGACCGACTGGTAATTAGCGCTTGAGGAGTTAAGTCCTCCCCTTTCTACGTTCTGAGTTATGGCCGATAGGTCGTCACATGGCCAGTTTAGTTAATTATAGTGAAATCTGACTGTTTGCGAGTTTGAATTAGTTACATACGCCCCGAGTGGTGTCTAAGTTGCGTGTGTGTTTCGGTGTTGAATTGATCAAGCCAAAATGGCAATACATCAAAACATTCCTCTCAATGAAACAACGCTTAATAACGACTCCGCGTATGTGTACATTAATGACTCTGCCTACGACCGCGTAGAAGGTGCATCCAATCACGTAGAGATAGAGCCTATAATTATGTAGATTTCTCGCCGGTGCAACCCCTTATGAAGACGATCCCTAGATCCGCCCTCGTCAAGGGGAATGAATGCCTCCCCTCTCCGCGCTACCAGAGAGGGTTTGAATGAAGCATCTGCAGCAGCTAGTGGGCCTCTCGTTCCTGGATGATACAGATACGACTGTCGCTCTCGAATCCTCTCGCTTCTGCGAGGCTGGAAGGAAACTGCACTGGCTTCCTGTCTCGGTTCATCCGAGAGATATTCGAACTTGCAGGATCGTGACGGGGGCTGGTGGAATATAGGTCTTGACGAGAAGTGTCCGAGCGGAAGAGCGGTGATCGTGGGATTCACAACTTCTTCCTCCTGGGGGTAGAAGTCAGGGTTCGTTTGGGTGGGGCCCACTCGATCCTGCACGAAGTCCTCAATCTCTCTCATTCTTTCGACTACTTCCTGATGGCTCTGGGATAAGCCCGATTGACCGCTGGTCACCTCATCTAGCTGGGAGGTCAGTTCAGCTTGGCCGCTAGCTAGTTCCGATTGGGTGGTAGCGATTTCGACCAACTGGGAAGCCAGGCCAGATTGGGTGTGAGTTATCTGGTTCAGCTGGGACGCTTGGTCGGATTGGGTTGTGGCAATCCGGGTGATTTGGGTCAGCATCCGTTCTAGCAATTCGGACGTAGGGTCACCTGTCCTTTCTCTTACCTCACAACCAGTGGTAGCCGGAACACAACTCTCTTCCATTTCAAAGTATATATTGTCAAAGCAGAGTAAATAATTTCTAAGTTAGTACTACGAATTAATATCTATTTAGGCACACACAGTAATGCAGTCATTCAGACCAATGTCAGATCATTCACACGCGAACCTTCGACAAAGCACAGTCCTATTATAGTCTTCAATTCTACCTTAATAAAATGGGGAGGGGAGGCAACTCTCCGTGAATTTAGGATTCACAAAGCACTCGAATAATTCCTACTGTTCATACCTTAGATCGTGTCACAGACCTGTTTGTACGGCAGACAGCGGCAGGGGAGGCAACAGTTAGTCTCGGTCTAATGCGAGGATTGGTCTGCTCCTCGGCTATAGCGTCGAATATCCGTTCCAAGTACTCGGTTAAGGACTCCTGTCCTGCTAAAGAACGTAGAGGACTCCTGTCCTGCTGTAGAACGGATCGGAAGAGGCCTACTCTGCACTCGACGAAGGAGTTCCTAAAATTGGCATCTCACACTTCGGAACGCAGGTCCTTCTATTCCAGGGTTGACGAAGGCGGCATTACTCTTCACCTCCGAGCTCTGACTTCAACCAGCGTAGGTCCTTTCTGGATCAGCAATCTGGGCGTCGGCGGCGTCTGAAACCTGTGCGGTGGCTTTTATTCGGCGCTGGGGACGCTCCTTCCGTCGTCGCTGCCACCATGCCCTGGCACTCTGCCAACTCAGTCAACTCAGTCAGGACACGCGGTCTTTCCGGACCAAGCCGATCTCGGTCAGGTCACCCTGACTTCTCTACATACGCACTGCACGCAGAGGCCGCGTGATCACCAGACATGGCTAAAGCAGGGCGTCGCTATATATATGTGGGCCTGTGAACTCCTATGTCTTATACCTATTACTACATCACCATTACCTTACTTAAAGTCTAAATCCTTTGTCAACAGTCCTACTGTTGCACAATTACATCTGTGCCTGACGAAGAAACACGATCGGAAGCCCAATTAGGACTCATGCAATTGTGGCACGCTGCCGTCGTGTCGGGCCAAATAGAACCAGACGGGGGCAGGGAGCTGTCGAACCCAGCTCGACCCTTGGCGGCGGGCGTTCTCAGATCGAGAACCGTCGACTACGTGTCCCTACACCACTCGAGCAGCATCCTGGTACGATACCTGCAATTCCTCCAATATCTGACTTCTACTCAATGTATCGTTCCGTTCCAAGCGCTGTACTGCCTACTGACTCTCTAGATTATCAGGCTTCGACTCCTGCTCACATTCATCAGTCTTTAGCTTCCTCGATCGTTCTCCCAGTCCGGTGACATTAGACCGACGACGTAGATGGAGAACTTTACAAGTGGGCCCAGAAGAATGGGTCCAGCTTTTACACTCATAATTATATTTGACAATGACAATATTCTAATTAAGTTTTCTAAAGTATGTAGAGGTACTTTCATTATATTTAAGACCCCAAATAATCCAAACAATACGCTTCTGAAGTAGAATTAGTCTGGTCAAGTGAGAGTGATAGTTTTAGGCTCAGATAATATTGCAATAGGAAAAGTAAGGAAGAATGAGAGTGTTATACATGTACAGGTTGATCAGGCTAGGTCTCTGTAGCACATGTGGAATCCGGTAGATGATCCCAACGTTTTTAGCAACTTTTTGGCTATTATTGAAACATGGTCATTGAAAGTCAAGTGTTCATCAACATAGACACCTAGAAATTTTGTTGTAGCGACTTGGGTAATTTCTTTGCTATCAATTTTGATACCAGTATTAAGGATCGGGAGGATTTTATTTTTGGAACGAAATATAATGTAATTAGTTTTAGATAAGTTTAAGGATAATTTATTGGCCTTAAACCATTCAGAAAGACAATCTCATTCCTTGCCCGCTCTGGCATATAACGATTCAAGAGATTTATCAGATAGAAATGCATTGGTATCATCTGCAAACGCAGATCGATTACGGGTAGGCCTACAGCTAGGTTATACGAAATACCACGGCCACAGAATGGAAATACGGCCCACTATAGCACGACACGCAGGTCGGCTTTACAGCAGTGGGTTCGGTAACTTAACTAAGGGGCCGTCCATAAAGTACGTCACGCTCCAGGGCGGAGAGGCCTCGAGGGTGTAAGAAAGTGTGACAGTTTGTGACAGAGGGAGGGGGTCAGGCCATGTGTGACGTAACACATTTATTTTTTTAAATTTTATTTCTAATTTATTTTTTTAGCAGAATTTAACAGCTTTAAAAATAATTTTAATAAATTTTGTGAAACATTTGAATTAGTTTTATGTCAAAATAGCATGAAATGCGTATCTCCTGAATGTGTTAATTTGTTCACGATTCCTCTTGCTAGGAGCTAGCGCTAGTATGCTGTTGCAAAGCCTCGTTTTATGTATGGCATTGCTTTTGTCATGCCGGAAGAATTCTATGTTGTTCGCTGCATAATTATGTCAAATATCTTTGATTTTGTCACTGAGCGACAAATTCGGAATTTAATTTTTACATATAATAGTAATTATTATAATAAAAAAATTTGAGGATTCAGAGGTAATATTCATATAATTTAATCATTTTGTCATCAGTGAATATTTTTGATTTAAACATAATTAATACACAGGCCCATAATAAACAGATTCAATATAGCACAAGAGTTTGTCACATAATTTGTCAATCTAATCCTTTTTTAGTCAAATTGTTTTGTTTCCTTTTTATTATTTAATCACTGCATGGGTGAGGTCAAGTTTCGCTAATCTACTTCTTATCCTGTGTAAAAAGATTGCATAATCGGAAGATTACCTAAAAAAATTGTTCGAAAGTGTGACGTACTTTAGGGGGCGGGTTTGAGATTTGTGACAGTTTGTGACGGGGGGAGGGGGGTAAAAATGGTCAAAAATAGCGTGACGTACTTTATGGACGACCCCTAAAGGCTTAAGTACTGAATCACTCCTGGTTCGGCCAAGCCAGAAGTGGGAGGGGCTATCTTTATTTTTAGCAGAACCGGCTAGAGCCTTGCGCTGGCCGCGCCGCCGACATTTCTTTAGCGCCGCCGCCGCCGATTTTTGTTGATCGGCGCGCCGACGCCGCCGCCGACAATTTGTCAGCGCGCCGCCGATGCCTCTTTGATTAGTTTATTTCTTTTTGTTGTATTTTTCACTACCTTGGGTACCCGGCGTTGCCCGGGAAATTTAGGATTTGACCCGCTCCCGGCCACAACCCCACCACACCACCCCCATCCCACCACACCATACCACACTCCAACATCCAACGGTGCGCCACCCGTGAAATTTGAGTTTTCGGGAAAATTTCCTTCGCCACTCCCCAGGCCCCAACCCCCACCCCGCCCCTCCCACCCCACTTCACAACACCCCACCACGCTCCGCCCGCCACCGGTACGCCACCCGTGAAATTTGAATTTTTTAGAAAATTTCTCCTCCCACTCAATCCTCCCACCCACCTTCCTACACAATAACACCCCACTCCAACCTCCACCGGTACGCCACCCGTGGAACTGGGGATTTCGGGAAAATTTCCTCCCCTCATCCTGCTCCTGCGGGCCGAGGTGTGTGATTGGTGGAGGCGTAGTGGGCCGTGTAAAAATCTGCCTAACTGTAACGTTTCAGGTGAATAAGTGTGAAAATATGCATGGCAACGGCTGAAGTAGCAAAAATTAGGGCTTTTGTTCACACCCTGGCCCCCATGGGGGCCGAGATTCGCGAACCCCTCTCCTGGGTGTCCCATGCCGAGACGGTGAAGGTTTGGAGTGAAAGGGTGCTAAACTGTCGAGATGCATCCCGGACAAACAGACACACAGAATCCTCTCTTTATTTATATTGTATTGTATTGTATTTAAACATTTATAAAGCACCTCTAGTAGGGTGAACCGTTCAGAGGCGCTCCCTGTGCGCAAGGCCTCGCGAGAAGAAGCAGGTTTTGAGAACAGACAGAGCAGAGGAGAGACTGACAGACAGAAGTGTAGAGCGAACAGAAGGAGAAAGAGCATTCCAGATAGAAGGACCAATTGAGACAAAAGATCGAGACTGAGCCATAGCAGTTCTAGACCGAGGAACCAATAGGTCAAGTCTGTTGGATGAACGAAGTGGACGATGGGAGGAAGCTGAGTGAGGACGAAGTAAAACATTAGTCAGATATTTTGTGGAAGGACCCCGTTGAGACTTTAGGATCAGTGTGCGGATCTTGAACTGTGTGCGAGCACGTAGAGGAAGCCAATGAAGTTCATCAAGCATAAAGGTAGAGATGTGAGAGTACTTGGGAAGGCGGGCAATCAATCTAGCAGCTGGGTTAAGAACTGACTGGGGGAAAAAACAGAAAACCTGAAAAAACTAGCGTCCCGTGTTCTGCAATTATGCCGAAACGGTCACTTAACGTCTTTCGTATTTGATTGTATATGAATAATGAATTATGTCATGTCAATGATGTCATGTCATAACGCCGAGGTCGCTTCGCGACGGTTGGCTGCATGAGCGGACCAATGTACACCAGCAAGATCTGTGACATCTGTCCTTTACGGTCCTCAATAGCACCGCTCCCGATAGACCGGTCCACAACGTGATATGCTATTGAGCCAGCATATTTTAGGTCTACCGCGGCTACGAACACCTTCCACCAGTCCCGTCATGACACTATTTTCAATATTGTCCTGCTATCGCAGGATATAACCAAAGTATCGTAATTTCCGAGTTTTGACATGGCCTGACAACTCGCATTTTGTCCTTGCTAGTTTTGTAAACTCGTTCATTAGTCAACATTTCGGTCCATGAATTATACGTCCTTGCCTTGCCATGCCTTCAACCTTCCTCGACACGAGGGTTGGTCGCATTTTGGACAGTTCTTCTCCATCCTCTCCTGTCTTCGGTTGCTCTCAACAATTGTTCTGTTGATAATCCCGTCCATTCACACATGTTGTCCCACCACCTCTTCCTAGGTCTTCCCCTTGATCTTGCTCCCGGAACCGTACCTTGCATAATCTCCTTCTCTAAGCAGTCTCCATGTTTCCTCATGATGTGCCCGAAGTATGACAACTTCCTTCCTTTAATTGACTCCGGTAGACTCCTTTCTACACCAGCCGTCTCCAGAACCCATTCATTTGTTTTTTTCTCAGTCCATGATATTCCGAGGATTTTTCTTATACCTTTCATTTCAAATGCCTTTATTCTATCCTCATCACTCTTTTTGATTGTCCAACTCTCACAACCATACATCATCACTGGCCATATAAGCGTCCTCATTAACTTTAGCTTTGTAGATAGTTTGATGTTATGGCTTTTCCACAGTTTTTTCAGATCTGCACCTACTCCATGTCCTCTCGCGATTCTTACTCTTATCTCTTTGCTACACTCAGCATCTTTTGTTATGAGTGAGCCTAGGTACACTTGCTCTATCATGATGTCCTGCACTTTGATGTTACATTGTTCCCCTGACAGCGCCATACACTTTGTCTTCCCCATGTTGATCTCCAGTCCTTTCTTTCGACCTTCCCTGTCCAAGCGAGACACCAGATCCTGCAGTTCTGCTTCTGTGCTTGCCATTAGCACTATGTCGTCCGCGTACGTAAGTTTGTTACCCTTCTTCCTCCAATTTGAATGCCTCCTGAATATCCTCTCAGTGCTTCCCTCATGACCATTTCTAATAGTATATTAAACAAAGATGTCGAAATCACACACCCCTGCCTAACACCCCTTCTTATCCTGAACTCACTCGACATTACACCGCCAATTTTTACCTTTGCTGTCTGCTTGCTATACAATTCAGCTACGAGGTTGATAATATGTGGTGGGAAGCCCATTTCAATCATCGATAACCATAGTTGTTCATGTGACACACAATCGAATGCCTTCTTAAAATCGACAAAGCACATGTGCAACGGTTGTTGGTGCTCTCTCATCTTTTCCATTATAATTCTAAGATTCGTCACCTGGTCTCTTGTCCCTTTGCCACGCCTAAACCCCGCCTGTGCGTCCGCTAACTCCGATTCTGTACGTCTTCCTATTCATACGTAGTAGTTTCCTAATGCATTTGTTTTCGAAAGCCTGTATAATTCTTTCCTCCTCCTTTAAAGTCCACGTCTCACAACCGTATGTACGTTGCCACTGGCATATGCATGCACTAAGGCCATCATCAGTCGAATTTTTTTCTTGGAGCTGATTGCCTTGTTCTTCCATACCTTTGTCAACTTAATCATTACTGATGTACCCATGGCTAACCTTGTTTTCACTTCTACATTACAGTCTGCATCTTTCGTTACTCTGCTTCCCAGATAGACAAACGAATCTACCTGATCTAAACTACCACTGATCACTCTAATCTTCAATTCTGTGTCCGTATGACCTTCGTCTTTGCGGCATTGATCTTCATGCTATACTCGTTTGCAGACCTCTCAACCCTGCCCACCAATTCTTGTAACTCTTCTGGTGATCGATGTAGTCAGTAATACAATATGTCATCTGTGTATCTTAGATTGTATAATGATTTAACCCCCGATTCTGAATCCACTGTTGAATCCCTGCAAGGCTTTCCTCGATCATTATACCTGCTCTGCTAAAATGTTAAAAAGACATGGTGAAAGGTACCCTTGTCGCACTCCTTTCTTAACTCTGAACCATGTTAATTCGTGTGCATTTCATATGGCGATTTTTTTCGTTGAATGTCCTGTTGCGCTGACCGTAAATATTACCCTACTAACATCGTGAGAATAATGTCTCTAATTGTAACGTCTTACACCAGTAGTGTCTAATGCACTGGACATCATTGGTGGTGCACCAAACGAAACCATAAGCAGTTCAATTTATCTAGATGAGGCATATGAGGCATGTTAAGTGAGGCAGCCCATAGCAATTAAGCACTATGAAAAACTTGACTTCTTTCGGTATTTATATAGCGCCTCTTCAAGGCAACTGCTCAGAGGCGCTCTCGACTCCAGCACGGCCAGAAATAACAGCTTTTAAGTGCTTATAGAATGACAATTAGATGATCAGAATGAATGGATTCTCTGTGGAAGTCAAATGTCCTACGTGGTTGCTTTATCTCGAATCATTTGCTTCTATTGGCCCTTCTCTTTGGAAAATGCTATCTCCTTCTATTCGCTCTTACATTCTTTCTGACAGTCTTTCTTCCATCGTTATTCTCAAATCTGCTGCTTCTCAAGAGGCCTTGCACACTTAGGGTTGCCAGGTGGCCTTGAGAAAATTACCGGACAATGGCTATCGCGTTACGGGCCATATATATAAAATATATATAAAATACATGTATATATATATATGCGTGTGTATGTAGCCTATACATATATGTGTACAATAGTATTTATGCATATATGTGTGTGTGTGTATATATATATATATATATATATATATATATATATATATATATATATATATATATATATATATATATATATATATATATATATATGGGGCACGGTGGTGTAGTGGGTATGGTCGTCGCCTTGCAACCGAAGGGCTGCAGGTTTGAATCGACCTCAAGTCGCCGCGTAGGGACCTTGGGCAAGTCCTTCACTCGCAGTTGCTCAGCGCCTCGGCATGAAATTCGATGCAGTGTCCGCGCTGTAGTCGGGAGCGCCTCTGAGTAGTCAACTTGAATGGGCGCTATAACAAGTGCACATACAAGCAACTGTATATAAGGCAGTAGCGGTGCCGGGGACAGTACTGTTTGAAAGTAGCAACTTGTGAGCATAGATTGAGTATTCAGGACTTTTGGGTTCAATATTCGTAAATATTCGTGAATATTAAGATTTTTTAATATTCACAAATATTCGTTATTGATTAAAGTGAACCATCGAAATGTTACCCGGTAAAGCAGTTTAAGTTTGTGTATGTCTCCATGACATTCACTCGCATTCAGGGCAAGGCTGAATTAAAATATGCGATGCGCTTAATTTGCTGAGATGGGGATAATTTTTGCTTGTAATCTGGCACTATTATCTCCTGCGTTGGCATTTATATTTACTCATCCTGCTACACTGATATAAAACTACTTTATCAATTTGCAGTTAGCCTACTTTTATAGGCAGCCTACTATTGCTGCTACTTAATGCTAACTGTCATCGGTGACTCTGTCTCTTTTCAGTTGGGGAAGATGGTCAGAAGTCAGACAAAATGACCAACATTAAGCAACGAATGTGATAGACCTATGAATGCTGCATGGCCACATTGGCCAGACCCAGCAGAGACCTGGAAGTTTTTAACAATAAATCTATTAATGTTATTGTAACTTACTTACTTACCTATGCGCAGGCTAATTCAATTTTGTACAATTCACTCAGGAAGAGTTAAACATTTTCATAAATAACAAAATAAAAATTAAGAATAAAGAATTTCCTGAAAGAACATAATATTTTACGAATATAATATTCGTTGGCAGTTTTAATATTCGTTAATACTCGTGAATATTTTAAAATCTTAATATTCGTAATATGCGAATACTCAATCTAT
The DNA here is from genome assembly GCA_949752735.1 of Lumbricus terrestris. Classification (NCBI taxonomy): domain Eukaryota; kingdom Metazoa; phylum Annelida; class Clitellata; order Crassiclitellata; family Lumbricidae; genus Lumbricus; species Lumbricus terrestris. The sequence goes on along the minus strand of OX457039.1, from coordinate 14,862,480 downwards.
GCTTGTGAGCCAAACCACGGACGCCTAGATAAACTGGCTTAATTTTTAAATCTAGACGTGCGTTTGGAAACTGAGCCAAATATAGGCTAAGACCTAGCCTATAGGGCGGATAAAACTATGCATAGGCTGATCTACTGACTAATTTGAAATTTTGGCGCCGGGATGAATGACTGAATTCGGATGTTAAACATTATTAAAAACCTCATTTAACGGTTTTGTCACCCTGATCAGTTCCATTCTGTAGATAACCCCAGCTGACCCAGACTTGCGTGGCAAATGTGAACGCATCATTAGACAAATATTATCTCTACTCAGTATAGGTCTGTAGGCCTACAGTCCTACACAGTGTGGGGTTTATGAGACAGGCTACAAAGGCCAGAGAGCTAGAGAGGCAGATTGAAACGGACAGACAGAGACAGAGAGAAATATATAAAGAGAGGCAGATAAGTACAGACAATAAGCGTCCCTGTTTAAGGGAAAGGAGGAAGATAGACGGACAGAGAGGGAGTGGATCGAGTGTGCTGAGAGAGACAGACAGACAGACGAACAAACAGACAGAGAAAGACATATGGACATTTGGTTCAACTACAATTTGAACTCTGTATCAATCTTCCTGTTTTATGCACAAGCTATAGGCTACGATCCGTGCATAATATATCTGGCTATGTTATGATAAATTTTATTTAACGACGCCGTCATTTCGGCGATGATTGGTGTGTATTTTGGTTCTGTTTCACAAGGCAATCAATTAGACTATATGCTGGAAAATCGTAAGCAGATATCTTTTCATGGCCCCAAGAAACTACACTCCAACACTTGTTGCTAGCAATAATAATTTACCGGACACCGCCATGTCCGGTAATGCCTGAAATTTCTGACCGGACAGTTTGCGTAAATACCGGACTGTCCGGTTCATTACCGGACGCCTGGCAACCCTATGCACACTGGGAACGCTTCTGAATGATTCACCCTAAGAGAGGTGCTGTGCAATTGCTCAAATACAATACAATATTGGACCATATTGGATTTCATGTGTAGAAGTGTTGAGGCCCATCATGGACTGATGCTAGAGATGTAATTGTAATTGAACATTTATTTTTAAATATGCCACTCGTGAGATTCAGAGGGTCAAAATCTGCACTATGGTCAAAAGATATGCCATAAGAAATAATAATTATATTTAATCAAATGGGCTAACTCATAAGATTGGCATAGGATAGGCAGCCAGACCCTTACCCTCATAACATAACCTTCCCATTTGCGGCACAAGCCCACCATTATGACTGAGCCTCTATCTAAGATTCCGTGTAACAATAATATTAACGCTTTGACACTAACTTGTGAAATCCCATTTTGCCATTTTTGTGCGTTAGTCTCATTTACTGAGGGAATATAATGAACAGCGCTGATGTGACCATATTGCGTCTGTTAACTTGTTTCAATTGAGTATACAAAATATGTGTTAATTAAATCTTATAAGTTTGAATGTGTGAAAATAAATGAAACCAAGGTCTGTGGACATCTGAAAATCAATCAGCAGAAACTTTAATTCGATTAGATATAATAAATAATCAACGGATATTACTAGCCCTGACACAGTGTTTAATCTAGTCCCCCTCGTCTGGGGGGGGGGAATTGAGGTTTCTGGGGGGGGAGACAATTGAGCGTCCGAAGGACGCTCGTGATGCGCGTAGCGCGGACACTGGGAGAGGGAGGGGTATGGGGAGGGGAGGCGCCCCTCCCCATCAGAAACTTTTTGAATTTCCACATTGCTATGGCGGCATCTTAAGGTGTCATCTTAATAAAATAGCTACTTTTTAGTGGCCCATTAGAAACTTTTTGAATTTCAACATTGCACTGGCAGCATTTTAAGGTGTCGTCTTAATAAAAAAAATAGCTGTACTTTTTCAGTGGCCCATTAGAAACTTTTTGAATTTCCACATTGCAATGGCAGCATTTTAAGGGGTCATCTTAACAAAATAGCTGTACTTTTTCAGTGGCCCATTAGAAACTTTTTGAATTTCCACATTGCAATGGCAGCATTTTAAGGTGTCATCTTAACAAAATAGCTGTACTTTTTCAGTGACCCATTAGAAACTTTTTGAATTTCCATATTGCAGTGGCAGCATTTTAAGGTGTCGTCTTAAGAAAATAGTTGTACTTTTTCAGTGGCTAATTAGAAACGTTTTGAATTTCCACATTACAATGGCAGCATTTTAAGGTATCGTCTTAACAAATTAGCTGTACTTTTTCAGTGGCCCATTAGAAACTTTTTGAATTTCCACATTGCAATGGCAGCATTTTAAAAGGTCATCTTAACAAAATGGCTGCTCTTTTTCAGTGACCAATTAGAAACTTTCTGAATCTTAACTTTGCAATGGCAGCATTTTAAGGTACGTGTCATTTTAACAAAATAGCTGTACTTTTTCAGTGGCCCATTAGAAACTTTTTGAATTTCCACATTACAATGGCAGCATTTTAAAAGGTATTGTCTTTACAAATTAGCTGTGCTTTTTCAGTGGCCCATTAGAAACGTTTTGAATTTCCACATTGCAATGGCAGCATTTTAAAAGGTCATCTTAACAAAATAGCTGCACATTTTCAGTGACCCATTAGAAACTTTCTGAATGTTCACATTGCAATGGCATCATTTTAAGGTGTCATCTTAACAAAATAGCTGTACTTTTTCAATGACCAATTAGAAACTTTTTGAATTTCCACATTGCAATGGCTGCATTTTAAAGTGTCATCTTAACATGATAGTACCATACAGGGCCGTAAATCTGTAGCTAAATGTGGGGAGGGAAAATTGTCCCTTCGGAATTGTGCGTATAGTATACCTCCCCCCAAGAATACCACCCAAAGTTTGTGTTAAAAATTGTTGGTTCGCACTATAGACCTACTGCACATAGCCTATAATATGTTCAGACTACAGCGAACAACACGACTAGTCACTAGAACCTAGAGGTTCTCTTGCCAAACCGAAAGAGTTGAAGCATTAGGCCTATTTAGTGTCTTATATTTATCTTCATTTTAACTTCTCCATCTGCATATACAAACAAATACAAATATACAAATACAAACTGCAACCAAAACAGATTCATTATAGGCCTACTTAGAAGAAATCTGATCATAATGATAAAATTATAATGCTATTATACAATGCTGTTAGTCACTTTTCTGGTGCACAGATTTAGGCAATGGCTAGGCCTAATTGTTTCAAATTTGTTTGTGTATGTGAAACAGGCACGTCATTTGGGGGGGGGCAGGGCATTTGCCCCCCCCCCCCTGAATTTTGCCGATTGTTCATTTTACATGTGACATGTGACATATTTTGCAACGCCACACGTTGTTCAAAATACCAAAATACCTATGTCTTCACGGCCTGTGTAATTTTGTATGTGAGGGCAGCTTCGATCTGCACACTAGCAGAGCATATAAAGCCCCAGATATCGGATAGAGGGAAGACCCTGTCCCAGGTCAGTAGGGTCACCAGATGTGTGGGTCCTGCATGTGAGCCGCACAGTGCACACTGCCACCCAGTTACAGCCAGCCATGATTTACAGCCTTACAAGCGTTAGGCCGATATGCACCCCCATTCCGTCTGACATGGAGCTGGAGCGGTTTCGCCTTTCCTCAGCTAAAACCACGGACCACTAGGGCACCTGGGCAAGTAGCCCGCAGAGGAAGAATAAGCGGGAAATTCTGAAAGGCAGTAGAAAGACGGATTACAAGGGGATGACTGCAGTTGAGGGGGAGGTTAATGAGTATGTGTGTTACCAATGGCGGTTGGCATAGCTGACGATTGGAGTTTCTTGAGAACTGGTTCAACTGGAGAGTGAATAAAATCGGACCAAAGGACATGAAAGTCCAGCCCAAAACCGATGATCTACCATAAAGGCTAAAGCACTCACGGTAGGCCTAATATTATGTGACATCTAATTGAACTGAAATTTACAGAAACTGATTGGATTTATAGTGCAATGTTTGGACAGATTTACTTCTTATACATGAAGTCCTGGATATTAATAATTTCTTTGAGTATTATCTTTTCCAGGTTGAGATAATCACCCATCATACTTTCAAATTACGTTTTCAGACAAATCCATATATCTGATATCAGTGTTTTGGCTTAAACAAGCGAAGGTCCAACAAGCCATTGACCAACACTTGAATAATCCCCATAGTTACTAATAGTCATTAGTCCAATGATAATTATTGCAGGCCTAGTGCATGCAGCATGAGCATGCAATAGGCTATTGCTTTGTGAATTGTTATTAATGACATATTAAAGCAGGGTTTAATCTGGATTTCTCCTGGGGAGGGGATGTGCCCTTGCCTGCAAGAAATTTGTTTGAATTTCCACAGTGCAATGGTACAATTTTAGGCTGGGATCTGAAAAAATTGCTCTACTATTTGAGTGCTGATAAAATTGGTCTAAGACTCCAATAAATATAGGCCTACTTAAAATAATAACAATTTCTTGTTGAGCTTACACATTGTAATCATAGCATTTTAAGATATTATCTTGACAAAATCACTCTATTATTTCAGTGCTGATAAAAAGAGTGGTTTAATATTTCAATATTAAAATGTAATAATAATTGCAATAATAATTTCTGATTTTCTGTATGTATCAAGTTATAATAGGCAACTCAGTTCGTTTGCTACTGAACTTTTTATGATGAATAACAGCATATCGGAGTATAACATGTAAGCTTACTTTATTGTACTGGCTTAGCCTTGATGTTCAAGACGGTCCTTAATTGCTGACCAGGACAAAGTTAGCAGAAATTGTCAAGTAAGCAAGATGTGCAAAACTACCAAAATTGGGAAGCATATGTAGCAATGATGTTATTTTACTAGGTACTTTAAGAAACAAAACATTTTGAAATTTGACAGATTGAAATTTTAAGGATAACACTTGAGAGTGGAGAGAAGACATTTAGTTGTAAAAACATAGTATTTTTACAAATATTAACAGTGTATTATACTCTATTTTATGATAATGCCATATATTACCATAGAAAATAATATAATTATAATTACATAAAATCTAGTAATATCATGGTAGATAAGAGTCTATGTAAGACAATTAACTCGTTGCAATACAAAAATGTAAGCAGGAACAATGGCCATTATCATTCATTTTGTCAAATATTTCTGTGGGGATGGCCATTTATGTCATTTTAGTTGTACAAAAATATTTGTGCAAATATTACGCTTTCAATTTGATGGTATCATATAATCATAATGAATAATGGCACTATTATAATCATATATAGGTAAATAATATCATGGTATACAAGTGCAAAGCACTTAGTCTATTTAAAGTAGGCTTGTATAAGTTGTATATATAGGCATTTAAAATATATCAATCACTGAATAAAATATAGTAAGAAATAAATAAGAGCAAGAATAAAGCATCTCATTTAGCTGCAGTTTTGCAAATGTTGGCCCAAGACAGAACTTAAGAAGCTTGTGGAGTTTTGACCCGCAAATTTTTTTTGCCCCCCCCCCCCCTGAAAAAAACTGAAATGACGTCCCTGATGTGAAAAGCTGTTCTTGATAGGGAATGCAGTGCACATTTGCACTATTTTCAAAGCACTTACCAGCACACCATCCACAAGTCATTTGGAAAAACGAAAGAGATGAGACTTCTTAAATCCTTTAACGCACCGTACTCTATTCGCGAATTTTATTTGTTTAAATTTATTTGTAATCCTCTGTGCGGTATAATGTGGTCTTGAGATGATGTGATCAGTATTTCTCCTTTAAAATCTGAGAGCCCATGCTTCAAATATTGTTTCGTAGTAGGGCTGCCAACCGTCCCGGATTCGCCGGGACAGTCCCGGAATCGACCCCGTGCGTCCCGTGTCCCGGATTGATCTCAAATTGTCCCGGAATTTGGTCCAGATCCACTTAGCACAATTATTGCTCCTATTAACTTTGCTTACTAAACTCAGCCATTTGTACGATGATTTTTACGTCCTGCTCTCTAGGCTACATTGTTGGCTGAATATCGGGAGTTAATTTCAGTTGAAGTCTTAAAAACTTCACAAATCACTGACACTCTATTTTCGGTTTAGCATACTGTGTCCAGTTTTAATGCTTTTTGCGAGAGAGCGTTCAGCATTATGAACGTTCTGTTGTCTAAAAATCGCAATTATAAGCTACCTGAGCACCGAGAGTTCACCGACCTTATTATAGCACAATTGTTTGCATGACATGGCGACTTTGTGCCCAGTGTTCTGGAACTGCTTAACGCATATAAGTAGGCCCTATAATATATTAAGTATATGCCCTAAGTTTTGTATAAATTCTGCTCTCCGGTCGCAGACCTATGAGCCTACGATACATGCGAATTTCCCTCAATTTGGGCTCACAAGTCTTACTCTAATGAGCCTAGGTGACTGGAGCTTGAAATGTTTCTTCAAGAGGTTGATTCTTGTCTATAAAATTTTGTCTTTTGATGATTTGTCTGAGATTATTAAGGACTTTTTAGTAGATTGTAGGCCTAGATGCAGATTCTATACTAAGCTGACACAACTTTTGTTACATTATGCGCTTCTGTGAATTTTGTAAATTGGCAATGGCACATCGAGTGGCTGAAGGCGTCCCGGAATGGCAAAATCAAAAGTTGGCAGCCCTATTTCGTAGGCGCATACATTCATCTTTAGCAACTCGTTTGTACTGTAAAATGAGCTGTTAACCTGTTACCCGCTTCTGTGTTCAGTGTCAAATGTTTAATGATCAAGTTAAACAACAACACGGTTATATTCAACTACAATGAGTTGACAAGGGGTTAAAACATGTCTGGACGTTGCGTGAATCTCAGTCAATTATAGGTCCAAGGTGAAAACTAATTTTAATTATACATAACTTCCTACTTGCAGGCTAATATAATTCACAACAAATACTTTATCATATCATTTTGTCGTTTTTGCCATCTCTTGCCTATCAATTGTTTTAATAGCTGAATTTATTTTGACTGAAATCCACAAAATAGGCTGGCTCTCGCTACCTATATATAGCTTCTGTGGACGCTGAAGTAGCCTACTCTGGAGATTACGATTGCGATTACAAATACAAACTGCAACCAAAACAGATTCATTATAGGCCTACTTAGAAGAAATCTGATCATAATGATAAAATTATAATGCTATTATACAATGCTGTTAGTCACTTTTCTGGTGCACAGATTTAGGCAATGGCTAGGCCTAATTGTTTCAAATTTGTTTGTGTATGTGAAAAGCTGTTCTTGATAGGGAATGCAGTGCACATTTGCACTATTTTCAAAGCACTTACCAGCACACCATCCACAAGTCATTTGGAAAAACGAAAGAGATGAGACTTCTTAAATCCTTTAACGCACCGTACTCTATTCGCGAATTTTATTTGTTTAAATTTATTTGTAATCCTCTGTGCGGTATAACGTGGTCTTGAGATGATGTGATCAGTATTTCTCCTTTAAAATCTGAGAGCCCATGCTTCAAATATGACTAGCCTATGTAGGCCTACTTGTGTATACATGTTATGTATGCATGCATGAACCGTCAATGCACGTATGCAAACTTATGTGCCAATTTACAAAGCGCCTCTTACAGTACTAGCTATTCAGAGGCACTCTCAGCGTGAAAGCCCCGAGGGAATAGGAAAGACCTGAAGCAGTGAATGGTTGAAGAATGGTTGAAGACGTCACCCTCTAATTAGATCTTAATAAGGATATATAATGGGAGGTAGGTTATTCAACATAGAAGGGAGCTGGCTCGCTTGGCCACATTGGTAAGGTCGATGGCGGCGCGTCTGTACGCTACTCTCTGAAAGAGAGCGTGCGGGCCACGGTTCGATTCCCAAAGGTGGCTATTTCAGAGATTCAAATCTCGGGCTAGAACGGTCCGTCCATGGGGACCTAAATGGCGTTGCGACACTAACCATCTTTGAAATGGCAGTGTCGTTAAACTTAAACACGTAACAACAACATAGAAGGGTCTAATTCCACATGAAAGGGTCTACAATGGCAAAAGCTGGTGTTGGGCCATGTAAGTCCTTGCCCGAGGAACTAGATCAAGTCGATAAACAAACCGATCAGCCGACCGGAGAGGGTGGGAAAGTACTGCAGAGAGGGTTTGTGCTCCAAGTGACAAGGTGCTTAAGAGCTTGTCCATTTTGAGTACAGGTAGGCACTGTGTATGGTATTGTGTGTGCGTGTGTGTGATTAGCTGTCTTCCTTTCTGCAGTCTTTCATGATGATAGACTATATTGGGCGTGTCAAGTCATAAATTCCTCTCTTTGTATTAATAAAGAAGAGATTCTATTGATCAATGAACAGATTTACACCTGTAGCGGTAGAATGCTTCTTATGAAACAAACCTATTAAATGATGCATTGTATAAGTATTAAATAGGTAAGAATTAAGCTAGATAATATGTGGCGTATTGTAGATTATAATTAATTTACTTGTGGCATTAAGTTAGATAATAATAATAGCGCTATAACAATTCTTGAATACGCGCTACAACAATTCTCGATATACAACGGAGGGCAGAAAGCAGCGTCAACCTGAGCAGACGGCAACAACGGCAGACGATAAAGTTAGTCAGCGAGGAGAGACCGAAGGTGGAAGACGACGAGATTTCTGAGCGAGGGCGGCCATTGACAAATGTGGCGTTCTCGTCGGTAATTCAGAAGATCTGACGGTGGAATTGGGTGTGGAAGGCGACACGCTGTCGGCCTGTCCCACTAGAGACTGTAAGACCTTGGGAATTGAGATACCAGGGCGTGTCGAACGGAAACTTTGCGAAGTTTGATGCGACACTTGCGAGTGAACTGCGATCGATATCGGAGAAGATCGAATTCGGAACTACAATTGCGATTGGAGTTCGACGGCAGAAAGAAGGAGCGAAACGACAACAAGACGAGCAAGCGACGAGAAGCTACCGTTGCTTGTGGAGATTCAACGAGGCGGACGAAACTACAGAGTGCTGTGCCCAACTACAGTATTCTCCGTCTTCACAGCTACAGAAGAGAATTGGAAACGACGGCAAGCAAGAAGAAGGTGACCTTCCTTCCTCTTCGAACTTTCATTCCAATCCATACGAACTGAAGAACTTCTACATCTACGCTGGAGAAGTCCAACGTGGAAGTTAAGAAACAAGCTATAATATTATTAGATAATACGCCACAATAAGTAGATAAGATTATTGATATTGTATTTTTAATGTTTGATATTGTTTTCTTTAATATAATCTTTAAACGAATCTCAGCTACATTTGTTTTAGGTCCTAGCTCATTCTAATATTGATCACCCGAAAAGCCTCTGAGCATAAAGTTCCCTATTAAAACTAGATTTAAAACCCTAGATTTGATGGTTGGTGACAAGAGTGGGTGCCCATGCCCGGGATTTAAGTCAGTAAAGATTTAAGTCAGTAAAGATTTAAGTCAGTAAAGATTTAAGTCAGTAAAGATTTAAGTCAGTAAAGATTTGAGTCAGTAAAGATAACTGTCTTTTGAACAGTATTAGAAAAGCTTTGAACAATTATAGCTAGGAGATTGTTAGAGAATAAATCTGAAATTGTAGATTGAAGATACTGCAGTAGGTTGCATGAACTAATAGTTTAATAGATTAGTTGTTGTTGTGGAACTGAATTGACACTTTGCTGAATTGAACAATTTCTATTTGTTAGAAATTTAAATAGCGCACGTGGTTGCCAATATTTTTGTCATAAGTTGCTAGTCAGCAAGTAAGACAGTAAGTATGTCTGTAAGTGATTTTGAAGCTTGGTTAGAAATTGCCAAACGGATGAACATGGAAGGGGATGAACTTAATACATTCGTCAGAAAAAGACTGGCCGAATGGAGACAAGAAAGAGCGGTTGACAAAAAGATTGCAAAAGAGGCAAAGCTGGCTGAAATAGAAGCAGCAGCAGAAGTGAAAAAACTGGAAATGGCAGCTGAATATAAACGAGCTCAGATAGCAGCTGAGACGAGAAAAGCAGAGGTAGAAGCTGAAACAGATGCAGCATTAAGACGAGTTGAAGAAGCAGAAGCAAGAAGAGCTGAAGCTGAGGCAGTAGTGCAAGCGAAGAAGGCTGAGGTTGAACTGGAAGCGATTAGGAGAGCTGAAACAGAAGCAAGAGAAATTCGCTTAGCTACAGAGGAAAATAAAAATCGTGAAGCTGAGGACTTAAAGAAACAGATCCGTGAGTTGCAGTTAGAACTGAAGAAAATGGAGACGCAAGTGAGAAGGCGTGAAGACGAATTCAGCGGAGAACAGATTCGAGCAGTGGAAGCACACTTACAATGGCAGGTGACAACCCACTGCAAGTGGATCGAAATGGGAATAATAAAGGGATGAAGGACATCAAATTTCCCATCTTCAATGAGAACAAGGATTGTTTGGATGCTTATCTACTGACATTTGAACGAACCTGTGTAGCATACGAGATTAAGAGAGAAGTGTGGTCGTTGATACTGGCACGACATTTAGAAGCCAGAGCACTGGAAGTTTATCAGAGATTATCTGTGGAAGAGGCGCAAGATTATGATTACCTAAAGACTCAGCTGTTGAAAAGATTTCAACTGACTGAAGGTGGTTACCGAAACCGGTTCAAAACCAGTAAAATGGAGTCCGGAGAGACACCTTCTAGTTTTGTACATCGATTGAGAAGGTACATGCAGCAGTGGTTAGCACAAGCGGGATTTGAAAGAACTTACGAAGGAGTGGAAGATCTTTTGTTAAAAGATCAGTTTTACCTGACATGCAGTACTGAACTTCGTATGTTCATAAAAGAGAAAGGTAAGATGAATTTGAAGGAGATGTTGGTTTGTGCGGAATCACACATTGAAGCGCACGGTTATAAATACAGCGAGCAGTCTGCAAAACCAGACGTGAAATTCCATAGCGACAGGTTGAACGGTAGACCGTTTGAACACAGACCCAAGGAACAGTCTGGGTACAATCTGAACAGGAGTAGAAGCGATGTGAAGATAAATCAGGGTGCACATCAAAACCGAGGGTTCAGCAGGGAAAGAGAAATTGCAACTGGACATAAGATTACTTGTTTTTTCTGTGGTGAGCAAAACCATAAGGCATATCAGTGCCCAAAGAAAAACAGGGGTACATTTAAACACACTGCAGCAGCAGTGCAAATATTTGAGAACCGAACCCACCGGATTATGCAAGAAAGTGAAATGCAGAGAATAGGTGATGTTGTTGGAAAAGAACAAGGTGAACACACCAGAATGCCACCTACAGGTATGCACATGGCAGCCAGTGTCATGATGACAAGAGCCGGTGATGATTGTATCAGTCTAGAGGATGAAAATGAGCATCAAGTAACAGTTAATGGGATCAAAAATGTAAAATGTATGTACGACTCAGGCGCAACCTGTTGTATTGTGAAGCGATCATTGATAAATGACGAAGCATTAACTGGAGAAGAAACTCATTGTATGTTAGGAGATGGAAGCGTAAAATGCTTTCCACTGGCTAAAATACATTTAGAGAGCGAACATTTTAATGGTGAAGTACAAGCGATGGTGATGGAACAACCGATAAAGCCAGTAATAATTGGGAAAATCAAAGGATTGAAGTACATGGTTAAAAATGAAAGAACCGAAAATGTAATCAATGATGAACCGAAAGAAATCTGTGAGAATAATGCTGAAGTGAAAAGCAAAGGAATATTAACTAGAAGAACAGAACATGAGGAGAAACCATGTGTGAAGAAACCAGTAAGGTTCACTGATGATGTAACAAAAGATAAAGATGATACAGATAACAGGAAGTCAAGTTTTAATAAAACGATGAAGAAGAACTTCAGAAATAAACCATTGAGATTGGTAGAGACGCATAATAAATATTTAATCACAGGTGGAAGAAGTGAATTGAATAATAGTTGTGTAAATCAGAATAAATGTTGGAAGCAAAAAGTAGACTGGAGAAATGGTGAGGATAGAGATAAATCTAATGAGACTCAGTCTAGAAGATCCAATGAGTGGATGTATGGAAGATACAAAGAGAATCCAAATGTGGATAGGAGAAATACAAAGTGGAACCTGAGTGACACAAACAGGTGTAATTGGAAAAACTATAGACAGGTGATGAGAGAGTCTAATGGTAATTATGGAGTTAGGTATGATAGACCTAATGATTTAAATTGGAGATTTAGAAGTGGAAGAGATGAGAATAGAAGTCGGGGAAACCATTGGAACAGTAGACCATGGTACAGAAGAGAACAAGGCGATAATTCTGGAAGAAGACAGAATGTGAATTGTAGAGGATACAATTATACGAGTAAATGGAAAAGTACGTTATGGAATGACAGAGAATGGTCATGTCCTAACAGTAATGTAGAAAAGTGGAAAAGTAGTGAAGACTACAAAAGAGAATGTGGAGAAATGCAAGATGTCGAGACAGTGGCATGCATTTCGGCAGTTGTACATGATGGAAAAGTAGGAGAAAATGAGGAAGAAGAGATACTGGACTCGTATGTCAGTAAACAAAATGAAACAGAAGATGTTAAATGGAAATCTGATGTTGATGCAGATGCATTGAGTGTTGAAGAGGAACACACAGATGAACTAGAAACAATAAAGGGCATTACGTTGAATTTGTACAAGAAGGTGAAAAGAGATACTGGTAGAATATTAGATGTAGAAAGGAGGAATTATCAAAGCATGAGAAGAGATGCTGCAAATAGAAGCTGACAGTAGCTTGTGGAGAATATATAGTCAAGAGTGAGTGTAAATAGAATACAGTATGAGATAAGTGAAGTTGAGTTGCTTATTTTAAGTAGTTCAGTGAGTTATGTTAAGTGGTAAGGTGAATTTTAGGATCAAGTGAGGTAGTAGTAAAATTATTGTAGTTGTGTAGTAGTTAAGCACTAAGATGAAATTGAGTTGAATATAGTATCTGAGTGTGATGTTGAGTCACTTAGATAATTAGAAAACAGTTGAGTGACGAGAAAGTAGTTAAGAAGAAGTACTAGGTCCAGTGAGCAAAGTACTATTGTTGCCTAGTTAAGATGATGAGATGTTCGTGAAATGACAAAGGTCATTCATTGTGAGAACTAGGATAGATGAATGCCATGTGTTGATAAGGTAACACATATATAATAAGTAGAACTTTAAGTTAATAATAATAGTGAGTTAAGTGAGTCGAGGCAATATGAAGTATCCTTTCGATTGATTAATAGTGCATCAAGTTACAACCGTTTAATCAGGAAGATTCTTCAAGGAACAGAAAATCTTGAAAGTTATGTCGACGACATTCTAGCGCATAATAAAGGATGGAGAGAACATTTGAAGACATTGGAGATATTTTTCGAAAGAGTGAGACAAGCGAATTTGACATTGAAGCCGAAGAAGTGTTCAATAGGATATGAAAAGATTGACTTTTTGGGACATACGTTGAACAAGGATGACATAAGCCCAAAGGAGAAATCAGTGGATAAAATAGTAGACATGCCACGTCCAAAGACAAAGAAACAAGTCAGGAGTTTTCTTGGAGCGATAAACTATTATCGGAAATTCATACCACACTGTGCAGAAATCATGGCACCGTTAAGTGACTTAACGAAGAAGATAGCACCTGGAATAGTAGAATGGAATGAAGAGCTGGAGGATAGCTTTACAAAGTTAAAAAATGAATTGGCAAAAGAACCAATTCTGAGACTTCCAAATTTAGAGAAGGATTTCATCCTACAAACTGATGCAAGTGGGAGTGGAATCGGATGTGTGATAATGCAGCAGTACGAGGGGACGAATCATCCCATAGCGTATGCGAGCAGGAAGCTGTTAGAGCGAGAGAGAAGATATTCTGTGGAAGAGCGAGAGTGCTTAGCAATCATGTGGGGTATAAGCAGATTCGACCGATATCTTTGTGGAAAGACATTTACAATTGAGACAGACCATTGCGGATTGCAATATATGAAAGAGGGTCGAATGAAAAATGCAAGGGTGATGAGATGGAGTTTGGCACTCCAAAACTATTCCTTTAACATTAGATATATTAAAGGGTCCGAAAATGTTATGTCCGACTATTTGAGTAGAGGGATTGTGTAGTATAAGTTGAGATAAAGAAATGAAGAAGTGTAAGTCAGTGAGTAAAGTGTATTAGTTGACATGTCGTATATAGTAAGTAAATTAGTTTACTAGGTTAGTTTGTTAAGTAGGTGAGTTTGTTAAAGCCTGTAAACAGTCTTTTGAAGGAGGGGCATTTGTAGCGGTAGAATGCTTCTTATGAAACAAACCTATTAAATGATGCATTGTATAAGTATTAAATAGGTAAGAATTAAGCTAGATAATATGTGGCGTATTGTAGATTATAATTAATTTACTTGTGGCATTAAGTTAGATAATAATAATAGCGCTATAACAATTCTTGAATACGCGCTACAACAATTCTCGATATACAACGGAGGGCAGAAAGCAGCGTCAACCTGAGCAGACGGCAACAACGGCAGACGATAAAGTTAGTCAGCGAGGAGAGACCGAAGGTGGAAGACGACGAGATTTCTGAGCGAGGGCGGCCATTGACAAATGTGGCGTTCTCGTCGGTAATTCAGAAGATCTGACGGTGGAATTGGGTGTGGAAGGCGACACGCTGTCGGCCTGTCCCACTAGAGACTGTAAGACCTTGGGAATTGAGATACCAGGGCGTGTCGAACGGAAACTTTGCGAAGTTTGATGTGACACTTGCGAAAGTTGCGAGTGAACTGCGATCGACATCGGAGAAGATCGAATTCGGAACTACAATTGCGATTGGAGTTCGACGGCAGAAAGAAGGAGCGAAACGACAACAAGACGAGCAAGCGACGAGAAGCTACCGTTGCTTGTGGAGATTCAACGAGACGGACGAAACTACAGAGTGCTGTGCCCAACTACAGTATTCTCCGTCTTCACAGCTACAGAAGAGAATTGGAAACGACGGCAAGCAAGAAGAAGGTGACCTTCCTTCCTCTTCGAACTTTCATTCCAATCCATACGAACTGAAGAACTTCTACATCTACGCTGGAGAAGTCCAACGTGGAAGTTAAGAAACAAGCTATAATATTATTAGATAATACGCCACAATAAGTAGATAAGATTATTGATATTGTATTTTTAATGTTTGATATTGTTTTTTTTAATATAATCTTTAAACGAATCTCAGCTACATTTGTTTTAGGTCCTAGCTCATTCTAATATTGATCACCCGAAAAGCCTCTGAGCATAAAGTTCCCTATTAAAACTAGATTTAAAACCCTAGATTTGATGGTTGGTGACAACACCTCTTTTAGCTGTGCGGCTTTTGATCACAGGGCAAATCTTCAAATATCCACGTTTCGAGCATTGTGCCGTCGTTTACAGCTTGCCGACTCTAGCATTTGTGACGCAGCTGAGAAAAATTGTGGGGAGGGAATTCCTTCACGTTCCCTCCCCAGCTCTAAGAGTGGGAAGGGAATTCCCTCCCTTCCCTCCCCGGGATTTACGGCCCTGGTACCATATATTACAGTAGTAAATAATGTCATTATAATCATATAATAATAAATAATATCATGGTATATTATAACACTTCATGTAAAACAATGATGAAAAAGTAACTAAAAACCAATATCATTTCGTTAAATTTTTCTGGGGGGGAATGTCAATCCTGGGAGGGGGAACTTCCCCCCCCCCCCCAGAGACGTCTAGATTAAACACTGGCCCTGACCTAGAGTCTAGTCTGCAGATCGACTCCGATATCCTTAGATATACTTCAAAACATCTCTGAACTCTTAGCCACCAATCAGCATGTCGGTGTTATCTCAATGGACTATACAAAGGCGTTTGATTCCTTCAGACACTGTGCAATTGTTGACACTCTCTCTATGCTGGATATACCTGACTGCATATTCAACTGGTTTGCAACCTACCTTGATGACAGAAAACATGCAACCTGCTTCGAAGGGAAAACATCTACAATTAAGAAAATAAATGCTAGTGTCGTTCAGGGTTCTGGCGTCGGCCCGGCAAAGTTTATCACTGGCACTTCTGACCTTCATCCAGTTAACGACCAAAACCGACTATTGAAATACGCCGATGACACCTACCTACTAATTGGCTCGAACAACATCAGATCAGCCCAAAGTGAACTCCAACACGTACACATACAAACTTGGACCACAAGCAAAAACCTGCACATCAACCCAAAAAAGACCAGGGAAATGGCTGTAGTGAGGAGATCACATGCTTCATTGGCCTCCATGTCGTCCATCACAGGAGTTAAAAGAGTCACTTCTATAAAAAAAATACTGGGTGTTACAATCGGTGAACGTCTTACTGTTTCGGAGCATGTTGACAATACCCTAAGCTCATATGTGCCTCCTCAGTCTACGCTTTACGCGTGCTCATGGCATGCCTGGACCGGCATTGCATGTCATCACTCGAGCGACTACAGTTGCGCGTCTGCTGTACGCCTCTCCAGCCTGGTGGGGACTGCTGAGCGCGGGAGAGGTCGACCGCATCGAAAGGTTCTTGGGACGCGTCAGACGAGCCGGATTCCTCCCCTTAGACTCCCCTAAAGCAGACATTATGGCTGAGACTGCTGATGCTGCCCTCTTCAAAGCTATAATTAAAGACAAAGATCATGTCTTACATAAATTTTTCTCTTATAGACGTCCTGACAAATACAATCTGCGTCCTAGGCCGCATCCATTCGAACTTACCAATAAAAACAATAAAAATTTCATAACACGGATGCTGTATAAAAACGTTTACTAGACTTTATTCGCTGCTCCTCTGTGCTTGTTAACTGTCGCGTTATGTCGACTGGTTTTTCAATAAAACGAATATTATTATTATCCTTAGATTGCTGAATCTTATAAAGGTGCATGCATGCGGCGCAAGCACTTGCGCACGGGCCAGTACATTATCATACCTACCTAAATGCTTGTGAAAAATCAACGACCTGTGAAAAATTCAAGATCTTTGGTTTAATGGCTGGCGTTATCATTATTATCATAAAAAATGCAAAGCTTACAACAAAAATCATGTATTAACATAACAAATTAACGGATCGCTTTCTTTAATCTGCTATAGTTGTTGCTGACGTTTTAAAGGACGTTAGGTTATGTTTTAATAGGTAAAAACAACTCGGGCTTCAGCACGTTGTTTAGAATTGCCTCGCGCTTTTACGAGCACTAGGTAACAAATTATGCAGAAGATGCCATTGTCATCTATTTATTGCAATTGACATTTACACCGTCAAAGTTAATAGCGTTTCCTTTTTGAAATGCGCATTAAGTGTTAAGAGTATGCCTCAAATTTCCTTACAGTGGTAGTATCTGGCCTCCAACGTCTGTCGGTAGAGTCATCCACATATTATTCACCTGGTCACCTGGTGCCGTCAGCTCTTGGAGCTCTGGCGATATTCTTGATGTATCCTCTCCAGTGTCCCCTCTCTCTTGTACCTCATCCAACCATCTCTTCCTTGGTCTTCCGCGTCTCCTCCTTCCCTCACCGCATGCCGTCATCAGCTCCTTCTCCAAACCGTTAGATCTCATCACATGGCCGAAGTAGCTCAATTTCCTCCAAGTCGCTGTTTGCTGTAGTGTCTCATCTCTCTCTATTCCGAGCTCCTCACGCACCGATTCGTTAGTTCTCTTCTCCGTCCATGAAATCCTTAACATTTTTCTCCAAATCCACATCTCGCACGCGTTGATTTTCTTTTCCATATCCAGTGTCTTTGTCCATGTTTCGCATCCATATAGGACGACCGGGAAGATCAGTGCTCTTACCAGTCTTTTCTTTGTTTCCCTGCTCACATATTTATCTTTCCAAATATTTCCCAGACCGTTCATTGCCGTTTTTCCCATTGATACCCTCCGCCTTATTTCAATATCACATCTTCCCTCCTTCTCTAACATAGATCCCAGGAATGTGAAGCTCGATACTACCTCTATCGTTTCTCCATCCACCTCAAAGTTTTCCCATGTTGCAGTTGTCATAACTTTTGTTTTCCACATATTATTACGAACGCATAAATCGTATTTTCGACCCTTCCCCGAACGCAGTGCTACGCACCTGTACATTTCGTTGACCCCCGCCCCAAATGCGTATGTGCAAATAAGCTTCTCAAACCCCTCCCGTTACGAAGGCTATTTAGCTAAAGTCATCTATGGGTTATTGTTACTGACGTCTCGGTAGGAAGTAAACAGCATGGCGGTCACAGATATACGCAGAATAGAGCGGCCTCAACTCCGGCGATCGATAGCCCAATGTTTCCGCGCGAAACATTGGGGTCCCGCTTCAGTCAGTGATGTTGTGTGAAGTAAGTAAGTAAGTGATGAAGGTATTTCTAGATCTGAAATAGAAGTCGGATTGATGAAAAAACGCTTAAGTAATGGAAGCTGGATGATGGTATTCTTATATTTGAAATAGAAGCTGGGCTGACGAAAATAACAGGCGAGAAACAGAAGCTGGGTTAATAAAAATATTATAGCTTAGATTGGAGCAGGATTGATGAAAATGTTGTTGATTAAATTAGAGCTGGATGGATAAGGATCTTCTTAATTAAATAGGAGCTGGATTGATTAAAATGTTTCCGATTAAATTGGAGCTGGATTGATGAAAAATAATCATTATTGAAACAGAAGTTGGATTCATAAAACAGCTGATGCAATTGAAAAAGCTGGACTTTTACATACTTACTTATTTTTGCCTGCTGTCTTATTGCACACTTGCCGTGTCTTTTGACCATTGACTATTAAGCGGAAACATTGGACTATCGATCGCCGGAGTTGAGACCGCTCTATTCAGCGTGTATCTGCGACCGCTATACTGTTTACTTCCTACCGAGACGTCAGTAACAATAACCCATCTATGAAACATGAATTTTACCGTAGGCTACAATTAATTTTTGTTAAGGCGCATCATATTTGCCAGCTAAAATATGTTAACTGTTATAATTTACTATTTAGATCTGAACAAAATATATATGATTTTAATGTATCAAATGCCATCGGACGACTATGGGATAAAGCAGAGTTATAAGTAGGTTAATGTGGACGTCATAATTAGACATTTGTTTTGCATACATACATTTTGTCGAAATCCCCCACCCGTATGCAAATTGCCTAAATCTGGCAACCCCTCCCTGCATACATAATATACGATAGAATGTTATTCAGTCAGTCAGTCATATTTAATGGTTATCAGTGTTATGGGTGATGGTATAGATTGTGCTGTGGACGTAAGGTTATCAATGATCTTCTTAAAATTGTAAAATGTATATGCCATCACTTCGGAAATGAAGTTGCTAACACTTCATACTCATGGAAACCAATGGGTTAGCTTAAGCGATTGCTAAAAAATTAGAGCAGCTACTAGATTGAAATGCACATTAAGTGTGTATAAGTATTTCTATCTCAGATCTCTTTGTAGTAGTAGTCTCAGTCATGGACGTCACAGTGACTGTCAGTAGTGGCGACGTCACACGGATATTAGCTTTCTAAGTAATACAATAGCTGACCCTATAGTTTTATGAAATAATAGATGTAAGTGCCACCAGAGGTTAATTAGGCGCCTCTCGTACCTCTCTACTGTGTTACCTAGGTGATGGATCACTTCCTACAACCTCCGTTGCCGAACGACGACGAAGATGACGACGACCTGCCGCCTCCTCCGTCTCCACTGGCTTCCATGCAAATGTCCAATGCCTTCTATAATGACTTGGACTTTGATCATGGTCACGGTGATGGTGGATCACACTTGCGCTACGAGACGATATCAGATGACGACGTCTACGGCCAGTACGGGGGCTCCGCTCCGAAGAGGCTCAAGACCGACTCCGGTTTTGTGAGACAGTCGAAGAGCTCCAAGACAGCGGCGGCAGCGTCCATGCGGGTGCTGTCTCTCGGCTGCGGCTTCGAGAGTCCCGAGGAGGGCGAGATATCCGATGACCCGGACGTTTATGCTGATTCCGAGCGTAGTTCATCTCGAATCAGTGAAAACAAAGGGAAATCGGATAAAATTCAGTCAGATAGCTTTGCTGCGGATGCTCTGGAAGAGGCTGCACAGTTTTCTTCCTTAGACCCGACAGCCTTCCCGCTGGACGACTTTCTTGGTGACGTTGGTTACATAGAAGAAGCGACCGATGACGCTGACTTCCCAGCCGTCATTGCGGACGTAGCTGACTTGGTCGCTAAGGGTGACGAAGTTTCGAAAGTGAATCACGTGCATGACAACGGCTCAGAGTTTGAGATTATCGATGATCTAAGTAGTGATAACGGCGATGAAATCGTCGGTGATAGTGATGATAGTGAGGTGGATATGGACGAGGATGAGATTGAGGCGATGTTGGACGAGGGGATTCCCCTCAGTGCAGAGGTGAGGGAGAAGGGTGCTGGAAAGGGAAAGATGTCAGCATCGGGCAGCGCTGTCGACTTCCAGGCACCTACCATGCAAGACAAGGTCATACTCGTTGGTGCGTACTGCTATTGTCTGTTGTCTGTATTTCTCCCGTGCTCTATCGTTCTCTTTGTCATTTTTTATCATTGTGAGGTAATTCTACTACTGCATCTATTAATCTACTTATACTTTGGGAGTTGATTGTGCCCAAGGCCGTAGTTAGGGGTTGTGGGTTTTGGGTGTTTGAACACCCCTGAAATAAAATAATGAAATTATTTACTAACACAATCATGGTGTGAGGACTAAGGGAATTTCATTTTCAAGCTCTTATTTCTATGTGAAATTTTGCAATAGATCATATCAGCCTCCTAACTCCTTAGTCAGTTGATTCGGTTGCTGTCGGCATGCTCAATGTCGAGAAATCACCCCCGAAATCAAATCATGGGTGCGGACTTGATTGTGCCAACACAGTTGTGATCTGATTTTTGTCTTCATCGTAATGCTTTACATCATGGAATTCTTCCATGATGAAATTTACTGGATTCCATTTGACTTGTATTGGACCGTTTATATGACACCTTATCAAGAACATTAAAAAAATTCTTGATTTTATCAATTGGTTCGTAAGGCATGGTGGCCGATTGTGGGGTGCGGTGGCCGATTGTGAGGCATGATTGGTAAAAAGGTCAAACAGTTTTAAAGAGATCTCCTTGTGACATACACTTCCATTAGATTATGGTGCACGGTCGAAGGACCTCTTATCGAGGCATTTCATTATAGCTCCAAACTAAGCCTATGTCACAAGCATACTTCCAAAACAATGGCCATAAAGTGATAGTTTAACTAAATTTCTTCCAATTTTAGTTTTTGATGAAATTATAAATGATTATTTATTTAATGGCATCAAAACAATAATTTGTAAACAGTTTTTTAAATGAAGAGGAGGTATTATCAGTTAGAAATTGAGACCAAGTAGATGGAGATATAGAATTCCAACGAGAGGGCCAATTGATGTAAAGGATTGGGACTGAGCCATAGCCGTTCTAGTAGGAGGAACTAGAAGATCAAATCTATTTGAAGAGCGGAGTGGGCGATGAGAGGAGGCTGAAAGAGGCTGGTGAATTTCACTGGCCGGATATTTTGGGGCAAGGCCCCGTTGTGCTTTGGAGACCAAGATGAGGATTTTGAACTTGTTGCGTGCAGTTAGAGGAAGCCAATGAAGATGCTAAAAAACATACACATAGCACATATTTTGCTGTAGTTATTTCTAAGGTTACACAATTAAATATTTGATACTGTGTTGCATATGGCATTGCTGTGACTGCATCTAGCAGTTTGTTGTGGTGGATACAATAGTGAAGATAATGTTGCTCCTGTGCCAGTGTGTGAGCTTATTTTGCGCTTGGTACAGAATGCCGACCCTTGTGAACTTCCCATTTCTTTGAGGTCAGTATTGTTATACCAACATTCGTTGCAAGCTTAACCTAGTATCCTGTTGCTGTACATAATTTTGGTTATGACAACTGCTTATATCAGAGATTCTTCAATGTCAGGGCCGCATGGTTCAGTAGTTTCTTTGACAGTCACTTATAAATAAATGCATTACGACCATTTCTGGTTACATCTTTTAAAAAAATATCAGGACAAGAATTTTCATGGTTGTTTAACACATTGACCGCCTACACACCATGTTAAATGACTGCAATAGTTAACTCATACTGGGCGGTCAACGTGTTAAGCTCCATTAGTTTGTTGACTGATACGACCTGCGTATGTTGGCTACAGTTGCCAATGTTTGTTGTGTGGAAGATTAAGCGTTGCCAGCATTGTTGAAGATGTAGGATTCTGCGTTGCTTGTAGAGAAAGGTCAGGATCCGTTTGATATCTTGCCTGAAGGCTGGTTGGTTGTAACTCATCAGAGTGGGATGCCAATCTATCTTCATAAGCAGACCAGAGTCTGCACAGTTAGCCGGCCATATTTCCTCGGTCCAGGAAGTGCAAGGGTATGTTGCTCTGCAAGTCACACAATTTATTAGAGCACGCAGATTTGTAATGCGATATCTGTTTTTTTTAACAAATAATACTTACTCTTAGTCAGTTAATGTACTCTTTTGTTCTTATTTATTAATTGAGTGTAATGGCTTGGGAAATTGATAATTTCCTGTATGTGTGTGTTAAACGTGTACGTGAAGGTTGCGTGTTCCAGGACCATATTTCAAACTAGAGTCATATTTCACAGACTCATTCACTTGTGAGGTATGGAATTGATGTGCGCTCTTTCTGATTACAGGATGCATGTAGATCACTCTACTTTATGAAACATTATTAATTAATCAGTGCTATCCAGATGATTTTACTTAATAATATAACCTTGAAGTACATTGTAACTGAATTTTAATATATATATAAAAGTATCTAACTTCTTGCATGCTTATAGTACGCAGTCTTGCTATATTGTGCTGTCATTTCTTGATTCTGAAATGTACTGTTTAGTTTTGGACGGTCTCATTTCTAGATCTAGTTTAAATTCGTTGGAAACTTCGTACCCTCTCTGTGACTGCGGAGAGGTGCGGACAATGTCTCACGTCGTTAATGACTGCAGAATAACTGGTTTTCCTGGCGGACTGTCTGCTTTGCATATTGCTGATGAGGATACTGTGCACTGGCCAGGGCTGAAAGTGGTTTAAAAAATTGTCGGGTGTCTTTGGCCCAAAGGGTGCTAGATATAAGTGTTTATTCAAGTGCCCAAGAATTAATGCCAGGTCTGAGACCCAAACAGACCCGGCTCACTTTCAGCCCTGGCGCTGGCTTAGCGCGAACTGCAAACGCTAAATAAAATTGAAATAATTTCTAGAAATTTAGATGAATATGCTTTTTGCAGAAACATGAAATTCCTCTGAGTGCCATACCATGTCTTCAATATCGCAAGGCATTATCGAAAGACATATCAGTTGAAGGCAAGCAGACGGACATCAGAACAACTGCTTCACGTAATTATAGAACTCTTCATACCTTTTAATTTATGGTTTTACAACAGGGTTCTCAACCGGTGAGGCGCACACCAGACTGGCGGTGTGTCGCGTAAAATGGTGTGTCGTGAGGAATTGCTGTGTCGCGAATTTTTTGGTCCCTCATTCAGGATTAGGCATCCATGTAATCTAACGTAATCTATTACATGAGCTCTTCTGCTTTGTATAACGGTAAGTTTCTTTCACCAGCGGCTGATGACCGTTCTATTCGACTGTGGTTGGGTTTGGATGAGGGAGCGCATCTGTTGAATTTTGGTGAAGAGGCTCCACATAAATGGGATATTGCAGTTTAGTTCTGTCGGTTTTCCCAGTTATTGCCATTTCCCACGTCGTGGCAAAATTAGCTTTTTGCCATTGCAAATTTATTACCATTTCTACCTAAAAATAATATGATTGAAACTCGACTAATTTGAGTTGTAAGTGAATTTCTGCGTATTTTCTGTTCTTATTCTTTCCTACATTCTGAGGTGATATGGATGCCATTTCTGTGGTGCAGCCCGTTCCGTTCCGTTCCTAGCCATCCTCGGTACGAGGTTCGGCCGTATCATGCACGATGTTCCTCCAATGATTCCTGTTCTCCGTCATTCTTAGCATTTCTCCCATTTGCAAGCCCGTCCATGTCTTTATGTTGTCCGGCCAATTCGTTCTTGGCCTTCCTCTTCCTCTACCTCCAGGAATTGTGCCCTGCATGATCTCTTTCTCTATGCATGTTCCCTCCTTTCTCATGATGTGACCGAAGTATATCATTTTTCTTTCTTTAACTGTTCTTAGCATGTTCCTCTTCACACCAGCGGCCTCCATCACCCATTCGTTTGTTCATTTTTCCATCCAAGGTATTCTCATGATCAATCTAAGACATTTCATCTCGAACGCTTCTATTCTCCTCTCCTCCTCCTTCCTCAATGTCCAGCTTTCGCAACCATACAATGCCACCGGCCACACCAGCGACCTCCAGAGCTTTATCTTTGTTTCATTTGCTATGTCGTGACTTTTCCATATCTTCTGGAGATCTGTAGCTACTGTGGTGCAGCAGCAGAAGTTAATTTCTATTTCATTATTGCTGTTCTTATTTTTCCTGCTTGCCAGATGATGCTTCTGAGACTCCATCAAACAGCGTCAATGATGCAGCAGACGAAACAAAGACATCGGCGGATGAGGAAGAGATTAACGGAGATGGAAGCGTACAGCAGGACGTCACTATTACTACAACTACTTCAATTGCCGGAGAAGTCGTGACGACTCCTGAAGTCCGAGCCGTTACTGTCCCAACCAAAGTCCAGTCGGCTGAAGACCATAAGAAGTCAAACAGCTTAAGTAAATTTGCAGCTTTATTTCAACACCTTAGTTGTTTTATCTAGTTTTATTTCAACCACATCATATTTGTGTGCAATGACTGCGCCAAGTCAGAGTTCACAGTAGAAATGGCGGCTGTCATTTTTGTGATTTTTCGTGTTGCCTAACGAAATTCGTGACAATAATATAATTTCTTCTTATAGAGACGTGAATGTTTAACCTTCATGAATTCTTTGCACATACAGGATTATCTATACTACCATACGATTGGCCTTGTGCTTTAACATGTGGTGTTGTCAGGGCTGAAAATCTGTCTGGGTCTGAGACCCGGCAGTCATTTTGTGTGCTAGAGTAAATATCAATATCTAACGCCTTCTGACCCTCAAACAGACTCGACAACTTTTTTAAACCACTTTCAGCTCTGGGTGTAGGCAAGGCTACTTGGCAATACAATAGTAACTTCGCAAACTGATTAGTGAGTATCTGTGGTCTGTTTGGGTGCATCCATTGATGCCAACGTGAAAGTTATAGATTGATGTCTGCCATTTTGCTTTAGTTTTGATCATTGTACAATCATGAAAGATAAAATTAATATAATCAGGGTAGCGTATTTCTTTACATGCCAATTTGGAATTTCGTCAGAAGCTTAGAGGCTTGGTTCTCAGGCATTTATCGGGTAAAATAGTTTAATTTACACATAAATGTTTATTTTTTTATGCCTCCTGATACTCTTCAGAAGTATAACTGGGCTTTGATATCTATTATTTTTTATCTATTGTTATTTTATTGCCTATGATTGTTGTTGTGGCTTGGTAGTAAGCTTGGTAATAATTTCTTTAATATCTTTGATATATGCCTAAATTTAGGTTTGTCATGAATGTTGTTGTGCAATGTCTGGGTTTGTGTTTTAGCTCCATTGCAGTTTCGGGCGTACTGTCAGAATTTATTTGAATTTAAGACGATCACGGTTCGAAGATTTAGGTAACTACAATTTTCATTGTTCATTAGACGATAAAAATGTCTGTCTTCCATGTAATCCTATTGTTTTATAATTGCTATCATTGCCATTAGTATGCAACAATAACACGCATTCACAGTAGCTGCTACAGGGTTTGTGTTTTTAGCTACCCTTGATTGACAGCAACTGTTTATCTTGTGTGAGCATGAGCATCTTTTTTGCATTATCATTTAAGCGCTACTTTACGTACTTGCTTATCTCGGATGCTGAGCTTTATCCGTGTAGCATCTTTTCATATTGGAGTTTGTAGGTCAGCTTTGAGTCAGTGTTATTAACTTTTATAGAAATCATATTAGGTGCATTACAAACAAATTTATGAAGTATAAATTTATTTAGCGTTTTTGAAGTTTATCAGAAAAATTAGAGTTTTGATTATGCTACACTGTTGCATATATCGTCGTCATCTCTGTTTATTTATGTTGAGATCTGTTTGTCGTTTTGCATTGGATGTGAAATTTCTTTGCTTCAGACGTTGGAAAGATCGCCGAAAACACAATTTGCTGCTGAAGAAAGCTAGTCGACCTACTCTGGTGCGTTTCAGATTTAAATCTTCACCCTGATTTGAGGAATTTGCTTAGTTATGAGGTCTATGGGAAATTATGTCATTTATTATTCAAGCCTCAGGACAGCTAGGCGAAATCGGCCAAGAAAATGTATGGATTTACAATTATACACATAATATCAGCAATATTATATTTTTATTTCTTTCAGTGTTTGACATAAAGCCAGGATATATTAGCAGCAATCTTTCATCTAATCTAATAAAACATTTGTAAAGCGCTTCTCACAGCAGAGCTATTCCAAACCAAATCAATTGGGTCTTGCAAGGATTAAGCATTTCATATTATAGTGTAGTATTTCGTTTAGTATAATTTTATTCTATCAACATTAGTTTAATTAAGTTTAAAATTCATATTGTGGAATGTTTCATGCCTCTCCCTGCACAATTTTAGTTGACCTTATCAACAATCATACACATACATATGTGGGTATAACTCCTCCATTCATACGCACTAAATGCATGACCAAATCCGTGTCTCGTTATTTTTTATTAGCATCAATGGTTATGTGTTTTCTAATATTTAATTATCTGCAAATTACTTTTCTGCTTTCCTTGCAGAATCAAACGATTGATTGACTTTATGTGATGATTAGCTTCTCTGGAGTTATACAGTATATGATACTACAATTTTACTACATGCTGTAATGCATCACCAACTGATTCATTTTGTATGAGTTTAGCTACACTGATAGAAACTGTATAGTTAGAGTTTTATATTGATAATAGCAAACAAACCTTTCATGTTAGAACAGTTATGGTAACAAACAATCGTATTTTTCATGTAACCTGTGTGACATTTAGAATTGTCAATAAACGAAGATACTAACTAACCAGCGCCATTGAGTTTATGGGGATTGATTTGATATGTTGTAGCCACCTTCAACAAATCTAATCACGTGTGCGATACCAGCAGATAAAGAATCTCACTCCTCCTTCCGAAGAAAAGGTATGACAATAATACCTTTAACTTATCCATTCATTTTAACTGAGTTGCGGCCCTGTCTGCCTGTTTTTCTCGTTAATGTCGCCTCTTTATCATTGACCTGATTTTGCGATTTTAAGTAGTTTTATTTTTAGCATTTCTTCAATTCTGAAATTTTAGGAATTATCTGCTTAGTTTTATTATTCACTGTTCAGAACTCAGTCATTTGTGGCAGTAGAGTTAGAGTTTTTAATGGAAGAATACTCTGAGAACAATGTACAATATTCTGGGAACAATATACAATACTCTGAGAGCATTATACAGGAGGCAAAGTGAATCAGAGTTATTTCTGATTAGTATATGTTATTATTATTTAATTTGTTATTTTGTATAAGGCTGCTGCACTACGAATTTTGAATTCATTTTTGATGCTCTTTTACTAAATATGTTTGATTTATTTCAGCGTTTGTGTTGAATCCCGCTGGAAAGTCAGCTGTCTGCATCCTTCATGAATATGCGCAGCACACAATGAGAATTCAGCCGCGTTACATATTCCAAGAACTAGGTAAACTATCTGCAAATGATCTTGAGCTCCACTGTTGCAGAACCATTCACTCTTCGCAAACTTTGCAATTATATTTTAGTGGATAAAATGAACTTTTGTGGGATTAATGATAAGATATGTGATAAAATGTGTCTGAGGACTAAATTGTTATTACTAACCTGTCAAAATATTGTGTGCTCTGCAAAACTTTTTAGGCTCTACATTAAATTCAATGCTTTCCATATAGATTTGGAAAGAAGTTCTGTGATTTGTGTAAAATCGTCAGCTCATAATATTTTACACATTTCCTTCCTGACTACTGAATCATTTTGCTATATTAATCTCTGCCGTAAAAATGTTGAAGTAGAATTTATTGTGGCTTTTTAATTTTAAATGCATACCGAGAACTTAATACATCTTGGTATCAGACAATGAACATAACAAGAAAACTGAATAAATACAGTGAATAAATACAATGAATAAAAAGAGTGAATAAATACAGTTACTTTTCAGTTAGCTTTTTCAAATAGTGCATAGCAAAGGCTGCAGTCCTTCAGCCACCCTTCCACGAACATTGATGGTTTAGTGTTGTAGTAGACGTTTCTGTTTGTTTATTTTAGAGAACTCACAGATGCCGTACAGTGCTACTGTTGTTATTAATGACATTCGCTATGGAACAGGCTATGCTACTAGCAAGAAAATGGCCAAACTAGAAGCAGGTGTGATGCTGATGATGATAATCTCATGTTTTCTTTAACTGTGCTCACTTTCTTCATTTTATATATGTGCATGGCTTATTAGGTGCCTTCGTTGTTCTTCAACCATGCGATTAGAGCACCAATATTCATTCTGAGAATTTATATAGCGCCTCGTCAAGATGGTGCTTAGAGGTGCTCTGTGCACTAGCCTACAATATAGGATGTTAAATAATGTCATTACAGCGAATAATTACTTTCCATGTGGAGGGACAATGGTCATGATAAGTAATCATTGAACTGCTTGTAACAGTCACTGAATTTTCTGTAGTTGAAATGTTTATCATTGAGCTAGAAGTTTAGCGTATTTGATTGCATATAATTATACAGAATCTCTTCTTTATTTTTATTTTTTCACAGCTCGTATTACGCTAAAAATACTGATTCCTGAAATTGGGAAGGTCAAGACCGATGAGCAAATCGAGGACCTTTCGGTTAGTTTACTTCGATCATTTTATTTCTGATTCACTTTAAATTGGTGCTATACCTTTACGTTTTGTTATGTCGCTGTTTTTCTAGCTTTGTCTGTGCAGTCATCTGCTTGAAGCTTTTTTATTGTGGAGTTCATTTTTAACTGGGTGTTTCGTTAGGGATTTCTCCTCAGAATGAATGGCTGAATTTTGTGCATGCTGGAAGTTTTATTGAAGATCTATTTCATTTTGGCCAAATGACATCACTTCAAGAGTAATATTGTTTGTTATCCAGCACAGTCTGATGATTTCAATAGTTTTGTTCTGGTTGAAGGAGTTGTTGTTTATAGTCGTTGATAAAGAAAATTGAATTGTTTTGATTGTGTTTGTGTCCTATTCCAGAAATCGAAATATCGATCGGTTGATTATTTTTCGTTTTTAGTATTTTGACGAGATCAAAATTGAGGATCCTCGCGTCGTGGACCTTTGTAATAAGGCCGGGCATCCAACTCCATATCAAATCCTGGGAGAATGTCTTAAGAGGTGCGTTGCAATTCAGTCGATCTAGGTGATGACTTTGTGATCTGTGTATTATAGCTTTATACTAGAATTCTTTAATTTCGATGTTCTAGGTGGCTTCTTATGGAGTTTCTTGTTTTATGAGAAGTGAATTTTAGCCATATATTATGTATACAGCAAGGTTTCCTAATGCTTGTGAGTACTTTGTTAGATGTTTATAAGCATTGAGCACATCAGAATTTATAAATTAATCATGCAGATTGCTGTTCTGGCTTGAGTGTAATGTGGATTGATCCTAAATATGACTTACTAGAGTATTCCGTATTCAGTATGGCAATGGTCACTTGCATTGTTGTTTTCAGGAACTATGGCATGGGTGATACACAGGTCCAGATGGAGATTAATACTGTGAAGCATCAGAAAAGCGAGTTCATCATGAGGGTTGGACGACACGAAGCTAAGGTTGAGTTTTTAACACTCCTGTTAATTATTTCAATGCTTTCCTATTAGTAAGAGCTATCTATTATAATGTTAATGCTCTTCATTTGTAAGCTTGTCTTTCAATTTTATGAGAGGGAAAATCCAAATGAAGAGAACCAACTCGGGCATTCATATCCATAGATTTTTGGAATCATGAAGTGAGTTATAAAACGTATGAACAACTTAATTTGCACTTCCCTTCAGCTTTAGAATTTATCTTGCACTTGCCATCAGAGTTGACGATCCTTCTTATTTTTGCTATTATCGGATTAAAATGTAATCAGTTTAGCGTTAAAAAACAATGCTTCACTGTTTGACCTACTTGACATATTAATATAATTTTAAAAGTTATCAGACAGGAGGTTGTTGTTTTAGGCATCTGATACATGTTATTGTTATCCGCCTCTTCATCACCGGTGTCTGCTGTACAAAAGCATAAATTAATGGTGCTCCAAAATTGAAAGGCTGCTAGGAGAGACCAAACAACTCCATGATTGAATTTTGTTTGATTTCCAGGTTATCTGCAAGAACAAAAGAGAAGGCAAGCAACAGGCAGCGCAGGCCATTCTTCAGATGATGCACCCACACATCAGAACGTGGGGTTCGCTTCTGAGGCTCTATGCCAAGGCCAGCGAAATTAAAGACAAACGGGTCTGTTGGCTAATTACTTCATCGAGCGCAATAGTCGAGTGGCTAACACAAATATCACAATCTATTCCACAAAGAAGGTAGCTGCAAATATGTTATAAAACCAACCAGATGTGGCTTTGGAACTCATACTAAAATTAGTTTAGCTTGATGTTTTTTAATCTGATTATTATTTAAACAACTATAGGTTAAACAACGTGTAGGTTAAACAATGTGTAGGTTAAACAATGTGTAGGTTAAACAACGTGTAGGTTAAACAACGTGTAGGTTAAGATGCTGATCATGATTACGTTGTCTTGCTCATACCCAGTAATCATGATAATTGCTGTTAATTATGGCATCCTATTCAAAACAATTCATTCATTCATTATGAGAGTACAAGCAGCCATTTTGTGTGAAAGCAACAAGGGGGAATGCCTAGGGGAAGTGCAGACAAAAGAAATGAGACCATGTTCCCTCAAATGGATGTAGCATGAGCTTTCAGCACGACGGGTAGGTTTACAGAGCTCGCTAAGTTGGCAGGAACGAAGCCTTATAGGCAGCGTCACTCTATACTCGATTCTCTGCTTAATGAGGAGCAGGCGGAGAACATTGCACCTGTCTAGATCTGTTGGGTGGCTACATTTAGCGCCGTCGTGAGATTCTCGTTGAGGCGCTATATAAATGGCCATAAACATTAGGCATTCATACATACATATATACATACATACATGCATGCATAGTGTTATCTTGTGTACAAGTGTATCATTTGCATGTACAAGAGTAATGCATCCAGTCCTCCATCCTTTCCCAGAAAATTCTGTACAAAGAAGGTAGCTGCAAGTATGTTATAAACCGACCAGAGGCTTGATGTTTTTAATCTGATTATTTATAATGTTGGAATGTAATTTAATTGGCATCATTGTCTTTTAGGAGGAGGAGTACAGCGTTACAAAGCTGCAGACAATGGCTCATCCGAACAAAGCCATTCTGGAAAAACTACGTCAGGAAATGACTAAACTCTATAATAAGCATGTAAGACATTGTTCTATCAAGTATTTAATTTCAATTCATTTCATGCAAATTCCTTTTGACTTTCAGCCTGAAGCAAGGGGTTGACTCTTGAGAAATCATTATTTATTTATTTCTCCATTTTTATAGCACCCCTTCATTGGCCTTCAAGCTTTCTACTCAGAGGCGATGCCGACTACAGCACGGACACTGTATACAATTTTCATGCCGAAGTGCCTGAGCAACTGCGAGTGAAGGACTTGCCCAAGGTCCCTATGCGGTGGCTTGAGTTGGATTCGAACCTGCAACCCTCTGACTTCAAGGCACCGACTATACCACCGCGTCCCACGCATCATGGGAAGGCTAGGCTGTTGGGTTGTTAGTTCTTCAGCTGAAAAAAACCTTTGACCATAGGTCAATAGGTCAAGGAGAAAATGCTGTCAGGGAAAACATTTGGTAAGTGCTGTGTTTCTGTAACGAATTAGCTCATTATGTTGCTACAGTACACATCCTGAGCAAAGTACAGTTCTGCAGCGGGTGTTGTTTTATTTTGACTGTGTAATGGCAAGCACTATACCAGTTTTTATTTAACAGTAGTTATTACAAGTTCTTTTTGGGGCAAAATATGTTAAAAAATTTGAAGTCTGGTGCATGAATAGCATAATGCAGGATTTCTGTGGTGATGAATTGATTGAGGTTCAGCCCGTCAGGAAAATATTTTTCTCCAGCAGCATAGAATGCATGAAGCATGAGAGTTTCATTGTCATCACTAGTCTGGCGTAGTCGCCATAATTGTCCTAACCTCATACTCAACTTTACTTTTCACTGGTATCACCTGTACGTGTGTTCTGTATGTCCAGACTGTACCAGTGTACCCGTCAGTCGTTGTTTCGATCTATATTTCTGTAGTTAACATCTTTTACTCTTTGTGATTTTCTACAGGATGCCTTTCAGTCAAACATCAAAGGCAAGATGATGATTGCTGCTCCGGACGTCATGATCTCGTCTGAACTTCGAGCTGTTGACCTTTGAACGGTTGACCTTTGAATGGTTGACCTTTGAACGATTGACCTTTGAATGGTTGACCTTTGAACGGCTGACCTTTGAACTGTTGACCTTTGAACGAGATGAACGACGGAGATGGACCTTTATAGATGCGCATCAGAAACTACTCTTTATGTCGCGTTCTTTGGGACCATGCCAGGACTTCCTCCTGTTTCCATGTCGCTTCTTGTTTGGATACTTGCGCCTAACTGTGTTATATCAGATGTTTTAACAAAGCCTGCTAAAAGGAACGTTGAGTCTGTTTCTGAAGTTATTATGTCTTTTATAGCTGTTTGTTGTTGGTGCTGAGAATAGATGTAGGATTCTTGCTGTCAGATGATTTTTGACTGAGTGTCACTTTTTAAGAAAAATCTGTTATTATTCCTTACGATTATTTTTTTGGCCGACATGCTGTATTATTGTGTAGCTTCTTTTGTCATTGTGTTTCTTAGAATAGATGTAGAATTCTTACAGTTGACTGAGTGTCACTTTTTACGGGAAAATCTGCTATTATTTCTGTTCATTCTTTTTCGGCCAATATGTCGTATTGTCTAGCGTTTTTTGTCATTGTGTTTCTCAAGGGTCGTGTTGAAATTCTTAAATCTATGATCATGTGTGCTTGTAGAATTTTAGTGGACAGTTTATACTGAAGTAAGACATGCAACATTCTTCTGATATTCTTTGGCATGTAATCTCAAATAATGAACATGTGGTGATGCTGCCATAAAGAAACAGACATGTTAACTCATCAATTTTAGTTGTTGGGCTTCTCATTCAATTCTAATATTGTTACAGATTACAAATGTAAGCAGTTGATTATATTTATTCGTTCATTCGTTCTGCGATTTCATATACGGTAGTGCCCCTTCAAGATTTCTATTCATGAGTGCTCCCAGCATGGCAAAAAAAAGATTTTATAGATTCAATTTATTTTTGAATCAAAGTTTGATTGATCAGATGTAATAAATGTAATGTAATGTGATGTAATAGATATGCATTAAAAATATAAGTAGTTGATTATATTTATATATATATATATTATTTGTACATATACATGTTACATTCCTTTGAAGGGTTGCACCAAAGATTTTAAGGAAAAGTTGTTAAAATCCTCATAATTGTGATTTCGCTATTTCAACAGTGCCCAAAAGAAGTCACAGGAACCAGCATGCTCACAGACACTCAGTCAAAATCTGATCAATAGGCTCAGAGAAATCGGTTCCAGATCAAAGTTCAATGCGGTAAGATATGCAGTGACTCTCTCCCTCCCCTCATCCCCAACCTAAAATGAGAGAATTAAGCCCCCCACCCCTACATGTGACCAACAAACTTAGACAATGGAGAATAGAGACTGAGAAGTTGCACATAGATTAAAATAGAAATATCTTTTCTGCAAGCCGTTTTATTATCGTAGATCAACAACCCCAAGGTTATATCCCCTTCAAGATTTCTATTCATGAGTGCTCCCAGCATGGCAAAAAAAAGATTTTATAGATTCAATTTCTAAAAAGATTTTATAGATTCAATTTCTATTTTTCTAAAAAGATTTTATAGATTCAATTTGGGGATTGACATCCCCAGCGGGATGTCAATCCCTTTAGGGCCCCCTTTGTAGCCAATGCATGCATATTTTCTGTTTTTGATGTCATCTTGTTTTCTGGTTGCAATAAAGCGAATTGATTGATTGATTGATTGATATCCAAAACACTGGCTCGGTCTCGCTTCTGGCCACCGTACTTTTCTTAAAAAGTGATCGTCAGGCTTCTTCCACAAATGATCAAGTAAGTAAGTAAGTAAGTATTTTCTTTATTATACCACTTGCAAACACACAGAACATCATTATAATACATCGAAGTAATAATATGTAATAAAAACGTGCAAATTAAAATCACAAGTTAAATTATAATATAATTACTAAACTATTATCGTCAAACAAGTTAACTATATAGCATTCTCGTGATAAATCCCTTTCCAATCAACGAATCACATCATGGTAGCCGCCATTGCAGACGGTAGACCTAGCTATACGCAAAATCGAGGTTAAAATCTATTCAATATTATATATATATATTCAATATTATACAACTTTCCCGCACTTGTTTCATGCACATACGAGATCTCCGCAGAATCCGACCTATGCTTGACTTTAAAACTGCATCCACAATAGCCACATCCATAGTTCATGCGAAACTTGATTACTGCAACTCTCTCTTCCTAAACATTGATATAACCCAAATTAACCGCCTCCAAGCTATCCAGAATGCCCTCGCCCGTGCAGTGACGAAAACCCCCAAACGTCACCACATCACTCCTGTCCTGAAATCACTTCACTGGCTCAAAATACCTGAACGCATCGAATACAAAGTCCTCTCACTCACTTACAATACACTTCAATCATCCCAGCCGTTCTACCTTCGTCAGTTGTTCACCATCCAGCCACCTCGTTCAACACGCTTCTCATCCTCCATTACACTGCTTCGCCCTCCCATCACTTCATCACTGAAATTCGCAAACCGCTCCATAGCCATTGCCGTTCCACCTCTCTGGAACAAACTTCCGCCAGCACTTCGGCAAACTTCCGACCCATCATACGAACTCACCAAAACTCCACCTCTCGCTATCTCCCCACAGGTCTTTCACTCAAAACTGAAAACATTGCTCTTTCAAAAATCCTATCCTGATTCTTCTTCTCCTTACATCCCCCGCCACTTCAACTCTAAACATCACCCACCTTAGCCGTCCATCTATCTGCCTGCCTGACTCTCCGGACTTGACCCGCTGTCTATCGATTTTGTTTTGATTGAGCGCCTGTGAATAAGCTGGTTCCCGCGACTTGGCTTTTGTGGGCGCTGTAGAAGTTTCGAGATTACGATTACGATTACGATTATAATGCATTTCAATGCCTTGCTATAGCACCCCTAGCTTCAAGATTGCTACTCAGAGGCGCTCCCCACTAGCCTACAGCGTGGGCACTGAATCAGAGTTTAATGTCGAAGCGCACGAGTGAAGGAAAGTGTGAACTCTATAAGGCACAATACTTAGGCCTATAGTTCTTACAACTCGCTTCAGCTCAATAAGCACTGCAGAAAGCAGGGCTGTTTTGAAGGAATTTTTAGAACTGCACAACTCCCTCTTTCCTTTTCCATCTTCTATGGAGGTTGTAAATTACTTCCAATCGGACGAAAATGACCATTTTGCTAATTTTAATTGCACAAAACGTGTGACAGAAATGCTTCTATAGCTGCTGCACAAATCCATTTAGAACTGCACATTTTGTGTACAACTGCACGTAAAAAACCTGGCAGAAAGAGTGTATCTTGTGCTTTTGCTGTATGTAGTTGTATTAGAGTATTTCGCTTTATTATAAATGATGGCGCTAGAATATTCAAATAGTTCTTCATCTGGGCTGAAGATTTCGTCTGGGCTGGCCCAATTTGCGCGCCATGGCAGCATTTCCGGTGAGAGAGGATTGTGGGATTGACAGTATTTCAGCTTTCATTTCCTTGGCAGTTCGAAGGTGGCCGTCTCAAGTTGAGAAGGTAGGTTGTCGAATTTATCCTCAAATTTACTGAATTGGGTGATTTGCGTGTGAATGGTTGTTGAGGCTTCTACACTGTGATTATTGATTTGGGTGAAAGAGTTATTTCGATAGTGTTTGTCGAAGGTTTTTCTCTGATTCTATGCAAACGTTGAGTAACGTGCTTGTCCCGCCATTACGCTCTGACTACGCATTATGATTGAACGATGGATGAATGAACGTGCGGGTAATAAAGGTTTTTTCCGTATTTACGAACGGACATTTGTCGCATTTCTTCAATGTAAATAACATTCTGGTGGATATCTAATATACACGAGTACGTTTAGGAATGTGATTTCCGGATGATAGACGAATGAAAGATATTTGATGTGGTTGATGGAAGTTTCCTTTGTGCACGCCTAACGTTTTCATTCCTTTCCAAACTGGTGACCGTAATTTAATGATTTGGAATTGAGAAGGAATTCGTCGTGTGATTTACTCGAAAGTTATCTTTAATGGAAGGGTTGTGTGAATTTGGATTAAACTGGATGAAACCGGATCAAGCCGGAATGACGTTATCTTACCCGTCTTCTGTTTATGCTTACTTATGCAGTTGTTAAACAGTGATTAATAAACGTTCGTCATTGTGCAATAATCGTTATGCAATTATCGGGCACATTGGGAAATGAAAGCAGTTATATTTGAAATATAATTTCTTATATGATTTGAATAGGAATGAAGACTTCTGCACATGTGTGAGGTGTGCACGGGTAATTTACTGATTGGCCAGGGGTAAAATGCTGATTAGAGAAAATGCTGATTTGTCATGCTGATTGGATTGCTGATTGGATTAAAATGCTGATAAGAAAATGCTGATTGTAACAACAGAATGTAAAAATCTTTGTCAATTCAGTTGATGGGGTGTTTGGTTTTAATATATTGTCATAGTAAGCTACACAATTTTTTAGGGTATTACAGTGTCTTAAAGTGGTAATCCCGAAGAAAGTGGTAATCCCAAAGACGGCAAATATACGTTTTCATAGCCTCCTCAGTATTGACTGACTTACTTACTTACTTATTTTTGCGGAAACATTTGTCTACTTAATGATCAACGTAGGTCGATTTTCTTCATGTAATAAGTTGCATTGACACAGTTTTGAACAATTAATCTTCACCATTTTAGACTTTTTCAATGATGTTTCGTATTGCTGTACTTCAACACAGTGTCCATTTATGCTAAAGAACACATTACATGCAAGCGTAAATAAGCGACAGAACCGGCATGAAGCTTTGGATGAAACTTCCTAATTCATTTCTGTCTAAGTTTATTTAATGAAAGTAATGTTTTCTGAAAATATACGTCTTCATGGCCTCCTCATTACTGACTGACTGACTTATTTACTTTTGCGGAAACATTGTGCTACTTGATAATCGACGTAGGTCAGATCGCTGTATTTTGTCCCTATATGGGGCGGTCATATTTTTGCTCCCTGCATATATATATATATGGTCATTGTTTACCTGGACTTCAATGCGTAAATTTGTAATTTTCATAGTGTTAATTAAAACACTGGATTTCAGTCTCTATTGGCAGCTGAAACAGTTTTGCAAGCAAAAAATGCATTGCCTGTTTTTCCTGTATTCTTCTATCAGCATTTTACTCGTTGATACGCTG
The DNA here is from genome assembly GCA_949752735.1 of Lumbricus terrestris. NCBI lineage: Eukaryota > Metazoa > Annelida > Clitellata > Crassiclitellata > Lumbricidae > Lumbricus > Lumbricus terrestris. The sequence continues at coordinate 14,824,701 of OX457039.1, read as the reverse complement.
ATTTGGCTAAACGACCAATCAGCATAAAATTTACTAATCAGCATTTTACCTATGGCCAATCAGCAAGTTAGCTTTTTACCCTTGCTTGTGTGAGATGCATTATGCTGTCCTGTCTAGGACTCTAGATAGCACTATTTTGTTATAGGCAATTTGAAAAACATGGTCAAGGTATTGTGAAGATGCACCTCTTTCAGATCTGTTAGATAGGTATGTCAAGTACCCTTTCAAAGTGGTTAAAAGACACTTGACAAATTGTAAAATACATCATACATATTAAGAATCTCACTTGAGTGCTACTACAAATAGCACACAGATATATATTAAAGAAGAAAAGATTGATTTGAGCCAAGCTTTTATGATCTTTGCTCTTGAAAACATTACAATAAAATTGGAAATATATATATATATGCATGTTGTGTTGATCTGCATTGTTGTGGTTTTTTAAATTTTAGTTTCATAGTTCGGAAGACGGTAACTCAGAAGCGAAATGGCTTCCCCAGCAGAAGACATGCCATCCTTCAAGGTTATTTATTATACATGTCCGATATAAGTTTGTACTAATCCTGCTGATTTTATTTATTAATTAAGTTGTTTATTCAAGTTCATATTTAATGTAACTTAGGTTATTCACAGGTTGCTGCCGTGATGAAACTTGTTAGAAAGAAAGCGTATGCTGTAAGCTCCTTAAGCTAGAATTTAATCAGAGATTATAACTTTTAACAGCACATTTCTTTGTAGCAGAAATTCCTTTGTCATGATCAGAGATGTGAACCCAAAATTTAGCTCAGCTATAGAAAAAAAGTGAACTGATTACAACATGTCCTGAGATATCATTACACGACTTGATTGTGAACGGGAATATCCGTTGACCAGTTTCACTTACATTTCTAAAGTATTATACATTCATTCAATTATTTATATAGCGCTTTTTCAAGGAAACTACTCAGAGGCGCTCCCGACTCCAGCACGGCCAAATAGAACAGTTTTTAAGTGCTGATAGAATGATTCAGAGAGTGATCTAGAGAACATATGTTGCTTATTGAAGTGTAATAATGGCTAAGAACAAACTGCCTAAATAGCTTTTATTGTAATATGCTGTTGATGATTAGTAGTGTAAAATAATTTTAACTCTTCGTTTATTATCAGTGTCCTACATTATATTTCTTGTCAAAGTGTTAATGATTCTTTTGTTGATGTTCTGTGCAGCTTGTCTTGGTCGGTGATGGTGGTACGGGTAAAACGACCTTCGTTAAGCGCCATTTAACAGGAGAATTTGAAAAGAAATACATAGGTATGGAAAATGGTTCATCTTCCGAGCAGTCGTAGGAAATTATCTTTCTCGTTCATTCTTTTAAAAAGCCATTTCAAATTTAAAAAAACTTTATACTAAAACCACTTGCTGTTGTTGATCCCTCTCTTTGGAATTGTCTGTCTGCCCTTCCCAATAAAGGCTAAAGTAATGATTTGTTTTCCACCTCAGTGTCTCATTCCTTAAAGACATTTCCTTGGGAAGGATTTCTGCTGAGAGCGCTTCTGAATAGTCAATGTTTGCATAAACAATTATCTGTGCTGGTTTTGTGTTTAAATGATTATGTTAGAGAAGAGTAGGAAATTGATATTTTAACAATGAGAATTTAATTTGATATTCGTAGATTTTCTTATAACTTTGATAAATATGTTGAGTGTGTGTCTTTGTAGCAACCTTGGGAGTCGAAGTTCACCCTCTGGTTTTCCATACCAACCGAGGGCCAATTAGGTTCAATGTCTGGGACACTGCTGGTCAGGAAAAGTTTGGTGGACTGCGTGACGGATACTACATCCAGGGTAAATTCACCATCACTTGATTCTCGACTTCTTACTTGTAACTAGACGATTTGTTTTTATTTTTGGGAGAGTTTGCAATTAGTAGGTAACCTTTGAATTTACGAAGTGCTAGTCACTCCATTTTCTTAGTCCCACCATGTGAAATTCTGTTGCCTCTACTTGCCTTTTCTATCCATTTTTCCACCAGCATCCAGCTGTGCACAATTGTGCTCAATTTGTTCTGGTGTGCTAGTTGATGCAAATTAGAGCTGCATTCTTGAGACCTTGTTCTATTGTGGCAGAATCTTGAAGCAGTCTTGCAGGGCTTTTTAAAGGAATTTTTAGAACTGCACAACCCTTTTTCTTCTGACATCCCCTATGGTAAATTACTCCCATTTGGAGGACAATGACCTGATGACCTTTTTTAGTCTTTGTGTACGAACGAATGTAGCAAATCATGTGAGTAATTTCAATCTTTCTTCTGCTAGTGGATAATATGGTGGCTTTATATTAAAACCATTCATGTCATGCAATATGGATGTAAGTAGCAGCTGTCAAAATTTTCTGGTGAGGATGTCGTTCCTGGGAGGGGAACTTTCACCCCCTCAAGATCCCTAGATTAAACACTGGACAATAGAACTTTTTTGCTATTTACAACTGCTCAGGAGTTCTTGTACAACTGCACATATCCAGTTAGAACTGCACATTTTGTGTACAACTGTGCGCTAAAAAGACGGTCTTGAACGCTTCGGCTAGAATAAAGCCACAACAATAATTTTTGTGTCATTTTGAAGCTTGAGACAAGACCTTTGAAATGATGTATCAAACTCAATATGTTGAAAAATCACCTTGATGCTGGTTTTGGTGTGCGGTGCTACATATGTCTAATCATGTTATGTTGTGTAATAACACAGGTCAATGTGCGATCATCATGTTCGACGTCACCGCTCGTATCACGTACAAAAACGTGCCGAACTGGCATCGGGATCTGGTTCGCGTGTGTGACAATATTCCAATTGTTTTGTGTGGCAACAAAGTCGATGTTAAAGATCGTAAAGTGAAGGCGAAAGCCATTGTCTTCCATCGCAAGAAGAACCTCCAGGTACATCATGATCATTTGAGTCAGCATTTTTGTTTAGTTTGTCTTATCGAGCAAGTGTCTGAATGTTGACACTGTGGAGTTAGCTTTAGTGCATGTAGGCCGTGGACTGGAATTTTACGTAAAGTGCAAAGCGTGTGGCAGAATGACTTGTTTATCAGTGAACAATGTTGCTGAGTAATTATGTATGTTTGAACACTTGTGAAGTTAGTGAAGTGTGTCAGACCTCTTGAGACATCTTATCTTTCTGCACCAACCCTGAGTCAACCTTCAGCTCATAATAATATTGCTAAGTGTTGATAATGATTTTTTTATTACTGGCACATTAATTATATAGTTAACAGCAGACCAACTGCAGTGTGCACATGTCATAAAACGTGCTATATATAATAGTTCGTTAATGGCATCAATGTTCATTGTTTATTCATGAAAATGTATTGTGAGAACTTTGCTTGAAATAAAGGGGCATTGATGTGGTTTATCGACTTGAATGTTCACTTTGAGAGGTGATTTCTTGTTGCAGTACTATGACATCAGTGCGAAAAGTAACTACAACTTCGAGAAACCGTTCCTGTGGTTGGCAAGGAAGCTGACTGGAGATCCGAATTTGGAGTTTGTTGCCATGCCAGCACTGGCACCTCCCGAGGTTGAAATGGATCCAACAATGGTCAACAAATACGAACAGGAACTAGAAGTAAGTTAACCTTACGATGATAGATTTCAGTAGGAAACTTTTTTTATAATTATTATAAGCAGTTTGTGTTTGTTAATTAACTTCTTCTTTTTAACAACGATATAATCCAAGTGTTGTTTGTTTGCTGATATGTTTGAAAGACCTCAAATTCCTTATTAAAAAACGCCTTAAAATTGTTTTACTGACTCATTTTCAACCGTTTTGATAACTATGTTGTTTTAAAATTTCACTGAACATGTGTAGCCTATGGGCTGTTGATGAAATTGTTGTACATTTAAATTCTCGAACTTGTTCTTGGCTTAAATTCTCAAACTTGCTCTTGACTCGATCAGACATACGCATTTCTACTCGAAATTCGAACGATGTACGCTTTCAGATGGAAAATACTTTTTGTGTTGTGGATCATGATTCTGTGGAAAATACTTTTTGTGTTGTGGATCACGATTCTGTTGGCACACAAATTCCGTTTTTTTGAATGCAGGAAAGCAATGAATGTTAAAACACTTGGGGTATAGAGCTTAAATGAGTGATACCTATTCTAGAGAAATTTTTGCTTCTGATTTTCATAGGCTTTTAGTCAATGGTTCCTGGCAGCAGCAGGGTGTTTTTGAAACTTGATGATGATAGGCTGATGACTTTTGGCTTCTATACCCACTAAGCAATCAAGTTCAATCCCTCTTCTCTACCCCTGGCTGGTATTGCCTTGCATAAGTTTGAGCTCCGGATTCCTGTTGACCAAGGAAGAATTGCTCAACAGGTCAAGTAATTTACCAAAAATCCGAAATTTGTTACTTCCAAAAAAGCTGAAGTCATTTGCAATCCCGGGTTTGTGCAAGGTTCCGGGGTTCGGATCCTACAGCAGGTGGTGCATTTTAGCAAATGGTTGAGGATGTGTTCTGACAATTGCTGAGGATGTTTGTTTTTCTTTTCTTTCTCAGATTGCACAACAAACCGCACTTCCCGATGATGAAGACGATCTGTAAATGGCCGTGTCTCAGATTTGTTGCTTTAGGAATGCAGCATCCTTTATTTGTCACAACATTTTCTTTTGTATGCAGTTAGAATGTTACAAGACACTCAATAGCAGGCTTTGCATTTTCAACATTTCTGTCGTTCTGTTGTGGCACAAGGCGGCCACCAGAGCTTTCTGCCTCGTTGCTGGATAGCATGATGTTGACTAAGTGACAATTTCTCGTTGATGCCCGCATTGTGAACAAAACATTAGTGTTGCCTAAATCGTCTTGTACGTTTAGGTCGAAATCTCATTTGTGGCTGACTGTTAAAAGTGTTACATAAAATTGAAGTTGACGCATCCTTATGTTCTTTAGTTAACGAATTCTTTGTCTTGTCACTTGGCTAAGAAAAAAATTAAGTGTTACTGCTGTTTGTAATTTGCTGAAAGCCTTGAAGGTACCATATAGGAATTGAATAAATTTTGTATCCACATAGGTGCGCTATAATTCTAACTAACTGCAAAGCAGAAAGAACAGATTGACATGCTATGGCTGACCTTTTCCAGCTCAGTTGGGTTACAATTTCCATCCATCACATTCCCATGTTTGTCTGGGAGTTGCGGCTGTTTTGTTTACAAGTTAAGGTGTGTAGGCTTAATTTGAAAATGCAATGTTAACTAACTTGGAATTGCTGTGGCACAAACCAGCATGACTTGGTTTTTCATTGTTTATTCGGTGCATTTTGAAATTTACGATAAGTTGAGAATTGTGCATCAGAATTTACTTCTCCCGTTGGAGGCTTGGTTGTCAAAAGACATTGAAACACATGCTAATCTAGTCCCATGCTTTGTGGGCTTCAGGTTTCTGGGGATTGTGGGGGTCGGACAAACTGTCGTTTTGGGAGGACGACCACTCTTTCACCTGCTATATTTTCAACAAACGTACAATTCCCGGTGGTTCGTTCTATACTTTTAAATGTGATGCCTTTTTAAGTACAACAATTCAATGCACAGCACTTGACATTTTCAGACGGGGGCGGTTTACACATACGTGTAAACCTGTCGAATTTTTATCGATTATAATTAACTCAATTCAGAGCTGTTGCTCACATGTACAAATGTTATTGACCGTTCCTTTATTTTCCATTGGCAGTGTGCTTCAATGTCTATCTCTAATCTTTTATTCCTATGTCGTAAAGAGCGCATCCAGCATTATGACCTCGTTTTCATAATAGTCTAATTTGACATCATTATAATTGCATGGTTGTTATTTTGACCATAATAATTTTCTTTATTGAACAATACGGTTCACAGACCGAAAAACAAATCGCAAATCTTAACTGCTAACAGAACAGACGGACTGCGATACAAGTGCGCTAATAGTTGCCCTACGAAGTTGCCCAGAAATAACATTTCCCCCCCAGAAAATTCAAAATTATGCTAGGTTAATCTTCGTCTATTGTCGCCTTCTTCATATTTGCATTGTAGACTTCTGCCAAATAGAGTGTCACTTTGCGACAATGCATTTCATTTTGTCTCATTTCATTGTCAAAAGATGCGATTGAACGACTGGCCTACTCGGCTATCGATAAATGAACACTAATCGACAGAACTGTCAATTCATTATGCATCTGTCGCAACTGTATTTTAGTCTTAAGAATACCACGATAGTCGTTCATACAGTCTTGACACATGGAAGTAATCAACAATTCTCGATGGCGCTACAGTACACAGTAGGAAAAAGAGATAGTAACTCCCTGATGGTTTCTGAGCGATAATGGCAGGTCTTAAAGTGTGACTGGACGGTCATGGTCGGCGTCCAGGCACTTATTTTAAAATCTGAAACGCCGTCCTGCCACTTATTGGTCAGCCCAGTCTGGAAAGATAAGGGACATCCAGGCACTTCTTTTGGAAAGGCAACGGGCTTCCAGGCACTTATTTTCCCACATTTTAAGCACTGGATACGGATACGAAGTAGGCTATTGAAACATTCGGTCACATAAATATACAGGGTGCGCCAAAAAAATCCCCCCTAGGTTTTTTGCCAATATCTTGAGTTTCTTGACCAAAAGTAAGAATTTACAAATGAAATTTTATAGGCTTATAGACAATTTATATTTACACATGGCCAGATTTCCAAAAGGGGGTGGAGATGGGGTAGCATGCGCCTCAGATAGCCTTTGATACCCAATTGCCCACCACGCCACCTACACGTGGTCCCCCCGTTTGGAAGCCGAGTGCGTGGTGGACGACCGAATAATCGCCGGTATATGCGATGCCCCATGGGCGAAGAAGCCGAAGGACGGACGGTAGAGGATATCGACGCTAGGAGATGGTGTCTCTAGGAAAAAAAACACCGAGAGGAAGGCAACGGGAAACCACCTCTCTACAACTCCCAAGTAAAACGTATCAATGGAAGGAAGATTGGAGGGGAAAGGTGCAGACGAAGACCTAGACAAAAACTGCTGGATGGGATGATGGAGAAGGGTTACAGAGAACTTAAGGACATGGCATAACAGCGTGAAAGATGGAGACATTGGACGTTTGGACTTGCCACTTGGCGCCAGAAATGTTCAGTTTGCAATATTTCGATAAAATCTGGCTATCATGTGTAAATATGAATTGTCTATAAGCCCGTAAAATTTCATTTCGAAATTCTTACTTTTGGTCAAGATATTGGCAAAGAAACCTAGGGGGAGTCTTTTTTGGCGCACCCTGTAAAGTTACATCTCAATGTAGAAACCTCTGCGCATAGAAGACCACAGGGCCTTGAAGACCACGTTTCATTCTGGCGCGACTAAGAAAGAACATAAGTAAGAACGCAAACAAAAAAGAAAGAACATAACTAAAAACGAAAATAAACAACATAGCAAAGAGCTAAAGAGAATAGCTTAAAAACCAATGAAAACGACTAAAAAAGAGCATACCTAAGAACGTAAGCGAAAAGAGAGGCCATAACTAATGCGAAAAACGACTACGAAGAAATTCTACTAAGAAACAAAATGCGAAGAAAGGATATATGTTACTATGAACGTAAACGAAACGAAAGAACATTATATGCAAAGAAAACGAAAAGAAAGAGCATAGCAAACAACTAAAATGAAAAAGTAGCTTAATTAAAAACGAAATTGATTATGAACGAAAATGATTAAGAAAGAACATAATAAAGAACAAAACGAAGAGAAAGAGCAGAACCAACAACGAAAACAAAGGAAGAACTTGAATAACAACGAAAACGAAAAGAAAGAACATTACTAAGAGCGAAAACTCAACAACATAATAAAGAACTAACAACGAAAACGACTAAAAAAGAACATAATAAAGAACGATAACGACAAGAAAGAACACAATTACACAGCTAAAACAAGAAGAAATATTACCAAGAAAGAAAACATAAGAAAGCATATAGGCTAACTAAGAACGAAAACGACTATGAACAGCAGAAAAAGCACTGAAAATAACAGAAAAGCAGACCTAAGAATAAACCCGAAAAGAAAGAACACAAACAAGAATAAAATGGAGAAGAAAGAACATAAATAAGAACGAAATAGAAAAGAATGAATAATACTAAGAACGGAAACGAAAAGAAAGAACATAGCTAAGAACGAAAGCGACCAAGAGTGAAAACATAGATGAAACAACATAAAATAGAACGAAAACGAGCAGAATGAATATTGCAAAGAGCGAAAACAAATAGAACAAAAAAGAACGAAGACGAAGATAAAGAACGTAGGCTAACTAAAATAAAAACGACTAAGAAAGAACATAATGCAAAACGAAAGAAGAAACGTAACTAAAAACGAAAACGACTAAGAAAGAACATAACAAAGAAGCAAACGAATTGAAAGAGCATGGTTAACAACGAAACGAAAATAAAGAAAATAACTAAGAAAGAAAACGAAAAGAAAGCACATAAATAAAAACGAAAACAGCTAAGAACAAAATCGATAATGACGAAAGCCCGAAAAATTAACAGACCTAAGAACAAAACCGAAAAAGAAAAAACCCAACCAAGAACGAAAACGAAATGAGAGAACATAACTAAGAACGAAAGCAAAGAACATAACAGAACAAAAACGACTAAAAACTAAAACGACTAAAAGAACACAAATGAGAACAAAAACAAAACAAAGAATGTAACTAAGAACAAATGCGAAAACAAAGAACATAAACAATGGAAACGAAACCAGGAACACAAAAACGAAAACAGCTAAGAAAGAACATGACAAAGAACAAAGACGAAAGAATGAACGTAGCAAGGAACGTAAACGAAAAGAAATAAAACAACTAAGAACAAAAATAACAGGAAAGAACATAAATAAGAGTGTAATCGACCAAAAACGGAAACGACTTAGAGAGCACAGCTAAGAGCGAAAACAGAATATGACTAAGAACGAAAACGAAAATAAAGAGCATGAAAAAGAATAAAGACGACAAGGGATCGAGGAACATAGGAAAGAAATAAAACAAAAGAAAGAACATATTAAGAACGAAAAACCACGAATATAACAAAGAACGAAAACGAAAATAAAGAATATAAGAATGAAAATGACTAGAATGAACATAAGAAAAAATATAAATGAAAAGAAAGAACATAACCAAGAACGGAAACGAAAAGAAGGACTATAACAAAGATCGAAAAAACGAAAGCATAGAACATATCTAAATACGAAAACGACAATGAACAAAAACGTCTAAGAAAGAACACAACGAAGAACAGATACGACTAAAGATGAAAACGATGAAGAATTAATATGCCAAAAAACTATATCGAAATGAAAGAACATAATTAACAATGAAAACAAAAAGAGCATAGCTAGGAAAAAAGAAAAGAAAGAACATGACCAAAAACTAAAACGAAAAAGAACAAAGCGAAAAAGAACGAAAAAGAACAAAGCGAAAAAGAACAAAAAACAGCAGACCTAACAACGAAACCAAAAAAGGGAAATAACTAAGAATGAAAACGACTAAGAAAGAACACAACTAAGAACACAAGCATAGTATATAACTAAGAACGAAAACGAAAGGAAATATCAAAACTAAGTGTGAAGACAACTATATAAGAACGAAAACGGCTATGAAAGAAACGACTAATTAAGTACACGTAACTTAACTACATGTACAACAGAGAACATAGCAATGAACGAAAACGACGAACATATCTAAGAACGACAAGTTCGTCGACAACTACATGTAGTAGGAAGGAAAACAACAAGAAAAGCAAAACTCTAGGAACGAAAACCACAAAGAAATAGCAAAACGAAATAAACTAAGAACCAGAACGACTAAGAAAGAACTTAGCAACGAAGGAAAACGAAATAAAACACCATAAATACATACAGTGTCATTTGGGAATAACTCTGGCTAATCAAGGTGCCAGTTGGGAAATGACTGCGGCTAGTTTAGGGAATAGCTCTGATTGCAGCGGCGCCCGCAGGCGTACGCACGTACGCAAGTGCGTACAGCGCGATGACTAAAAAAAAGTCATCATTTTTTCCGGCGGATGGAAAAGGTAGGCTATGTTTATGGGGAAATTTTGGCTGATGACTAAAAAAAGGTCATCAGATTTTTCGGCGGATGGAAAAGGTATGTTTTTGGGGAAATTTTGGCTGATGACTAAAAAAAGGTCATCAGATTTTTCGGCGGATGGAAAAGGTATGTTTTTGGGGAAATTTTGGCTGATGACTAAAAAAAGGTCATCAGTTTTTTCGGCGACTTTGACGAATTTTTTTCCCTGTTCCCCCTCCATCGAAAATTTCTGTGCGTACAAGAAAAAATCCTGCGGGCGCCGCTGTCTGATTGTATTATTGTGTCATTGTATTCACGCTTGCAACAACTCTTTTAATTAAATCTGCTGTAATTTGCATAAGCTGGGCTTAGTCTTAGAGCGCCGCTCAGTAGGCCTAGGTATATTTTGAGAGGCGCTATATAAGTAGCCTACATGAATGAATGAACGCATGAACGAACGAATGAAGCTACACAACTCAAAATTGTTTTACGTCGACCCAGTCAAAGCATTGCCGCAAGTTTTCACACCCGCCCCCACTCCCGTAGAAATGGGTGTTGTTGCTGCTGCTGCTGCTGCTGCTGCTGCTTACGGTGGCGTCGGTCTTCTGTAAACGGTTCCGTGAAACGACTGAATGCAGTGCCATTGCATCAAAGCAGCTCTGCAGGGAAGCTGACCCACCCACAACCGGTACAACACAAAGGCTACACTCTGCAAGAAATCGTCAACAGGGAAATTAACGTCAGCTCGTAAAAGATTAATTAGCAGTTATAGCCCAACCGGCTAAACTCGGCAGCTTTCCATAAGTCGCTCAAATCGTACCTTTTAGCTGTGGCTGGGCTGGGAGCGCCTCTTATTAAGCCTCTTGAAGAGGCGCTATATTAATTCTCGGAGTCAATGAATGAATGGCATACACTATAGGCCTAATTATAACTTAACTGTAGATGCTACTAATAGACGGGCAGACAAGCAGAGTCACCCAGGAAAAACTGATGACATCGTATCATGATCAGGGGTCATTGCATAATTACGTAACGCTCGGGGGTGGGTGGGTGGGGTCACTGAAAACGTTACGAAACGTTACGGGGGTGGGTGGGTGGAGGAAGCTGAACGTTACGTAACGCCTTGAAAAAATTATTAATGAATATAAAATTGCCATGGAATGACACTTTAAACCAAATTTAATGATGTGATCGATGTTTAAACTTCGTGGCATTGATCTAAAACGTAACCGAAGTAGGTCTATAGGCCTATAGCCCATCTGAAGAAGATAGGCAGCAGACGCCAGTTACATGCCAGGTCAACGTAATTATATCTGTGCTTCCGTTTGTGCAAAGCGAAAACCGCTGCTCGAATTGTTTGGATCTGTGATAGTTTTACCAACAGAACAACGTGGTAGGCCTATTTTCCTTTTGATTCCTGACATCGAAGATTCGAACCATTTTGAAGCATATTTTACTTACTGGACACGAATCTCAAACATTTTAAATTCATGCTCAACAGAACTCATCAATATTTCTATTAACAATTATCGAAGTGTCCAGACTTAGCAAATAATTAGTTCATCTTAATTTTGATTTATTAGCCTATTAATGAGCAATTTAGTCCGTGAAACCTTTCAGCAGTATTTAAAATTTTATTCTTAGGATAGGCCTAAAATTTAAGAAAATTAGGCTACAGTTCAGGCATGACGATCATTCATATAAATAAAACATTCTGTATATTTTAAGCCTAGTCTACTGTCAAGTAATATTTCACTTACTATATTAAATTCGCTATGAAAATATGAATTATATATACGAATTCACATATAGGTCTGGTAGGCCTAAATCTTAACTGATTTTTCGTACAATCCGATTGTTACGTAACGCTGGAGAGGGTGGGTGGGTCAAGGGAAGCGTTACGAAGCGTTACAGGGTGGGTGGGTGGGTCAAAAACGGTCATTTTCGGCGTTACGTAATTATGCAATGACCCCTCATCATCATCATCATGATCATCGTGGTCCGTTTGTTTGTATGCGCACTTGTTAAAGCGCCCCTTCCAGCTCTCAACCGCTACTCAGAGGTACTCCCGACTACAGCGCGGACACTGCATCGGAGTTTCACGCCAAAGCGCTGAGCAACTGCGAGTGAAGGATTTGCCCAAGGTCCCTACGCGGCGAACTGAGGTGGATTCGAACCTCGAACCATGGGCGGAGTTTATCAGGGGCTAGGGGGCTAAGCCTCCCCAAGAAGACCCAGATTAATTTTTTTTACCATGCAAATGGTATCTTTTCTCGGGCTTAGCCCCCCCCCCCCCAAGAAGGCTTTAGCCCCTCCAAGAACGGAAACCAAACTCCGCCCATGCCTCGAACCTTCCGGCTTCAAGGCAACGACGCCACCACTACACCACCGCGCCCCGTGCATGAACGTCGATCGATGACCTTCCGTTATGAAGGATCTCAACAGATCAATTAAAATTGAAAAACGAGCAGGATCGACGAGATAGGTTGTAATAATTAGTTATTAATGGTCGAGTATGCAATTTACAACTTCAGATAGCCTATACTTTAAAACAACACGTTGCCATTGACGACCGTCACGTGGCCTAAACGGTCATCGGCGAAATAGTTAAAGTCGCAATAAGGAAAGACGAGATGATTTAAAATTACTTTGTTTGCTGAAAGGGTCGTCTTCAACGGATGCGATCTTCTAAGTCACAAACTGTTGATTTCGAAAAAGATGTATAGCCTAAATCGAACGCTGACGATTACGGAAATAACTAAATTTTCGCGATATTGATGATCACATTGATCGGTTAAGACGAATATTGTAATTTGTCTTCGCCGACTGTTCGAAAACTGATGTCAGCTGATGACGTCATTATGTGCATTGTTTTAGTTGTGGCTGGATAAATGTTTATCGTTTTCTGTAGCGCCATCTAAGAGAGGCTCAGAGTGCGGTAGTAGCCTAGTATATACGGTAGGCTATGCGAAGGCCTATAGGTCTAACGCTCCCAAATGGCAGTTTAATAACAATAATTTATCGTTATTGTTATTTTATTATTATTATTTTTGTCGCTTAATGTAGAAAGGTTACCCAAGGCTTTAAGAGATTAAAGCTGAGTTTCGCCGTTCTCTCTGATGATAGTTTTCCCTCACCTTTCTCTTGTCTCAACTTGTCTCGAGCCTTCAAGTCCTGCTTTTCTCTCAGTGGTCACTGCATGGTAGCGCTTCTTAAAGGCTTTTACTGAGGGAAGCGCTTTATAAAATTCATATGCAATGCAATATTGTTGTTGTTGTTGACAACAACTTGTTGTTGTTGTTGTTGTTGCTTTTGAGCATGTAGACCTATAGATCGATGCGCGCCACTCAACGATTCAACTTCATTCAAGTCAGTTTCTACTGTTATCACTAACAACTAAACATGGACTAAAGATGTTTCCGAAGCTAAGTTAATGAAAGACTGACGAGATCAAGTCTCAATTTCAATTCCTGTTGAAGGCGCTTCCAATTAGAATGACCGACAGGAGTGGCCGCATATGATACTTTTATTTATTTATTTATTTAAGAGAAAAATGTTTTTATTACATTATTATTACTATAGGCTACTTATCGATGTTATTATTTCTGTGTTTTATTTTACATTTTTGACATGTAACCGCGTACGGTGTCACCGGTGTGTCACCAGGAATTGTCTGATTTTCAATTAAACGAATATAAAAAATGCGGCATGCACGCGAGGAACAATGAGACTTTTGGGGCTGTTCATATAATTAGGCTATCACGCGCACAGAGAGGACGATGGGGGGATCAAAATGCGATTTGCATGTACTGGTGTGTACGGGGAGGACTGCTAGGTGTCTCGACAAGATGTACGTTCGCAACATAAATATTTTAATCATGATGTTCCGCAATATGTAGCCTACGACTCTACGAGTTGAAACATGGGAGGGAGTTTTGATGATTAATGCAATTAGACAGAATTAGGATATCGCCTGAATACGATCAGCTTCCTAGAAAAACTGCATTTATTCAGCAGCCTATGAATCAGAACTTCAACAACTGCTACAACTTAATACTTTGCCCCAGAATATCCGCACTACGGTGGCTTGTCTTTTTTATCAATTCGCAATAATTAGGCCAGTCATTGAAAGTACGGTACCGGTACATGTATGTTTTGAGCCTTTCTTATAATAACATAATAACATAGTGATATTAATAAATGTACACAACCTACGGTAGGTCATAATTAGCCTATACGTAGAGGCTGACAAAACGACAATAACCTGCACTCAAGGCCGTATCCAGGATTTAATTTCCGGGGGTCTTCGCTAATTGCCAGACCTTGAGCAAGCCCGAGTCCGCGACCTTCCGACTCCAAAGCATCGAACATTCTCCTACACCACTGCGCCTATCTGTAAATTTATGGTCTGCTCCCCTCATGACATCGTGAAAGTGGCTCACACTATCTGAGGAATTATTGAACATAACACAGCTTAGATCTTCTGATTGTGTTTCGATCTGCTGAAAGGACTTCAATTTTCAAACAGAGTGGGTGTTTGAATGAGTGGATGACATGGGCGTGTGAATGAATGTAAGAGGGATGAATCATGAATGGGTGAATGAATGACTGAATGTATACTGATGGGTTGATAGCTGTAGGTGCATATTAGTGGCTGGATAATTTGGCGTACCGTTGTCACGAAATAGAGTATCCCCCCGTATTTATTGTATCCCCCAAATTAAAAAAAATCGAAAAAACTGCTTCCGCGTGAATGTTTTTTGCAAATTAATTTTCATCTGCATCGTTTTGAACAATGACACTAACAGGTATGTTTATTCCTACTAGATAATTTGTGTTGCCCTGTTTTTAGAGCACTTAAAACATTTTAAACACTTTAAAACACTCGGAGTCACTAAATAAATTCGAGTTGCCTTTGTCTGAGCATTGCTTAGGACACTTAAAACAATTAGAGTCACCTTAAATTTAGATCACAGCATACATTTTTTTATTATGCGCATTTTTCAAAAAGGGGATAGAATGTTTTATCCCCCCGGATAGTATAGACCGGTTAATTCCATCCGGGGGGATAGATTAATTCATCCCCCGGGATAGCTTTCAGAGGGGATACTCCGTTTCGTGTCACCGTTGTTGCTTTTTGATGGATGGCTAGACGGATAGATGATGGATGTTTGGTGGATGGATGGATAGATGGTTGAATGGATTGATGGATTGATGGTGTGTGGATGGATGTACTTGTAGTAGATTCGGTTAGCTTTCGATCTCTAAAGACTTAGATTTAGATGGTTTTAGATTATTTAGATGGTTTAGAATTTGAGATGGTCAGGTTTCTGTCTCGGGTTACTTTGACGGATAATTGGATTTGGATGAATCGATGGATGGATGATGGATGAAGGGATGGATGAAGGGATGGATGATGGATGAAGGGATGGATGATGGATGAACTCATAATTATCATATTGATCTGATGATCTTGGATTCGAACTCCAGTTGCTTAATCATCGAAAAGCATTTGAAGAGCTAGACAATCGCCTCTAAAGTGAAACAGAGAAAAACGCAATACAATGGAGTTTTGGCATGTCTTTTTATTGGCAGAATTTCTGTTTCCATTTGTAGCGCAATCATTCGGTATAGTCATAATTAATCATTGACATCGAGATTGATTCGCATTAATATTGAGTAATATTTTGGTAATCGTGTGACTAGGTGACTTGACAAGTTGACAGATCAGAAACATTGGAATTTAAAAAAATAAAATTTTGCAATTGAATTTAGATTTCTCATGTAGCATATTCTCTTCATTAGGCTATTTGTTCACATCAGATCTTAGACAAAGCCATGCACGAGGATTTTAATATGCGCCAAACCATGCGCAGCCCGTATACGCTTCTTGTTGCATTTCTGTTTGTATAAAAAGACTTCAATGTTTATAGTAGCCTATTGTAGCTTGTGTTACACTGCAGAACTGTGGAAAAATATCTGGGGGTTGGACAAGGATCCACTTGGAATTGGGGTGTGAAAAAACATAGCCTACTTTTACTGTGGGGCTCCAAGAAAGACTGGGGGTTGAAACCCCAACCCCCGGCAATTCTCATCCTGGTTACAAGTTTACAACTCTATTGTAGGCTATTGTAACGTGTGTTAGAGTGGTCTAACCGTTCATACGGTTGCACATGTATAATAAGCTATAGGCGTAGCGCTTTCTAAACAAACGTAGAACTTTTATAACGCATTTTTTGTGAAATAATTATTAGTAGTAAACCATCAATGTTTTATCTCCATTAATTAGAAGAAGAAGAATACTGAGCTCTATTCTTAACGTTGTAACTTTGGTTGCACTTATTACATGGGGGTGGGAGGGTTACTGCATGGCAGGGCAGAGGCGTCTGCACATGCATCTGATAAAAGATTTGTCATCACGTACGACAGAATGAAGTAAGGCACGTTACAACGACGCTGCACATAATCGTGGTAAAGTATGCAGCTGCAATTAAGAAGTAGACTTATAATTAATTAATTATTGTAGGACAAAACGTAAAACGCTGTGTAGGCTTAATCACGGGTGAGATTGTTCGAATCATTCGAATCATCGAATCAAAGTTTGCGCATCGCATTATTAACCTATAGATAGCGTTCGAGAAAATGGACAGCTATGAAGATTGAGACTATAATTATACTTGGCCACTGTCAAGTTTCCGGCCCCTGCAGGAGGTGAAATTCGTTAGGGTTAAAATTATGAGTAGCCCAGGTCTTATATATGCCCACACATACACAAGCAAACCCCCCACAAACACACCTACACGGTGCACACACACCTACACACACACCTACACACACACGCACACGCACACGCACACACACACAGTGACTCACGCACATAAATCACGCTATATCTCCCAGACTCAATTTAGAGTGACTTTAGAGTTTAGCCTATATACTACGTACAAAGGCGAGAACGATCCACCATCGTCCACCAGCCTCTGGCAGTGTTTAATCTAGTCCTCCGCTTAGAGGGAATTCAGGTTTCTGGGGGGGGGACATCTATTTTAGGGTGACGGCAACCGTTGGGCCAGAGATCGACGACACCCTTCTTTCACCGGAAATATTTTTTCTGACGATTTTTTAAACTAGTCTTTCTGTGAAAAGTTTCGTCTTTCTGTCGCACATAGGGCCTATCCGTCTTTAAATTTGTCAAAATTTCGCGTAAGTTCTAGACTTTTAAATCTGATGACATCTTTTTTTTACTAGATCGATGCTGTGCAATCGAGTTATTCTGATAGGATGATTTTACATTATATACAAAGCTTTCGAATTTTTCTAGGGGGAGGGGTGTTGGAAATGTTATGTGTATCGTTTTGCTGGGGGGGGGGGGGATTGGTACATATAATTATGTAGGTTACATGCGAACTGTCACGCCTCTAGATTAAACACTGAGCGTATGGTAATTTTCCGAGATAGGCCAAGAAAGTGGAACGGATAAAATACATTTTATGCGTTGGCATATAATACTGCTGTACACAAGTGGCTAAATTTATGACCGGGGGAAGTGTGTGCTACATTTCGATGGCGGTGGAGTTGGCTAGAACGCCCATTGTCAAGTTTCCGGCCCAGGCTGGGAATTCGTTGAGGTTAAAATACGAGTAGCCCCATGTGTTGATGGCGAGCTGTAGAACGAGCAGGCAGAGCGTGTTCATCACGATTCCAGCTTTCATCTGCAACGAAAATCATCGGTAGGCCTAATGTAAGCCGCGCTGTAACTGTAAACTCTAAATCATAGCGTGGATTAATTATTAGAGGCGCTATATAATTAGATGCGTCTAATAATCTTATATTTCCATTTAGGCCTATACACGTACAATAATAATTATTAATTATTATTAAAGCCTACCTGCTTTTGCATTTCAAGATAAGATCTACATAGATCTATAATAATTATGTATATATATATATATATATATATATATATATATATATCGCTGTTACAAATTTCTTCGCATGCACTAAAGAAGGAATGAATGATAGCCTGCTCAGTAGCGGCGCTAGGGGGGATAAACCCCCCCAAAAGCCACCCATTTTTTCCCATGTAAAAATGAAAATGTCCTTGCTCAACCCCCCCAAAAACTGAAAACCAGATGCAGGAGATTTCGGCCGAATGACTAAAAATAATTTCCTGAGATTTTGACCAAATGACTAAAAAAAAGGTCGTCAGAAATTTTGGCGGCTGGAAATGGAAAATTTTCCGCTGGAGTTCAGCCCCCAAAACTGAAATCCTGGCGCCGCCACTGAGCCTGCTAATGATGGCCTACACAAAGTGCAACTGAGAAGTTTGCATCTTAGAAACCTCTATGCAAAATACCCATGTTCTTAATTCTTAATTAATTAGCCTACCTGCTTTTGCATATCAAGATCTTGTTAAACATGTTAAGCGTGACCATTATTTTTGCTTGGACGCCTTCTGCACAAATATCTCCGAACGCCCATGAACATATTATTTAGTCGACTGCCTACCAGCTGAGGGCTATTCGCAAATCTGTTTCATCTTCGATCTTTACCTCCATTGTCCACGCCTTCGTCTGTTCTCGGATTGACTATTGTAATTCTGTCCTTGCTGGCCTCCCTAAGGTTCGGCTAGCTCCCCTACAGTCTGTACTCAATGCTGCTGCGAGGCTCATTGCCCGTCTTCCTCGATTCTCACACATATCTACATTCATGGCTGAACAACTTCACTGGCTTCCACTCTCAGCTCGCATACAATTCAAAGTTCTAAGTTTAGTTCTCAAGTCTCAACGAGGCCTTGCTCCGACGTATCTTTGTGATCTCATACTTCGCCCCATTTCGGCCACTTCGCTGCGTCCTCTTAGGTCCTCAGATCGGCTTGACCTCTTTGTTCCTCGCGTCAGGACCGCCATGGCTCAATCCAGATCATTTGCCTGCATAGGTCCCTCCCTATGGAATGGTCTTCTCCCATCCGTTCGCTCTGCCATCCTCTCTGGTAGTCTTTCGTCATCTTTCTCTTGTCTAAAGACCTGCCTTTTCTCTCGGAGTTGAACGCACTGGGAGCGCTTCTGAAAGGCTCTTGCTGCAAGAAGCGCTTTACAAATGGTCAGATACAATACAATAGATACAATACCATGTCTAGGATTCTCATGTTTCCATATGCGAAGACGATGGCGTTGGGCGGAGTGGCGACTGGAAGCATGAAAGCGAAGGAAGCGGAAATGGTGACTGGAAGCATCAGGTAGAGCGGGTTGATATGAAGACTCTTCGCCTACGAAAGATAACCACGGCAGCCATGAATGAATGAATGAATGAACGGATGGATGGATGATTGAATGAATGGATGAATGAATGAATGAATGAATGAATGGAAGAGAGAGACAGACAAAGAGATAGAGAGACACAGAGAGACTAACTTGGTGATTGTTATAACCAGCGAAATCAACGCGAAGACCACCTACATCACAACCACAACTATCACCCCCAGGCCCGCCAGCTAATTACCACCAACCTCTTCGTCATCTTCTGCATCAAACTTGACTTTAATATTACCATCCTACACATAATTGTCATCGTCGTCCTCGTCCTCGTCCTAATCCTCATCCTTGTCCTAATCCTCGTCCTTGTCCTAATCCTCGTCCTTGTCCAGTTGTCCTAATCTTCGACATGTCTTCAGTTTGTCCTCAGAGCTTTCTGTATCTTCATCCGTCATCATTGTCGTCCTCGTCTCCGTCCTCATCACTCCTGTCCCATCTTTGTCCTTGTCACGTCATCACCCATTCCCCATCCCCCCGTCCTCATTCCAGTCATCATCGTTGTCCCCCTCATTGTCCTATAGTCCAGATAGCAATCGAGCTGCACGGTGGCTGACCAGTTCTGCGAGAATCGGAAGGAAGATGGTGGCCGTGGCGACGTTGCTCGTCACTTCGGTGAATGTGGCCGTCAGTGTGCTCAGGATGAGGACAAGAATCCACTTCGGAAAATCCTTGAAGCTGACGAACAGCTCGCCGATGATCGCGGACAATCCAGACACCTGTCAAATTATTATTACAAGATAGTGAACATGAGACGACTCTTTGAAAGCGCTATTTTATGTACGTATGACACTTAATTGTTATAGCGCCCTTTAAAGATTACTACACAGAGGCGCTCCTTACTACAACGCGGACACTGAATCGGAGTTTCACGTCGAAGCGAATGAGCAACTGCGAGTGAAGGACTTGCTCAGGGTCCAAACGCGGCGATTTTAGGTGGATTCGAGCCCGCAACCTTCCGGCTCCAAGCCACCGAACATGCCCCTAGACCATCGCTATATAAACAATGCACAGATGACACAATATTCAGAGTAAGAATGTGAGAGCGAGTCTGACAAAAGGTAAGTTATTGACGCAGTTTCTGAGAAAAAATATGCTGTTGTTGGTTATTCGGTATATAGTTAGGCTGATTCATAGCTGCTAGGCTTAGGTTATTCTGAACAACTAAGTCTGAACACCATAATAGTGGTTAAACCTGAGTCTATAGATCAAGTTATGCATTTCATTTCGACAGTAAATCACTCTCCTCAGCTTTGATGAGTTTTTTAAAGGAATTGTTAGAACTGCACAACCTCTTCTTTCCCTTCCCATGCATCCTCCATGGTAAATTACTTTACTCCCAATCGAATGGCAACGGGCATGTTTATTGGGCCTATTATTTTTAACTGCACAGAAGTGCTTCTACAACTGCACAAATCCATTTAGAACTGCACATTTCGTCAAGAACTGCACGCTAGAGAAAGCCATGCTCTCACAGTGACAAGACATGAGTTCCGTTCACCTACGTGTGTCTGTGTGTGAGTGTGTCTGTGTCAGTTGGCATGTCTGTTTGTTTGTGCGTGTAGTTCTATCTGTGTGTGTCTGTGTACGAATATACCTTGCAAGCGTCTGCGAGGGCGAATCCACCTCCAAGAAGCAGCATGACATTCCACGGAATCTGTTTGTGAATAGTCGCCCAGTCGAGAATCGGAGGAGCCGGACCAGGAGGGGACGTCTCATCATCGTCTGTACAACAACGACAATAATGATAATGACAACAATGACAACGACAACTATGACGACAACTATGACAGCAACCGCAACATGCAACAGCGCAACAACGTAAGCGTCAGAACGTCTATTGTTTTAAATATATACATATGAGTCTTACATAATTATCTATCTGAGAAATTTATACAGCGCGCCTACCAGATAGCCTACATATTCAAAATTTCAGACGCGCTCAAAAGAAAGTCTTGAATAGATCACAAAAAGAGTTATACGAGTCCCGCCGAAGGAAGGCCAATTGGGGAGGGGCTATTCCGAACAGAGGGACCCACGATCGAGAAAGCCCTATATTTTCTCTCTGATGGTTGTGCGTGCTGGAACCACGAAGTCGCCTATATATAGAGGCAGAGCGCAGAGACCGGCGACCAGAGCAAGCCGAAGTTAAGGTGGATAGTTCCCGAAGATATATAGGCCTATATATGTATACAATACCGTACATGCATTACACGCTATGTGAAGCCTTTCGGAAACCACAATGAGCAAAATCATCGATGAGATGGGAATGCCATCCCAGATAATTAATTCTGACTTGAAAATTATTTTTGTCACTCGTAGAAATCGTCAACTGTTAAGTTAATAGGCCTAAAGTCATTTCCAATAGCATTAACTTTAGTCTTTAACAATAATTGGTAAGCCTACCATCGTTGCGTCCATAATCCATATAGAAGTCGTTCGTGAAGTGAGGGTTGCAGTCTCTCGCAGAAGAATACACACAAACCCGCCGAATTCAAGCAGTTTAAACAAAAATGTAGGCCTAGTAATATTATTTTAGGTTATACACGTAAGTTAAGGATGAAGAATTCAAGTTAAATTCGAATTCAATTACCTGACTTCCGGCGAAAGCAGAGGTAGTTCGGCCACTTCGAAGGACACATGAACAGGAGAACGGATATCGTTATGGCAACACACGCGTCCGTCACGTAGCTGGAACAAAAGAAAAAACGGGGGGGGGGGGGCATATATACATGATGAACCAAGAAATGAAACAATCGTTGTGTTTCGAAGACTCTTTCCGATTATAACTGTCGAATGATATTGCTCTCCTTCCAAATCTCAGAAGTGCACGCGCACACACGCACACACACACACGCGCACACACACACACACACACACACACACACACACACACACACACACACACGCACACACAACCTTATATACGACAAAACTTATTTCGTTGGCCCTGATCAATTGCAAGTTGCGGACTCAGGCTACACAATTTCTTCGATTCACCACAGTAAGCCTATCTGTTTAGCCTGTCTGTTTAGCGGTTAGCCTATCTGTTTAGCCTATCTGTTTAGCCTATCTGTTTAGCCTATCTGGTTAGCCTACCTGCTTAGCCTATCTGTTTAGCCTATCTGCTTAGCCTATCTGTTTAGCCTATCTGCTTAGCCTATCTGTTTAGCCTATCTGTTTAGCCTATCTGTTTAGCCTATCTGTTTAGCCTATCTGTTTAGCCTATCTGTTTAGCGGTTAGCCTATCTGTTTAGCCTGTCTGTTTAGCGGTTAGCCTATCTGTTTAGCCTATATGTTTAGCCTATCTGTTTAGCCTATCTGTTTAGCCTATCTGTTTAGCCTATCTGTTTAGCGGTTAGCCTATCTGTTTAGCCTGTCTGTTTAGCGGTTAGCCTATCTGTTTAGCCTATCTGTTTAGCCTATCTGTTTAGCCTATCTGTTTCTGACGAGGTTCGAACCCTTACAAATCGCGTTACAGGCAGAGCATTCTAACCCAGAGTTCCCAAACTTCTCTGGCTCGGGACCCACTTGGGAATATTTTTTCTGTCTCGGGACCCACTAAAGTGACTAAACAAAATTAGGTACAGAGTACTAAACTAACACTAACTAAGGATTGCTTCATAAATCGGGATTACGATATGCTGATTTGCATCCAGCATTTAGAAATTACCACATTTAAAACAGTAAAATTTAGCTTAAGGAAAAAGCCAACATTTATTGCAATGCAAGCAACTGTTATATCAATGTAACAGTAACTAATCGTTAAATTTAAACTTTAAGTTTAAAGAATCAATGTGAAGGATGGGCCTGCATGCTACTCATAAGTAAGTCAATGCGTGGTTTAAAAGAAGTCAGACACAGCCTCATGCCATGATCTGTGCACAGCCTGTTCCTGTATTTTGTTTTCATTGCCGTCAATGCTGACCTCACACAGCTAGGTATGTGGTTGAAAACGGCAACAACACTGACAAAGCAATATCAGAGAGTTCGGGAAATACAGTTGCAGCATTAAGCCAAAGTCAAATGTTGTTTCACTAGTTATAACGGAATAATAAAGTATGACTTTTGAGGGTTACTGGAATAAATACTGAAATTAACAGAGAAATAAGAAGAACTTTCGCGACCCACTTGCCAAAGCTCGATCTGCGACCCACTTTTGGGTCGCAACCCACAGTTTGGGAAACGCTGCTCTAACCAATAATGTCCATCGTGTCACATCGTCATTTCTAAACTTTTTATCCACGTACACTCATGATACGCAGAGGCATACTCCATAAATTGGTAGATATGTCTCTGTCATCAGCTGTCTAATCATATGTCTAATCATATGTCTAATCATTTCAGTCTAATCATATGTCTAATAATAGGCCTATGTCTAATCATAATATCTAATCATATGTCTAATCATAATTATGTCTAATCATATGTCTAATCATATGTCTAATCATATGTCTGATCATTTCAGTCTAATCATATGTCTAATCATATGTCTAATCATTTCAGTCTAATCATATGTCTAATCATATGTCTAATCATTTCAGTCTAATCATATGTCTAATCATATGTCTAATCATATGTCTAATCATATGTCTGATCATTTCAGTCTAATCATATGTCTAATCATATGTCTAATCATATGTCTAATCATATGTCTGATCATTTCAGTCTAATCATATGTCTAATCATATGTCTAATCATATGTCTAATCATATGTCTAACAATTTCAATCTAATCATAATTGTCGGAAAAAGCTATAGTATAAGATTATCCCATATTCATTCATTCATTACGAAGATTTATATAGCGCAATTCGAGGTTACTACCCGGGCGCTCTCCAGACCCAACCTCGCCTGAGACAAGTGCTTAAAAAGAGATGACTGAATTCAGCAAGATTCAAGTGATATCCAGCAATGTGCCTACATAATTTTATTGGGAAGTCTTACTTTTTTGGAGTGAGGAATGTTCCCCAGCCCGGAACGATCTCTGGATCTCTCGTCAGCCAGAGTAGAGCGAGAACAATGAAGTGAGTTAGAACGGCTGCTTCGGCGAAACTAAACAGAAAGACAACAGGATATACGATTATCGGTAGGCTACTTCCGTAAGTTCCGTATGTTCCCTTACAACAAACTGAATAAAGGTCAGGTCACTCCAGAATAAAGTTCAGGTCATCATCCATGTATCCATCAAACTGAGTATTCTAATAGAAAAACAGGTCTATATATGCGGCATTTGAAATGAGAGACGTAGAGTGACTTTGGTTTGGAAAGAAAGGGGGAGAACAAAATTTCATATTAATAATATTATTATTAATATTATTATTATTATTATCATAATTATTATTCTTATTACTATTATTGTTTCGATGATGATGATGATGATGATGATGATGATGATGATGACGATGACGATGACGACGACGACGACGATGACGACGACGACGACGACGACGACGATGATGATGATGATGATGATAATAATAATAATAATGAAATTAGTAATAATAATAATAATAATAATAGTGATATTAATATTGATAATAAAAATAATAACACATTACCTTACATGAACATCACAAGACGGTTTTTTGATTCTATAGCCTATTATGCCAGAAAATCAGATGAGGAAAACATTTGTAACTAATAGAATGCTTTATACTTTGTTTTGTCGATAGTTTTTTTGATGTCGTATGTGACAATTATATGTGATAATTGTTCACCAGAGTTCTGTTTTGCAACTGGTTACATTAAAGAATATACTTACTTACTTTTTTATAATTATATAAGTACCTCATTTTCCCGAGTTTCTCGTATTCCCTGCTGATGACGTCACTGGCCGAATCATCCTCCTCTTCACCTTTCCGGCGGCGACGACAGAAATTGTAGATCTCCCTGTTGCATTACATTACAGCCCCGCATAAAATTACATGTATTTACCAATCATATCAAGCCGATTAGATTAGATTATAACAGGATTCTGAAATTTAATGTATGAATGGGACGAAAGCATCAGGTGACTCAGAAAGTTAACGAAACGTAAAGATGGTGACGTTCAGTGGCGGCGCTAGGGGGGGGGCTGGGGAGGGCTAAGCCCCCTTTACAAGAGGTCCAGCCCCCCCCTAAAAAAGGGCCATCCGAATTTTTTTACATGAAATATCCAAGATTTTCGGTCGATGACAGATGACTAAAAAAAAAAAAGGTCGTCAGAAATTTTGGCGGCGAAAATTTCCCGGGGCTAAGCCCCCCAAACTGAAATCCTGGCGCCGGCACTGGTGACGTTGGTAAGGCCTTGGCTGCAGCCGTATAGGCCTACATCTAACCACAGTACTTTGGTACTTTGTGTGGAGCGGTGGTGTAGTGGGTATGTTCGTTGCCTTGCAGCCAGAGGGCTGCAGGTTCGAATCCACCTCAAGCCGCCGCGTAGGGACCTTGGGCAAGTCCTTCACTCGCAATTGCTTAGCGCTTTGGCGTTAAACTCCGATGCCGTGTCCGCGCTGCAGTCGGGAGCGCCTCTGAGTAGACAGCTTGAAGGGCGCTATAACAAGTGCACTTAAAAACAAACAAACTGAGGGTATACGTAGGTCAGTTGATGTGGTCCTATAACTTGTGGTTCATAATGTTATCTGTTTTTTTGCACACAGTTCGACCGACTTACTTTGGTCCGAGATAGATGAGCATCAGCCAGAGCCAGGCGAGCACTAGCGAGATGAGCATGTTAGGAAATGCGAAGACGAACCAAGAACTGAAGTTGATTCCAGTGTCTGGTCCATAGATTCTGATGCGAAAACACAATATTTAAATTCAGATGAGCGGATATTAGAATTAATTGCGAATTTACGATGCCTTATTAGGTAAATATTCGAACAACGTCTCCTGAGTAGACTGCGTATACTGAACACCATTGACTGCCTCAGCATAAGTCTAGAACTCTAGACCTAAGAGGAGAGGTGGGCCTCTTAGTCTGTGAGTACAGTGAGTCAGTCAAGCTTCGGCATTTTTCGTTTATGCCCATTTTCAGTACAATGCATTAAATATGTTGCAACATTACGCTTTCGTGTCATAAGTTTTTCTCATCATATCATTGATAATGCTAATGCGATTTTTGTTGGCATTTCAGACTTTGAGCTACACAGGCTGCAACGCATCCAAAATTCTTTAGCTCGTGTTGTGCTGCGTGTCCCACTACGATCAAGTTCCTCAGTTTTACTTCATCAGCTGCATTGGCTTCCTGTCGAATTTAGGATTAAATTTAAATTGGCCTGTTTAACCTACAAATCTCTCTCTACCGGAACACCTCCCTACCTTCAGTCACTGCTTACTTCTTATATTCCTCCTCGTTGCCTGCGATCATCAAACATGGGTCTTTTAGTTGAGCCTCGATGCAGAACTGTTATGGGCTCGCGTGCATTACATGCCTCTGCTCCCAAAGAATGGAATCTACTTCCACTCTCTCTTCGTTGCTCAAATTCACTCCCTACCTTCAAAAAACGGCTCAAAACTCACTATTTCTCTTTGGCTTTCAAGCACATGGACCTTTAACTGCATCTTCCTCTGGCGGCTAACTATCCGGGCCTCAGATTCACACTTAGGTGTGACCTTGCGCGCGTAATAAATTTATGTAATAATAATAATATCATGTCACGTCATGCCATATCACGTCACGCCATGTACTGTGCCATACCATGTTATACCATACCATACCATACCAAGGCCGTAGCTAGGGGGTGTTTTGAACACCCCCCGAAATGAAATAATGCTACCGGAGATAATGTATTAACCAACACAATCGTGACGCAAGGACTAAGTCACTAAGGGAATCTCATTTGAAGCTCTCAGCCCATTTTTGTGCGACATTTTACAATGGATTAGGCTAAAATTAATCATGATCCTCCAAACCCCTTAGTCCGTTGATTTGGTTGCTTGTCGGCATGCTCAATGTCGAAAAAACACTCCCCCAATAAAATCCTGGCTACGGTCTTGTAACATACATAATTATAAATATTATATACCATACTACACTATAGTAAAGTACACTAATACTATTTATACTTCACTCTACTATACCATGCATACTGAACTATACTATTTTATCGCATTATAAAAATTAAGACATTGTGATCGCTGAGAGTTACTTTGATCAGAGTGTGTGTGTGTGTGTGTGTGGGAGGGGGAGGGGTACTTACAGATCCAACTGTCCTTTGAGAACGAGATTTGGTCCAGTGCCCGTCAAAGTTGCCGTTCCGCCGATGTTGGCCGCATAAGCGATGCTCAGCCGCATCCCCTTGCCAACCGTATCGAACCACCTGTCATCATCGTCCATCTCTTCATCAACTGCCTCTGCAGCTTTCCTGCACATCATCACAAGAACAACGGAATTATTCATTGCTCACTATTCTCTTATAACAATCGTGATTGGCATGTCGTTAAGATCGTTAAGAGTAGATAGGTCTGCTCTTGAAGAGTCGCTATATAAATGTCTGAAATGTATGAATGAATGAATGAATGATGAATGAATGAATGAATGAACGTTAATATCAATGTTACCGAAACTCTTATTATAAGAATTATAGTTAAAATCTTTATAACCAGCTTGGCGGCTATCCAAACGAACGAGCGGTGGAGAGAGATCTCTCACCGCCGAACAATTCATTGAAAAATTGCTGTTCAGTACCAGTAGCGGCGCCAGGATTTCAGTTTTACGGGGGTGGGGCTGAATTTGCGGGAGACAATTTTCCGTTCAGTCGGCAAAATTTTCTGACGACCATTTTTTTTAGTCATATGGTCGAAATCTTGGAAAACTGCTCCTTTTTTCGTATCCGCCAAACTGCCTGACAAATCTCGTGCGTACTCAGTGGCGGCGCCAGTATTTCAGTTTTGGGGGAGGGCTGAAGCCTCGACCCGAAATCTCATGAAGATTTTCCATTTTCGCCGCCAAAATTTCTGACGACCTTTTTTTTTTAGTCATCGACCGAAATCTCATAAAAATTCGTCAGCCCAAAATCGTGGAAATTTCACTGTAAAAAATTTCGGGTGGCCCTTTTTTAGGGGGGGCTGAGCCTCTTGTAGGGGGGCTTAGCCCCCCAGACCCCCCCTAGCGCCGCCACTGTACTTTTACGGTTAATTTTAATTGCGGGGGGGCTAAAGGGGGTTAATCGCCCAAACATTTAATTTTTACATGGGAAAGACAATAGATGGCCTTTTTAGGGGGGGGGGGGGCTTAGGGCGCTAGCCCCCCTAGCGCCGCTACTGTTTATTACTCCATAGAAATTACTGTCGTCATTTGAAGCTGCAGAGTATAATGAATAGAAAGGTCGACTGTTATTTACTTGGCGACAACGGCGTTGCTGTTGTCGGTTGGTTTGGATGGGTGATGGTTGTCGTGAGGCTCGGTGGAGCTGTTCCCGTGGGCGTTTTGGTAGTGTTGTGGTGGTGGATGATGGGGAGTGGGTTCTTCGCAGTCGTCGAGGGTTTCGTAGTCTTCGCTTGTCTTGACGTCATCTCCTGTGAAGTAGGTCGTCAGCGTCTGCGGCTGAACGAAGGGACCGATGATGGTCGAGTCTTTCACAGGATCCATGTTGATCACATCTATGTATAGGAATGCACGCATATGATATATGATATTTATGTATATTATAATATATTAATATATTATTATATTTATATTAATATATATTATTATTATATAGAATACATATATTACAGTATAGGCTATATATTATATATATATTTATTTATTTATGCATGCACACCTATGCAGCTCAGTCACGAGTAGACAGGCGACGGTGGCGATGATGTTGATGATGATGATGACGATGATGATGGTGATCAGCGGCGCCCGCAGGCGTACGCACTTACGCAAGTGCGTACAGCAGCGGCGCCCGCAGACGTACGCACATAGGTAAGTGCGTACAGCGCGATGACCCAAAAGGTATGTTTTTGAAAATTTTTCGGTTGATGACTAAAAAAAAAAAAAAGGTCATCATTTTTTTCGGCGACCTAACGAAAAATTTTCCCTGTTCGGCCCTCTTCGAAAATTTCTGTGCGTACAAAAAAAAAATCCTGCGGGCGCCGCTGATGGTGATGTGATGATGATGACGACGACGATGATGATGACTGCGGCAACGACGAAGGTAATGCTGGTGAAGATAACGATGACGATAAAGCTGATGACTATGATAACAATATCGGTGGTATCGACGATAATGACGACGTCGGGAAAGCTGGAAGCAGGAATCATGATAATGATAATGATAATGATTATGATAATGATTATGATAATAATAATAATAATGATAATAATAATAATAATAATAATAATAATAATAATAATAATAATAATAATAATAATAATAATAATAATAATAATAATATTTGAACACTTGAGGGATCATAAATACCTCCGGTAAAAAAATTATAATAGCAAAAATAACAGTGACAATTTCTATGGATACGTTACAGCCATGGATGCGTTACAATGATAAATTCTAAGTATACCGGCAGCCTGTTACAGTATGGTGTAGGTTATACCTGCAGCGCATGCGTGGTTGTCGTAGGCAGTCTTCAGTTTAGCGGCCGCCTTCGTCTTGCGACGATGGTTCCCTAGTTCAGTGAGGACGGCGTGTGAGATGGGAACCATCATGGCCGTCGTCGCTGTGTTGCTGATCCACATCGACAGGAAAGCAGTCGTCGCCATGAAACCAAACATCAGCCTATAACAGAATTTTATACACAGCCAATAGTTTGAGTGAAACTGATGCTAGTGTTAGCGCATCAGCGTAAATGCATTAGGCCTATGTAACATAGGTCATAATTATAATTTTGTGTGTGCGCAATTGTTAGAGCGCCCCTTCAAGCTCTCGCTACTCAGAGGCGCTCCCGACTACAGAGCGGACACTGCATCGGAGTTTCACGCCGAAGCGCTAAGCAATTGCGAGTGAAGGACTGGCCCAAGGTTCCTACGCGGCGACATGAGGTGGATTCGAACCTGCAACCCTCCGGCTGCAAGGCGACGAACATACCCACTACACCACCGCCCCCCACAATGTTATATGCATGTGTTATGTATGTATGCATTCCATATCATATCATTAATTATATGGAATATTATAATGTCCGCGACATTATTCAACTGTCGTGAAGTTGAATGTTGGACAGAGATTGTTTCGTTTTGTCGCTGCAATAGGCTTATAGGGGCCATTATTGCATTATTCTCTCTTACGCATTACAATATTCCTTTTAATCTATATAAATAAAAATGTAAAACGTTAGCGTGTGTAATCAAGGATCTCGGAAAGTTCTTGACCGATTGTTTTGAAAATTTTCGCAAAACGCTCCACTCGAACATGAGCGGGTTTGTATAATGCCTTTTGGGAAAAAGCGCAATCTTTACGACCAAAAAACACAACTTTGCATTCGATTCGAGCGATTCCGATTTCAATTTTCACCCGACGTTGCTTTCGAATGCGGCCGTGTTTTTATAGAGCATATCAGTGCGTCCTTTTATAGCGCATATATATATCTAGCTGTTGGCTTGTACAAAATCAAGGATCTCCGTAAGTGCTTCACCGATTGCTTTCAAATTTTCACACAACGTTCCATTCGAATTCGAGTGCCATGGTTTTTTATAGGCTATTTTGGAAAAAGCGCAATCTTTATAGCACAACTTTGCATTCCATTCGAGCGATATAGATTTAAATTTTCACACGACGTTGCATTCCAATACGGTCGTGTTTTTATATCGCATATCCGCGCGTCTGTTTATAGCGCATAATATTATATGTAACTCTCGGTTTGTACAAAATCAAGTATCTCGGAAAGTTTTACGGACGGACAACGGACGGACGGACGGACGGACGTGGAGGGACGGAGTACGGAGGGACAAAGGAGAGGACGAGAGGGGGTGAGTGAGGAAGGGAGGGGAGGGAGCGGGAGGAAGAGGGATGTGAGGGAGGAAGGGCAGTGGAGGGAGGGAGCGAGTGGGAGGGATGGAGGAAACGGGAGGGAGGGTGTTAGGCAGGGCAAGGATAGGGGAGGGAGGGAAGGCAATGGGAGTGGAGAGAGGGGAGGGAAGGGAGGGGAGGAGACAGGAGGGAGGCAGAAAAAGGGAGGTAGGGAGGGAGGATGGGAGGGAGAGTCTTTTAAGCCACAGCAACGCGTGACCGGGTAAAGCTAGTGTCCTTTATATAAGTAGTGACCAAATCTGAGTTGACTTCTTAAAGGTGCGCTATACAAATGCTTTAAATGAGGTTAATGAACTGCATTGAATTGCAATCGCTCCACATGATATTATGGAGCGTGCCCTAAAGATCATCGTTGCTATGAATTTCTTTCCTACCATCGAGGCTTGGAACCGACCAGCATCAGCACTCGAAGTGCGATTCTCTTGTGCAGATTCCACTTCTCAACTGCCACAGCAACGACAAGACCGCCAAGGAACAACATGTTCGCATCCTACCACATCAGCATCATTATTGTTATTATATCACAAACATGTTCGCATCCGACCACATCATCATTATTATTGCTAAATCACAAACATGTTCGCATCCTACCACATTATCATTATCATTGTTAAATCACAAATATGTTCGCAACAGTGGCGGCGCTAGGGGGGGGCTCAGCCCCCCCCCTAAAAAAAGGGCCATCCGAAATTTGTTACAGTGAAATATCCACGATTTTGGGCTGACGACTAAAAGAAAAAGGTCGTCAGAAATTTTGGCGGCGAATATGGAAAATTTTCATGAGATTTCGGTCGAGGCTTCAGCCCCCCGAAACTGAAATCCTGGCGCCGCCACTAGTTCTCAGCCTACCACATCATCATTATTGTTAAAACAGAAACATATTCGCATCCTACCACTGTACCACATCATCATCATTATTATTATTAAAATCACAAAGAAGAACGTACGAATGAGCCTGACGATGCATAGCCGGGATTCATTCAATCATTCATTTCAAGAATTTATATAGCGCCTTTTCAAGAAACCACTCAGAAGCGCTCCCAATCCAACCACGGTGAAACAAAAAAGTTTTAAGGAGCTTGTAGAAGACTGATGAGTCAACCCTTGGTATAGAAGGCGCACCTGCAACGAGAGACTCTTCCAGACAGATGGACCTACAACTGAGAAAGCACGACGCTGACAGGTTGAGGTTTCAACACGTGGGACCAAAAGCTTCCCACTAGAGGCAGAGCGAAGGGCACTGCGAGCCAGGACAACAGATACTTGACAGCAGAGCTCAAAAAGATAAGTCGGAGCACAGCCAAGGAGACAACGCCAAACCAGTGAAGCAATTCTGTACTCGATGCGCTGTGATATAGGGAGCCAGTGTGGAGTATCACGCATGTATGATGAAACAGATGCATATTTAGGGATTCGCCCAATTAGCCGGGCTGCAGACCGAAGAACACGGTCAAGTCGGGATATCAATAATTGAGGCAAACCAACAAGAATAGAGCAACAGTAGTCCAAGTGGCTGGTGACAAAAGCATGAACAAGAGTAGCAGCAGAATCCTCTGATAGGGATTTATGGATAATCTGGCAGCAATCATGGTCAACGGAGCAGACGTGAAAAGTCCGTAAGATTTGTTTTGATATAAAATAAAATGGATGTTCAGAAGATTGGCAATATTGTCCATTGCGTGAAATCCGCGTAACTAGTCTAATAAGACTAATGCATTGTAGCCTGGGCGTTGAAGAGTAGGTCTAAACATGAACAACCTCCAGTAACGTAAAGTTGAGATGAGAAACGAATTTATGCGAATAAAAGCAACTTTCAAACAAGAAAACAGTCACTCAAAATTATTGGGCATCTAATTGTAATATATAGGCTATTGTAATAATTTATATGGCTGCTAAATTTTCAGTCTACTTAATTTTGCGCCTGATTCTGCTCACACAACTTTGAGTTTGAGTGGTTGAGTTGAGTACATGTGATTGGACGGATGGATGGACGGGTGGGTCGTTAGATAGAAAGACAGATGGTTAGATAGATAGAAGGATGTATGTATGTATGTATGTATGTATGTATGTATGTATGTATGTATGTATGTATGTATGTATGTATGTATGTATGTATGTATGTATGTATGTATGTATGTATGTATGTATGTATGGATGTATGTATGTATGTATGTATGTATAGATGGATGGATGGATGGATGGATGTATGTATGTATGGATGGATGGATGGATGGATGGATGGATGGATGGATGGATGGATGGATGGATGGATGGATGGATGGATGGATGGATGGATATAGCCATGGATGGAAGGATACATGGACAGGCGGAACGGACGGACGGACCGACGGATGGACGGACGGACGGACGGACGGAGAGACAGACAGACTGACAGACAAATAGTCGAGTGATGGACATACTTTGAGATAATTCTGGCTGATGTCTTTCGTGCTCATGATTCCCAGCCATGGCATGATGACAACCGGAAGTAGTGCTGTCACAGCCATCGGAATCACTTCCGTCATCCAATAGAGCGCCATTATTAATATGGCGTAGGCGCATCTTCCCGCCTATTGAACAATTGAACATACAACTCAATCCATATAGACTACAACTTATCTTTGCGCTTTCAGACTGGCATTGATATCAATCAAAGTACAGACTCTAATACAATGTCACGTGCAATTCAATTAAATTAAGCACCCTCTAATTATTATTATTGTTATTTTTTATATATTTTTTATTGCCCCGAGGTATACAGGATCCCTCAGGGACTTTACTGCCGCCTAGTGTAAAATCAAAGTCCGGAAAGGCCCTATTATTGTTATTATTATTATTTTTTAATTTATTATTATTATTATTATTATTACTATTAGTATTATTATTGTTGTTGTTGTTGTTGCTATTAGGCCTATTATTATTATCATTATTTTTAATATTATTATTGTCATCATTATTATTTTTATTATCATTTAACTGCTTAGAAAATGTTGTCAAGAATGCGATTCATTTACGATGCTAAAATCACAACAAACTTTAAGACGTTGCACCCGTATGGGTATAAAGGCCTACTAGGCCTATTAATTGCATGCTGATTAAATTCAGATTGCAACTTACGAGAACGCAATCTGCAATTCTGCATAAATCGACCTAATAGTAGACCATTAAGTCGGTCCATTTAGACCTAAAAAACGACTTAATGAGACAAACAGTTTAACAAGAATGCTTCATTAGACTATATGCTTAAGTTAATTTCATTCGAACCAAAGTGCGCTACCCTTAAGCAGTTCGATGAACGAAGAATGTACTTACTTACTTTAAATAGGCTTAAGTTGTTTACAGCATGATACGTGAATAATGTGACAGACTTAAGTTGTATTGAATTTATAAAGAAGTTTGCAAACTCAACAGCATGGTACGTGTCTTAAAGTCTAAAAAATAATGTGACAGACTGAAGTTGTATTGAAGTTATAAGTTTACAAACTCAACTCACCGGTGTGGGGAAGAGAATAGGAATGGGAACGAAGACGATTGGAGTTAAGACAAGAACGAAGGACAACTTGATCGCCCACAGCTGCTTGTACCACGGCATTCTTCCGAGTCCCATGTCTGCTTTCAGTCTCGATTCCAAGTCTCGCTCGTGGAAAGAGTCTCCGGAATAATTTTTACGACGACGTCCTTCTAAGCAGCCATCATGATCGGAATTTCATTCTGCTGAGAGCTCCTCGCTTGGATCAGTGTCAGCCGGTTAAAATGCTGAGTAAGCGTAAGCTTACAGGTCTGTTTCTATATGCTGGATAAAACAGGCGAATCTCTCGAAGCGAGACAACTATATTTTAACGGAACAGCAACTGACTTAGACGTATACTGTTGAGACAGAACAAACTGATTCTGTAAGGGGTTCTCGAGCAATCAGTCGTCAACAAAACTTCTGTGCCGTAGGACTCAGACGACTTAAAACCGATAGAAACCGCCTACCTACCTATCTGCCTGCGTACCTCTGCAGCGATCCCTCTGCCAAGCTGCCAACGATCTGTGAGATGTCCAACAGGTCTAAAGGCCTATTAATAGACATTCGGATCGAGCAGAGGAAGTCCCTAATGAGATGAATTCATTACATCTTAATTCCAGTTATTGTTTCGTATAATTAAGTTTACGGAGCGTATGCCGTCGATCGACCCTGAAACACTGTCCTTTGTCTAATTCGACTCCCTATAGTGCGCATCATGCGATATATTATATAGATCTATATATCACATACACATATGTATATAACTATAATTATATATGTGTGTGTACAATACACATGCATGGATATAGGTATGTTAAAATATACAGGCTTAATTTTATAAACCTTTGAAACGGTTAGGCATACAATATTTTATTTCGAATTCCCACGCTTCTAAAGACCGCGTAGTAATTCTCGATTCAGAGCGATTGCGCAAACATTTCCGAATGAGATAGAGTATACATCACTAGGGGGTATCAACGGAAACAAGAGGCAAGGACTCGTCCTTGATTGCTGTTAGCTGTGGTCTTCATTTGGGTCAGTCAACGTTGGCTACGTGCTACATCGACCGATGATGGGCAGTTTGTAAGATGCTTCAGGCAACTGACAATCGCCGCTGGGGTCAACGAACTCTCGGCCGTTGGCGCTAACTACATAGTTTTACATGTATCTGCATTGCCTTGCTGGCAAAGGAAGCCTAACTGCCTCGTGTTGCTAACGTGTACGGTGTATACTGTATAGCCTTGCAAATCTCAGCTAAATTCATTGAATCAGATCTACAAGTAGCTAAAAATTTATTTCAAGAGTATAATCATTCATGTGGTCGTGTTCATGTATTTAATCAGATCTACTTCTACAGGTTGGGTCAATATAAGATCCCCATGGTTTTTTGGCCAATTGGCCAGCATTAGGAAGTCTTAACTCAAGTTTCACAGGCGTAAAGGCAATTCATATTTACGTACAATGGCCAAATTTCACCAAATATTTCAAACGGAACAAAAGTTATATCACCTTTAGCAAGACCACGCACTGCTTTTCTTTAAGATGCTCAACAGGTTTTGTTTGCTTGTTTGTTTGTTTGTATGCGCATTTGTTATAGCGCCCCATCAAGTTCACTACTCAGAGGCGCTCCCGACTGCAGCGCAGGCAATGCATCCAAGTTACACGCCGGAGCGCTGAGCAATTGCGAGTGAAGGACTTGTCCAAGATCCCTACGCGGCGACTTCAGGTGGATTCGAAACTACAACCCTCCGGCAACGAACATACCCACTACACCACCGCCCCCCCCCCCACAACAGTGTTCACAACAGTGTTCATGTCTTTCATGACATCCGCGCGGCATGCAACAGCCGTGCCATTTGACTTTACCAGTTTTATGAATGAAAGAGCTAAGTGGGCAGCTGGAGAATGACCACCGGTTGCGTAACCATGTTTTACATGCACCCTCTACATATATATCTATCCTCTTCCCTCCGAAAGAGGGTAGATAATAGGTCAGCAATTTATTCTGGAATTGTTGCGAAGACAGAGAGGTTCTCATTTATCTACCCCACTTCCAAATTCATCGAGTTCTACGAATTCGAAACTTCGCCCACACATGTTTCAGTCATCACGAACATGCGTGCTATCATACCTGCAGTCCTGTCTGTCTGTTTGCCTGTCTCTCTGTCTGTCTGCATATCTGTCTGTTTGTCTGTCTCTCTGTCTGTCTGCATATCTGTCTGTTTGTCTCTCTCTCTCTGTCTGCCTATCTGTCTGTTTGTCTGTCGTCTGTCTGCCTATCTGTCTGTTTGTCTCTCTCTCTGTCTGCCTATCTGTCTGTTTGTCTGTCGTCTGTCTGCCTATCTGTCTGTTTGTCCGTCTTTCTCCCTGCATTTCTGCCAATGGGAATTTCGCAATAGGTCTACTGAGTTCGTGTGAATAAGATTCGACAAATGACACCTGAACGAACACCTCTCTGTCTACCCGACACTCAATTCGCCCACGGTGTCGTTAACAGCCAGAGCTCGGAGCTGTTGGTCGGTCGGTCGGTCGGTCGGTCGGTAGGGCGGGCGGGTTGTCCCTTCTCTGTTGCCGACCAGACGGAAGCCACGCGGGTTTCACGCCCCAAACGTGAAATATTGCGATTATTCGCGCTTCGACAATGGAATAATTTTATTGTTGGACCGACAAGAGCGAGGGACATGAGGGGGGATCTAGCAGTTGATCGCACACACAGCGACATCAACGGTCGATTTATGAAACAATGAATACGTAGAAACACGCACAAAAGTCGGCGAGATGGGTGGGACTAGGGTGGGGTAGGGTTGGGTGGGTCTAGAAGTGGATGGGTGAGGCCTATGGAGGGGAGGTTGAATGCGGGATGTGTTCCTTACGTGCTGTGTTGATACGCGTTGAGGCCCTTCTGAACAGATGTTATGTTCACGCATGATTCGTTGGTCTTTATGTAACGTTCACTGTTCAAGCCTGGCCTAAAACGTAAGCACTATCAGCATCATGAGCAGACCCTTTAACCCTTTAACCGTTTAACGCAACAAATTCCACTCTGACCAGCATCCGGCTTACCAAGTGAATGTTTACTTCTACGCTTGAATCCAGATAAATCAGTTTTATATAGCGCCTCTTCAGATTGCTACTGATATCGATTATTGCAACCATAAACACATGGGTGGCTGGCCATCTTTTGTAGATAGCGGGTCTACTCGCTTTGGGTCTACTCGCTTTGGTGGCGGGTTTCACAGTAATTGCATGATTCGATCGGTTTGAACCGTTTGACGCAGGATCGTGAATAGACTATCCGATGCAGTGTCCGCGCTGCATTTGAGAGCGCCTGTGAGTAGAGAGTTTGAAGGGGCGCTATAGAATAATGCGAGAAATAATTAAATAAATATATCAAGTGTCTAGATAGGGGTAGGCCAACTTTCCTTTTTTTCTTGATTGCTTTTCTTGTTTGTTTTTGCTTATATTTCATTATGTTTCGGTTTTATGCGGAAAACGTTCATAATTGGAATGATTTGCTCTCACTGAAAGGCTAATCAAGATGCAGCCTACATGTACATGTATGTAGGTTACACAGTACACCAGAGTCAGGGTAGTCTATTATACACAGCTGATAATTATAATAAGTCTACTCACTTACTCTTTTCTGTAATATAGTCTACGGTTCTACGCGACTGGACGTGATAATTCAGACTTCAGCTCAATATGGCCTAATGAAGGCCTAATGGAGGCCTAAAACGCCTATGTAGTTTGATGATACGTCGATGTATGCAATAAAAAAATAACTTGGATTTATAGCAATCAGTAGCGGCGCTAGGGGGGAGGACTAGGGGAGCTAAGCCCCCCAAAAGGCCATCCATTTTATACATGTAAACATGAAAATTTCCTTGCCTCAGCCCCCTAATAACTGAAACCATATGCAGGAGATTTCGGCCGAATGACTAAAAAAGTCGTCAGAAATTTTTGCGGCTGGAAATGGAAAATTTTCCGAAGGAGTTCAGCCCCCCAAACTGAAATCCTGGCGCCGCCACTGATAGCAATGCCATCATAGCAATGTTCAGAATACTGAGCAATAGGCCTATATCTTACACAGAGTGAGATTTGCCGGGGACTGTGGGGTTTTTAATCCCCAGTCTGTCTTATAATCCCATAGTATAGCCCTCATCGCACACCCCAAGTCTATATATATATCATCATCTGACCCCCAGTTATTTTTCTACCATTCTCATACTGCTTGTACACGTAGAGTGGTTATAGGCCTAGAACTGAACATTTTTAGGACGTTTAGGGTTAACGTATAAATTCTAGGGAAGTGTTCAACAGTCACCTCTTCTCAGGAAGGATGTTCCAGCTAATAAATTAAATGGAAGCGAGAGAAAGCAATACTTCTCAGAAAGAGTAGGCCACAAAATAATGGCCTAGGTATGCCATGGGCAGAATTTTAAGGAGTGTACTACTGTTTAGCCTTGTTTAGGTAAATTTATGGGAGGTATTAATGGCAAATAGACAACGGGGGTGGAGGTGTTAAACTGCTAACACTTGACGTTTGCATAAATTTCTCGAGCATAGACCTAATTAAGGCTCGGATTCGTTTAGGCCATTCAGGCCTAATTAGTCACGTCAACAAAGCAGCGCAGCACATTACATGTTTTAGAAGTCACGTAGGTCCTACTATAGCCTAATAGATGTCTAGTAGGAACATCATATTGATGTGGCCTAAGCGTTCGCAAGCATCAAAATCATCTGCTAACGGATATTGCTGGATTGATTCAATGCTGGATTGAAGCCGGACCAACTGTATCGTGGCACGACAAACCGACGGTTACCTTTGGAGAATGTTGTGCGCTAACATCTGAGAATGTTGTGCACTAACGTCGGAGAATGTTGTGCACTAACGTCGGAGAATGTTGCGCACTAGCATCGGAGAATGTTGTGCACTAACATCGAAGAATGTTGTGCACTAACATCGAAGAATGTTGTGCACTAACATCGAAGAATGTTGTGCACTAACATAGGAGAATGTTGCGCACTAACATCGGAGATGGACTACCGCGCCAATTAACTCTGTGACAACGGGAGTGCACTCAAAGCCAATGCGAACCAATACGGTGCGTTGTTACAGCGTTAACAGAACTGGTCTTAACAAGAGAAAAAACAACTGCAGGTCTACACGGTCAACATCACGCACAACCACAGGGAGACTTGCCGTTGGATTGAGGGTTCGACTCCTCTTAGTCTTTTTTATAGGATGCATGGCAAAG
This sequence comes from Lumbricus terrestris, assembly GCA_949752735.1. Classification (NCBI taxonomy): domain Eukaryota; kingdom Metazoa; phylum Annelida; class Clitellata; order Crassiclitellata; family Lumbricidae; genus Lumbricus; species Lumbricus terrestris. The sequence continues at coordinate 14,784,606 of OX457039.1, read as the reverse complement.
TTTACTTTTCACACCCCATTGCAACTCCACGTGACGTGGGTAATGGACTTGCCCCATGCAGTTGTTTTCTACAATAATGTTGTACTGCGCACAACCAAACACTAGATGGTGTGACCATCTATTCATAACTGCAGCGATACAGAATATGGCACAAACTACGAACTCGGGGAAAAAGTACTAGCCACATATGCAACAGAGACATGTTTCCATGTCCACCATAAAGACCAGTTTGCAGCCACATTAAACGCCTGGTCAGTGGTCTTTGTTTTGTAGGACTGGAAGAAAGCTGCCCGTCAAGTGGAAATTTGAAAACAGTGTATTCGCATCAGTGTCTGTATTACCAGACATTGCAGTGAAGCGTATGGTGCGTTTCTAAACGTAGGCTGGCTGATCTTTTAGCGACGGATATCGTTATTCGCACGTTGGCTTCCTATGCTGCCTTGGATCGGAAGTTTTTAGTGCAGAGAGTTGGTTGGCAGGATGACAGGATCATGGGATGGCATCCTTTGTTCATTGCATCAGCTAATTAATGTCATGCCATTGCAGGCGAACATTGTGGCACGCCACTCGATTGTCATTATGCATAATATACGGGCATACAAAGACGTCAACACAATGATGATGAATTTCATGTTATTGCCGCACGAACAATGCATTCCAGATGACAAATCGCATAACTGCAGCTTACAGTTGAAGATGACAAAGAAAGAGAGAGAGATGTTTAATTACAATGTTACTAATGTTTGGTTTCAACTTTGTTATTAGCAAGCTGGTGCAAGAAGAGAGGTCGTTGATTGATACAATGCGGAAGAGGCAGATGAACAGCCTGGGACACATTCCGATGGGTGACTCGCTCTTGAGGACGATGCTCGAGGGAACAGTGGCGTAGACAAGGGGGTGGTCCGGGGGTTAACCCCCCCATTGGCCTTGGGAAAAAGTTTTTTAAAGGTTATTTATCCACTAAAATAAGAAAAAAAAACAATTGCTTGTAGTAACAATTGTTTTTCTTACTTTATTCCCTTTGTTACTTTGTTCCCTCTTTATTTACTGTAATACTGTTGGGTTGGTTTCAGAAAGGGTATCCGGCCAGGCAAAACAAAAACAAACACAACCCCCCCCCCCCATTAAAAATTCCTGGCTACGCCACTGCGAGGGAAAATGGATGGAAAGAAACGACCAGGAAGACCAAGAAATGTGATGATGAACTGGTTGATGGACAGAGAAAAGAGACGAGGATATAAAGAAATCAAGGAAAAAGCAGAGAATAGACAAGAATGGTGTCGTTGGAATCTTGGACCTGCCTATAAGGGCAGAACACTGAAGAAGATTAGCATGTGGGTGATTAACATGCTTGCATGAAACACTTGGCATGAATTTTTTATCACCTTTACAAGGCAGCCGCGTAAATCCGTGAGCTCGCGGGCGACGAGCTTAGTAGCGCTGGGTAGGTGGCGGGAAGAGGCAGCGCAACACTATAAAGCGCCTCTGAACGGTTCACCCTACTAGATGCGATTTATAAATGTTTAAATACAATACAATAATGAAACAGCAGTGACAGCATTCTGACCCTAGTGATGACGCCAGTGGTGTAGCCAGGAATTTATGATGGAGGAAAGGGTTATGGCCTGGCCGGATGCCCTTCCTGACACCAACCCAACAGAATTACAGTAAATAAAAAGGGAATAAAGTAACAAAGGGAAAAAGTAAGAAAAACAATTGTTTGTAATTGCTGCAAACAATTTCTTTGGTTTTCTTATTTAAGTGGATAAATAAACCTTTACAAAAAACTTTACCTAAGCCAATGGGGAGGGTGTGTTTAACCCCGAAACCTCCCTTGTCTACGCCACTGGATGACGCAATCGATATTATCAGTAAAGTATTAAGCACTAAAATCGATGACGTCATATCGTACTATAGCAAACGCAACGATTGTGTATGACGTGCAGGGTCTGAACTTCTGAAGCGCAATGCAAAATCTAATCGACATCAAAATAATGACGTTGATATGACGTTGATAGTCTGATAGAATAGACGATTGATGATGTCATATTATATAACTATTATCATCATCGGTGTCTGATACCAGTTTTGCATCATTGTTTGTTCTGTTCTTTCATTCAACGCCTAGATTAGGCTAGGCCGCCAGATTATTACGTAGAACCCACTATTAACAGACAACATGTCATCAAAAAGCTTCAAGATTCTTCTGTATGAGTGACAATTGTATCAACATCCACGTATTCTGTTGTTTGAAGACAATCGTAACGTAACCATAGAAACAGTTTCTACTGTCTTAGTGACAATTGTATTCTCATCTACATATTTGGTTGTTTGAAGACAATTGTAACCATATCAACAGATTCTTTTGTCTGAGTGACAATCGTGTCCACATCAACGTATTTTATTGTTTGAAGACAATTGTAACCATATCAACAGATTCTTCTGTCTGAGTGACAATCGTGTCCACATCTAGGACTACGTATTTTATTGTTTGAAGACAATTGTAACCATATCAACAGATTCTTCTGTCTAAGTGACAATCGTAGGCCTATTCACATCTACGTAGGCCTATTCGGTTGTTTGAACACAATCGTAAGTTCGTAACCATAACAGCAGATTCTTCTGTCTAAGACTCTAAGTGACAATCGTATTCACATCTACATGTAGGCCTACGCATTTGGTTGTTTGAAGACAATCGTAACCATATCAACAGATTCTTCTAATTAAGTGACAATCGTATCCAAAACGCATGCGGTTGCTAGAAGACAAACAATCGTGGCCATAAAATTATCAACAGATTCTTTTAAGTGACAATCGTATATGTACATCTACGTAGGCCTCAGATTCCTTTGTTTGACAATTGACAGCCAGGGTGAGAATTACCGGGAAGTGAGTGGTTCAAATCTCGTCTTTCTTAGGGTCCAATATATAGCAAAATCTTCATTGCCACACCCCTCCAACTCCACGAAACTCAAATCTGTTATTTTCTGCAAATCTCATAATTACTATACTGTTATAGGCCCTAGTCGATGGTTTCCCCAGACTTATTCTGTCTCTTGAAAATAATCGAACACACGTAGACCTACATGTACGGGCGAACGTAGAAGTTTTACAAGAGATAAAAAAGCAGTGTAGTGGGCATGTTCGTCGCCTTGAAGCCGAAGGGTTGCAGGTTCGAATTCACCTGAAGTCGCCGCGTGTATAGGGACCTTGGGCAAGTCCTTCACCAAAAATTGCTCAGCGCTTCGGCGTTAAACTCCGATGCAGTGTCCGCTCTGTAGTCGGTAGCGCCTCTGAGTAGGGAGCTTGAAGGGGCGCTATAACAAGTGCACAAACAAACAAACAAACATACGGTGAATTTTTGTACCAAGTGCTTGAAAATTGCTTGACCAGGAAATAAAGAGCTATATGTACTTCTCATATAATTTTTAAATGTCAACTTCTCAGTTTCACTTTGTTTACCAGTAGTGGCGCTGGGGGGGGGGCTAGGGGTTTAAGTCCGCCTATAAAAGGCTAAGCTGAAGTCGCCGCGTATATAGGGACCTTGGGCAAGTCCTTCACTCGCAATTGCTCAGCGCTTCGGCGTAAAACTCCGATGCAGTGTCCTCTCTGTAGTCGGGAGCGCCTCTGAGTGAAGCTTGAAAGGGCGCTATAACAAGTGCACAAACAAACAAACAAGCAAACAAATACTCGGTTATTTCCGTATGCATGGCTTGAGATTAGCGAATTAAACTAGGTATAGCGTTATTCCTGGTCCTGGGCACGACGTTAAACTGCATCCATCCTCCGCCACCACAGGGAACCAACAACAGCGACCCAGATGCTTCAAGGTGTCATGATGTGGGGCAGACATGCACAGGCCGGTCAGTACAGACCGGTGGAGAGAGTCGGGGGGGAGAGCGTGTGACACATACGGGCATTGACCCAGGTTGTCCTTCATGCCTCTCTCCCAATATTCTCTTCAGTCAGACAAGGTGGTCTAGCTACTCCAAGATGTTAATGGTATGGAGCAGACCTGGACCCGTATACACATGAGGGCATAACTCGTATATTTGGCTTAAATCTGGCCTATACGGGAATACTGGGTTATTTCCGTATCCACGGCTTGAGATTAGCGAACAAAACTAGGTATAACGTTATTCCAATTCCGAGGTAGGAGCACGCCGGCTACTCCAATTGTGAACAATAGACGGCCGACGTTAGCTGGACAGCGCGAACAATAGGCAGCCGTCGGCATTTCCCTATGGCCCGTCTTTGGGTCTGAATTTATTTACCCCACGCTGGCAACGATCGCATATAAATATCTTTCACGCATGCGCGCTCAGCTATAACTTATTGAATTGGGGGAAGAGCAAGCGTCATGCATCGTCGGATGCAAGGAATGTGTAGATTAGTTATGTTCCTTGCTATTTTGTCTCGTGCATACGGATAAATTCCAATGGATAAGTCGGGATTTGTTAAGTCGGGCATCGGCAATATACCTAGATTACCTTGTGCCTTGTCATGTGCATACCGGCCTGTGCGTAACTGGTCTAGTGTGCAAAGAGTAGTGCACAAAGTACGCTTTATGACAATGCGCACTAAATACAATGAGTCTACGGGCTTTCCTAAGTCCACAGGTGCATTCAAATCTCGGCGACATTAAGAAATCACAGTTAGACGCAAAGTGGAAAAGGTACGTTACAGTCTTTGTTATAACGGCCATGAGGAGAAATGAACACACGAATATTCTTCAGAAGTTGGTCTGCAACGACCGCGAGACGAATCCTCTGCCCCATCGTGATTTCATTTTACAACACCGTTAAGAAATAAATTCGAATTAAAGTAAGGCCTACAAAGAAGAATTATGTGAAGAAAAATACCTTAGGCCTAATGGTCTTCTGAGAAATTTGGCCGTTCAGGCTCCCCAGCCGATCATTACAGTTTTAATTAACTCAGTTGTAGATCTGACTCCAGTGCGGGATTAACAAATGTGGGGGCCCTACTCAGTAAAATTGTGGGGGCCCCAACCTTATAGAAAGACAACAAAAATGACCCACAAAACCTAGCTGCTGTAGACCTATTCAATGAATCAGCATTCGTCTATTATTCATTATTTCTATTTTCAGGATCTCAACATGTCTTGTAGTATTCCAGTCTAGTGTAAAAAATATACATACTTTACAGCTCAATAATAATTACTAAAGTGACTTTCTTAACCATGAATACGGATAAAACCGTGAAGTGAATACGGGGAATAGGGCCTGCATGTACACTGTATAGGTCTATACAATACAAACCCTGTATGTTATTACATGAAATAAATACCACATTCCAGTTTCTGCAATGTAAAGGGCCCGCCGCCCAGAAATATGATCGGAGGGGCCACGCTCTTTGTTGTTACGGCCCTGGTAGTGCCTAAACTGCCTATCCCTAGCATAATATAGAGCAGGAAGGAGACGTCAAACATGTTATGACTCGGTGTCGTCACACAAAAATTAATCAACCAATCTTTCTTTCTCGTTGCCTAAGCTTGGTAGCCTACGGTAAAGATCTGTGAGGCTGCTAAGGCAGTATCACAAAACGAGGCTTAACTCGTGAAAAACCAAAAATGAGGGTTTGATCCATAATTGTGATTGTGCTCATCATTCTTGTTAAAATGAGCCATCATCTATTAAAATTAACGGTCGTTTGACAAAGCTATGGCTATTTGTAGCTTCAAAATCGAGTTGCGTTCATTCTGAGAAAATCGCAGTCAAAGATTTTTGACGGACTTCATGAAAGTTATCACATATATTAGCATAATTTATGTGACCGTATTAAGAAACTAGAAAGGCCTAGCTTTCAGGTCACAGTGATATTTTAGTTCTTAGATTAATGTTACTTCTAGTTCTTATTCACTTCTGTTGACGTGATTTTACTTCCACTTCTACTTCTAGTTCTCAAATAATTTTACTTCTAGTTCTTATTCACTTCTGTTGACGTGATTTTACTTCCACTTCTACTTCTAGTTCTCAAATAATTTTACTTCTAGTTCTTATTCACTTCTACTAGAGCAATTTTACTTCTACTTCTACTTCCAGTTCTCAGATAATTTCACTTCTTCTTCCAGTTAGAGTTTAGACATAATTTTACTTACCGGTATTCGTGCACTTGTCAGTTTTTCTCGCTCTTGCAATCTGCCAATTTAGCTTATTTATAGTCACGATGATAGACCTAATGCTTTCTGCGTGATGACACTTTTAGAAGCTTGGAATTTAAGGCTATGATATAAACTTATAAAGCTTCAAGTTTGTGGGTGCTTTTCTGGTGATTAAACTCCAGGCTTGGGACCAATTTTGTCGAATACATGGTTTTCATTGCCAGAAGGCCGATGGCATCCGTGTCTCATGATAAAGAAGGGACTTGTGACCTGCAAGCCCAGGTTATGGGCCGAGGGAATTAATGTTCCTGCTATGCATGTGGGGATCCACAGAAAAATGATAACATAACTCAACTGGCGTGAAGAGTAGAACATCAGGTAGGATGCGGGATAGATTCCCGCTATCATACCAAAGGTCCGCTCAGTCTATCATTTGCTAGAACGCTTGATAACACTAGTCTGGATATGAATACAAAGAACTAAACATCCCAAAGTGCGATAGTGTAATGCGAATGAATCAGAATTAGAAGTTGCACGACTATTCACATAGTACTAACAGGATTTTACATAGCTAAATAAAGGTGACAAACAAAGCATGTTATCAACGAGAATGTTTTGTAACTGTAAACTCTACGGCTTATTTTTTTTACCTCAGATTAAACAAAGTTGTCCATTTCCTTCTTTGCCCTCAAAATATTTGTGACAGAAACTGTTAAAGCCTGATATATTTCACCCTGGATATTAAATCAGGTCCTGGCCAGAGAATTCTGTTGGTTTCTCTCTCCAAAGGCAATCCTATGCTCTTCTCTACACCAGAGACAACCACCCTCCTTTTCATAGCCAGCTACAACTAAACAGTCTTTGTTGCCAGCGGACTGCCTCTGCCTCTGTTCAGTCTCACGTACCTGACTTGTCTCTCCTTATTCCCAGGCCAATCATATCTGACCTAACTCCAATGGTGTTACCAGTCGGCCCTGGTTTCCTCATCCCCTCAGCCCTGCATTACCACAATTTGCATATCAATAGCTCCAAGGTTCTTGCGTGGATTGACCTCGAATAGCCCCTAACTCCAAACCGGTTTAGACTAGTTTAGAGCCATAATTGTGACCCCGGGAATACAGGTAAAACGCCTCTTTGTTCTGTGACTAATCTGCTTCCTCACATGACTAAAATATGGCCCATAGAAATCAGAAGTCTCTTCATTTTCGTTCTCAAAATATTTATACTTCTTATTCTTATTCACTTCTGAATGTTCCAATTCCACTTCTTATTCTATTCTCGTTCTTAAAATAATTATACTTCTTATTCTTATTCACTTCTGAATGTTCCAATTCCACTTCTTATTCTATTCTCGTTCTTAAAATAATTTTTATTCTACTTCTACTTCTGCTGAACGAAAATACAATAATTATTATTCTTATTCTACTTCTTATTCAAGAAAATATCACTGTTTCAGGAGATACCATTTTCAATAGGGGTGCCAAGTTGCTTCCCACCATAAAATGACGTCGAATACAGGCCAAAATGTAAACTTTTCAGTCAAAATATGCTCGAACAAATTCAGATTAAAATTAATTATTAATATCTACAGTCGGAAATTACTTTAAAAAATCAGAAAATATGAAGATAAGATACTATGCTAAACGAAAATGGCAAAAAATGAAAATTGACCTCGTGACCCCTTTTGAGATACAATCGACTAGCCTATCCAATCTCAGAATCACATGCGTGCGACATAAGCATCATTTCGTCATACGGCCTCACAATTGTTATAACAGCGGATGAGTTGGCTACGAACGTACGTAGGCGTAAAGGAGCTGAAATCTTGACCGAGCTAGAGGTTTGAACATATTCGACCGATTGCCTTCATCTAAATGTGAAATTTATTTATGAGCTTCATTTTGGAATATGTAGGCCTATATTTTCTACTATTTATTAAGCTGATGAGTAATTCTAGCAATTGTGCGCCGTCGGTGTTTTATGATACAATAATATAAGGGTTGTAGAAAAAAACTGGGCTGAATTTTTGCAACGCAGCTTAAATTCAGATATGATCGTTATTAAACAGGTGAGCTTACACGTTTAAGACATTTTCCAAGATGGCCGACCGAAATATGTTTATAGATATTCAAAAGAGTAGGGGTTCAAGAACGGATCCCTGTGGAAATCCATATTTGATTGACCTTAGCTGAGCAAGCGACTTGTTGCTCGCGATCTTCACAGTAGCTCTTATACCATTTTAGGACCGTGCCACCGTTATCACAATATTCTCATGTATACGCTTAAAGTCTTAAATAAATAGTGTACCATGATCTATTGGGTCGAAAGCCTTAGCTTTACCGAAGACTAGGGCAATAAGTTCGTCTTCAAGTAGGGGAGAGTTGCTATGAATCAACACTAGAGTTTGTGGTAGGTGGTCCATTCATAATGAATGGACCACCTACCACAAACTCTAGTGTTCTGAACAAATACCACCGAATTTCTAAAAGTAAATTATGCCATATGCTGGACTAATATGTTAAGTAGCATACGCACACAATAGTCAAAATACTGTGAATATTGATGGATTGCTGAAAAATAACTAAACAAAACTGGAGCTGTAAACGGTTCAGTTAAGGCAACCTGTTTCCGTGAATGGACCACATGGTATCCTTGACAGTTGCCCTGAATGGAACGCAGTATTTAAAAGACTTTGAAAAAGTAATTCTGCTGCTTAAAAACCACTGAAAACGTTTAGAAACACTTATTGCCTAAAATCACGCATGTAAAGGCGTTAAACGCTGTCAAAACCCCACAAAAGTAGTAGAAATAAACTTAATCATATGACAAGCCCGGCCATTGCCAGTTAAACATTTGTCAGATTCGCTAGTTAAATATTGACTAGTTAATTACAATTAAACAGTTAAGCTTTTAGTCAATAGACCTGGGACTATACCTACTTACTATTGCTTGAGTCCAAAACTTAACATTAAATACAGTTCGCACTGAGGATGTGCTGCATAATGGAACTGACTATTATTCACAGAGGCACAATAATTTATAACATTGCAAGTGCCGGTGTCCTTAAATGAACTATGCCAAAATATCGGTCCAATTCTGGGAAACTTTTGGTGGTCCATTTCAGGCAACATGGACTAGGCCTACTTCTATTTAAATTGCGACAGTTCAGCAAGCATCATCTTATAGTTAAATCCCTAATTGTCGCTCAAACATGAAACCTTCTTCTAATTAAAGGAAAGCTGATTGCATTTTTAAAACTTACCTAAAATGTCTACCCTCGTTGTTAGGAACGACTAGAATTACTTCAAAACTACACGTAATGGATTTTCAACTGAAATTTATTAAATATTCAGCATTCCATAAATCCGACTTCAACGATAATGACTAATATTCAATTGCTCAATAATAGAGCAGTTGAAACCGTGGTCAAATTGGCATCTAGGGCGTGAAACGGGTGTGGTCCAATCAAGGCAACGGTCCGTTTACGGCAACTCTCCCCTATCGCAACGGTCTTTTTGCTTTCATTGTGTGGCCGGTGTCACGATATAAAGTCCCGCCCACCGATACTGATATACAAAGTCTCCCCCAAAACAGTCTCCTCCTGGCTGTAACTCTGTATTGGAAGAAATTTTCTGATGTAAAACAGTAAAATTAGGCTATATACATGTTCCTTTTAAATAATATAGCAACGTTAACTAACTAACGATCTAATCTGCTCATCTGTAAATTTTATGCGACTGTAGCTCATTTCACAAATTCACACTTCATTTCGTAGACGGAGGAAATACTCTCCCTCCGGAGACTTTATTTCAGAATATACTCTGGAGAGCCGAATTTAATCTGGAACAGGTCCGCCCGGGGGTGGGAGAATCTGATTCGAAATAAAGTCTCAGGGGCCCGGGGGAGACTTTTAGGGTGTAGACTGTCACACGACATCGGCTTCTTACCAAATTGATTCGGTCTATTTTTACCAAACCAGCATTCACATGTAATGTAATGTAATGTAAATCTTCGAGAATTTCTCAGCGCCCACAAAAGCCACGTCAGGGAGACCAGCTTATTCACCGGCGCTATATCAATATAGATCATAAAGTTTCAGCTGCTATTCTAAGGCTAATTTTTTTGAATAATTTAACTATTTTTGAGGGTATAGGAGCTTCTGAGTTCGCGGTCAACTAACCATGACCAGCTTTGATCACGCTCCCTATACCCGGAAGATTGGACGTTTTCGGAAATGTCGATATTACGTACTGCTCATTGATATGTAGGCCCCTACCACATGTATGTGCCCCTACTATATAGTTACTGGATAGCTAATTGCCTATGAAATTACGGATTATCGCTCACTCAGGGAATCCCAGAATTCCTTGAGGCAAAGCCAAGAGCAAATCCCAGGATTCTCTGGGGCAAATCCCAGGATTCTCTGGGGAAATACCCAGGATTCCTAGAGGCAAACCATAGTAAAGGATAGGCGGCACACCACTTCGCTTTAAAACGCAAATTTCTCAGCAATGTTAACAGAATTGTTTAAAACTAGGGTGGGGATTTTGAGTTGAGTACGTGACATACAAATCTATCAACTTAACCATGTTTTGCGGCCACCGACCAGATTTCTTGAAAATATCCTTTAAAGTTGACGAATTTAACATGGGTTTACATATACCGTCCATCTAGGCCTATCTGCCTGCCTGATTCTCCGGACTTGACCCGCTGCCTATCGATTTTGTTTTGATTGAGCGCCTGTGAATAAGCTGGTTCCCGCGACTTGGCTTTTGTGGGCGCTGTAGAAGTTTCGAGATTACGATTACGATATACACAAGTACACGCTGCCCATACCGGAAGTCAGAGCTGATTCGCCGTGTGCCATAGACTAATATTCGAAGCTTTTACCTATCCAGTAACTATATAGTACATATCAATGTTACTGCTGACGTAAGAGTGAACGAAGCCAACAGGGATGCCACTCATAGCTTTTTCCACCTAGATCTAGGTTTTTCCGGTCTTGTCTAGGTTTCTAGGTTTTTTTGGTCAGGATCTAGCCTTTTTTCTCACGGCGGTTTTTTCGACTTTTTACATACAGTAAGTGAAAATGCACTAAAGACGTGAAAAAAATCGAAAATTTTGTGAATTTGGACTAAAAATTGGATATTTTGGAGCGAAAGACTAAAAAAGTAGGTCATCAGAAATTTTTTCGGGAAGAAAAAGAGAGCAAATTTTGATCATCGGACGACTGAAAAAGGTCGTCAGAAATTTCATGCCGGAAAATTGGGAAAATCTATGTATTTTACAGGAAATCTTCAATCTAGCCTTTTCTAGCCTTTTTTGGACCGGATCTGACCTTTTTCAAAATCCAGAGTGGCATCCCTGGAAGCCAATGCGAGTCGAGTGACCAATTATTATACACACACACACACCATGCCAATAAACGCTGTTAAAAGGTTGTAGGATAGCAACACAGTTTTGAAGGAATTTTTGTGTTATATATTTAGTTAAGTTGGAGGTCTCCGTTGGCAATAACTCAGGTAACAATAAACTTGATCATAAAATATTATTTTATAGTTTTAAGTTGGCGTTTCTTGACTTCGATTTTCTTTTAAGTATAGCTTACGGTATAGGTATAGACCTACATCCAAATGCATGTGTGTTTGTGTTCTGATGAGGAAATGAACTGTTTGGACCAAAGATTTTAACAGGGAGGAAGATGGGTCACCAATGACAAGAATGCTAAAGGGGTCGCGCAAGAGCTTCTGGTCAATTCATAGGCTCAGACTCGCAGCGAATTTTAACCGACGACTTTATAGGCTATAAATTATGACCGTGCGTATAGTGTTTCGCTTAGTCATAGCCTAAAATTTCATTTTTTCTCCAAGATCAACATTTACACAGTTCAGATAATAAATATAATCGATATCTATTTTGAAATCGGTAATTTTACTGTGTTTCCAGCAGATAAATCGTATTTCCGAATTTTCTTCAGGGTTTGAATCTTCCGCAGCCCGCCTATAACGTCATCGGCTAAAATTCGCTGCGAGTCTGAGCCTATGAATTGACCAGAAAACCTTGCGTGACCTCATTGGCACTGCGGCCAGCCAATATCCTTTAAGTAGTCCATCTTCCTCCCTGTTAAAATCTTTGGTTTGGACTATCTACACGAATAAGCATATTAAAATAATATTATCTCTAAAGTCTAAAAGTTATCTTTGATCGCAATGATATAAGACTCAGGCCAAGGCATTTGAAAGCAGCAAAGTTTAAATAGAGCGATTATTCCTTGTGGAAGAAAAGCGTAGCATTATATATAGGCCTATGCGCCCCAATGATTATAATATTATATTGTCAATTTAAAACTAGGCCTACCTGGTAACGAGATATAACAAGTTCACCTTGCGGGCAGGCTATTTTACTGTTCGCGGATACCAAGCGAATTGTGTAAGCCAATCAACGGGGCCCTGTTTACAAAATTGGCCAGGGTATCATGTGAATTCAAGAAAACCGACTTCAGCTTGTAATTATTTGGTGGTGTATCTTTTCTAAGCAAACACCGTACCACGTCGGTTTTGTGAAAGCAAAATTCCTTGCAACTGAGTTACGCATTAGGCTACGTACACGGTACATGTAAGAAAAATCAACAAGCGGACACCCCACGAAAAATATCTCGCCGGACTATAACGACTTTCAAAGTTTCAAACGACAACACGATCAGCCGGATATCACCTTGTCACCTTGTGCCGTCAGTTCGAGGAACTCTAGCGACAGCCATGACCAGCCTTCTCCACTCCGTTCTGTTCTGTGTCACATCCCTCAATTGTCCAAGATTCATCCCTGTCCTCCTGTGTATATCCTCCATCCATCTGATCCTCGGTCCTCCTCTTCTCCTTGTACCCTCTCCACATAACAGCATCATCGCCTCCAGTCCATCCGTGCCCATCACGTGACCGAAAAACATCAGCTTCTGTTTGATGATCCTCTGCAGCAACGACATATCCCCTCTTAGTTGACCTATGTCCTGGAGCACAGATTCATTTGTTCTCCTCTCTTTCCACGATATTCCAAGCAGCCTTCTCCATATCCACATTTCACACGCAGCAATGTTGTCATCCAACGCCTTCGTCTTCGTCCACGTCTCGCTTCCATATAGCACTATGGGGAAAATCATTGCTTTGGCAAGTCTCGTCTTTGTTTGTAAGCTCACATGCCTGTCCCTCCATATCTTATCCATCCCCTGCATTGCAGCTTTGCCCATTGAAATTCTCCTCCTCACCTCTTTATCGCATCTTCCTTCCTTCTCCACCATTGAGCCCAAAAACGAAAAACTTGTCACAACCTCTATCTCCTCTCCATCCATTTCGAAGGTAGGCCTATCCCATTCCGCCGTGGTCATTATCTTAGTCTTTTTGATGTTGAAATATAACCCTGCTTTTTCGCTTTCCCTCTTTAGTCTTCTTATGAGTTCCGCATCTTTTCTCCCCGCCAATAGTGTAGTATCATCTGCATATCATAGATTGTTTAGTATTTTTCCTGCTATCTTTATTCCTTCGTCTGCATCATCCATCTCTGCCATTCGCAGTGCCGGTGTCACGAAATAGAGTATCCCCCCGTATTAATTGTATCCCCCCAAATTAAAAAAGTCTAAAAAACCGCTTCCGCGTGTATTTTTTTGCAAATTGATTTTCATCTGCTTTCTTTTGAACAATGACACTAACAGGTATGTTTATTTCTACTAGATAATTTGTTTTGCCCTGTTTTTAGAGCACTTAAAACATTTAAAACACTTAAGAACACTCATAGTCACTAAATAAATTCGAGTTGCCTTTATCTGAGCATTGCTTAGGACACTTAAAACAATTAGAGTCACTTAAAATTTGGATTGCAGCATAACTTTTTTTATTATGCGCATTTTTCAAAAAATGGGATATAATGATTTATCCCCCCGGATAGTATAGACCGGTTAATTCCATCCGGGGGGATAGATTAATTCATGCCCCCGGATAGCTTTCAGGGGGGATACTCCGTTTCGTGTCATCGGCGCTAGGGTACTTGAGGGCCCCCCCCCCCGAAAAAAAACTTGGGGCCTTCGTACCTTGAGCTGTCATCTCAGTAAAAAATTTCATAATGTAAGTGCTGAAAGACATGGTGTAAGACTTCAATAAATGTATCCCAATTGTTAAATTTTTTGAATTTCCATGCTGTAATGGTAGAATTTTAACCTGTCATCTTTACAAAAATTGCTCATTTTTCAATGCTGTTAGTCGTGGTTTAGGACTTCAGAGTGTGCCCTCTCCATTGTTTAAATTTGTCCGATTTGCCAACTGTAATGGTAGCATTTAAAGGCTGTCATCTTAACAAAATTGATAATTATTGATGGGCAGTGGATGATACTTATGAAATATTTCTGAAATATTGGGGACACAAGGATTCCGTCCCAACCATAAATTGTGGGGCTGTGCCCCTGTCCACGCCCCCAAAGTCTCCTCTTTGGTTGAAGGACAATACTCTATTAGTTTGTGTAATATTATTTTTTATGATATTTGCGTTAAAACATAATTCGGTGCGTGATTTCAGGAATGAACAGTCATGAAAGGTATAATAATTACCAGCTACATTTGAGGCCCCTTGCAAACTTGAGATCAGACACATACCAAGGACATCTGGGACTACACAGGCTTTAATGTTTGGGCCTCACGCATGTTTTATTTGGAGACCTCATCCAATTAGCAATTAGAATCAGTTACAATTTATAAACATTGTGTTTGAGAAAGTGGACGAAATTGCCTGATGGATGGATGGATCCGATTTGACCAGGGTCTATGACAACAAAGGCCGTTACCCTGGACAGAAATTTGCTCGGCATATTACAGCACTTTAGAGCAAGATTCTTGAATCTTTTATTATCCTGAGTAAGTTTAAATGGCTTTAAACTTACGCCCATAATCGGTACGATATTTGCATTAGGTCTGCTATGGCAGTGCCATGTGGTTAGTTGAGGCATGCACCAGACCGGATCTGTACAGTCACAAATAGCCATAATGATCAGCTAAATTTGGCAGTGGCGCAACCAGGGGGGTGCTGGGGGGTGCTTGAGCACCCCCAGGGCTAAAAAGGTGACCCACGCAATTTTTCCAAATCCGATGAGTTTTTTGTGGGTGGGGGTGGGGGGGGTAGGGGGTCTTTCGCTCTTTCAGATTACACAATCAGGCAAGTTTCTTCATTCTTCTGTATTATAATCTTAGGCAAATTCATTGTTCATAAAGCACTAGATTTCATTGTTTAGCTTGTCTACCCGAGTTTGTCTGGGTCTCGAGAATTTGCCTAGTGATGAATTAAAAGCGTTAGTAGCCTAATATGAATGAATTTACATTACAGCTAGTGTCTCGCCAATTTATTGATAATATGTTTCGACATAATTGATTTGATAGTATCGTGTGTGCTATTTTATTAAGGCCTAATTAAGAATTATTTCCTTCAAATTAGTATTATAATAATACACATATAGTTATTCAGCTTTGTTTGTTCTAGACATTTCCAGCAGAGAAAGCGTCCAGAAATGAAAATTTTCCCCATGGACATAATTTTGACAAAATGATGGTTTTTAGTTGCTCTTTATTATATTGTATTACATAAACTGCCAGATTAAACCATGATCTTATTTCCTACTATATAGTAATAATTTTATTATTATTATATAATTATGATACTATCGTATGATATTATAATGTGCATAACTTACTGTCATGGGCGGATATTTAGGGCGATAGGGAGACGTAAGTAATTGCGAGGCAACACTCTGAAGTTTTAAATCCCCAAAGTTTGTGGTGGGGTTGGAGATGTTTATATCCCCCCCATATGTTACAACTATTTTAAAAATATTATTATAAATTTATGCAGTGTTATTCACTGTTTATCATAATGATCGAGCAAGTTTGTTAGGAGTCAGCCTAAAATGCCATCATTACAGTATGTATAGGTTAAATTTTAAAAATTCTTAAACGATGGGAGGGGACATTTTTCGAAAACTTATATCACGTCTCTGAGCAGTAAAATCATGAGCTATTTTGCAAAAATGACAGCTCTAAAAGTCAGGGTGCACTGTGCAAATTCAACATTTTTAAGTACTTGCGAGGCAACACTCTAAAAATTTTATCTATGACTATCAGCATTGAAAATGAGCAATTGAAATAGTATAGCAATTTTGCTTTAGATTGCAGCTTAAAATGCTGCCATTTCTGTGTGTAAATTAGAAAATTTCTGATGTGGAGGGACACATCCCCTCCCAAAGCCCCTGCCCTTTTCCATCGGATGCTCGCTTTCCCCCGAAACCTTGATTCCCAGAGAAGGGACTATAGATAAAACATTGGTCATTGCATGGTAAGGGCTAGATCAAACACTGGTTATTAATTCTGCCACTCGCGAGCTATAAGCCTAATACCCACTGTCTTATCTAAAACACATGGGAAGGGACATTTTTGAAGTATTAAACCATGTTTTTCAGAAGTTTTCATGACTTTATCGCTCATAAATACAGCTGGCAAACAAGAGCCTGAAACGTGCTCTAGCTCAGTGGTTCCCAAAGTGGTGGTCCGCGGACCGGTGCCGGTCCGCGGAGGTATGATCGCCGGTCCGCGGAGAAGAGTTAAAAAATAAATAAGCTGTAATTATTAGTTTATTTGTTTGAAATTGTGAAATTATTCGAATTGTTGTCCAAAATGTATCCAAATTTCTGTCTTAATATTTAAACATACGAAATAAATCAACGTGCCTTATTTGAACTTGCCAGATGGCGAATTCAAACAATTTAAATTTAGGGCCTATTCTAAATTCACTACATCGATGACCGTAAGCAAACAAATCGGGGAAATAACCAGCAGACGCAGATGGTTAAAAGCCAAAGGTTAGTGTTTGAGCATTTAAATCATCTTTCCTTGCATCTCCACGCATTGCAAAGGCCATTATTATTATTATTAAACTGTCATTTATTTATGGCGCTCCTAAACAAATCTTAAACAAATAAGGCTTCAAGGACATGTAAATATAGGCTAATTGTACATAGCCTTATATTTTAGTCTTTATAATTTAGAACCTTAGGTCGCTTTTGTTTGCCATCGCCATTAAGGTCTTAGTTAGCGGTCCGCGAACTTCACCAAAAAATGATTGCCGGTCCGCGGCCTACTGAAGTTTGGGAACCACTGCTCTAGCTGATGTCAAAAGTAAAAAAATGCGTTGGTTTCTGGGGTTCCGTCCCAGACCCCGCTGGGGGAGCTTACGACGCTCCCCAAACCCCTAGTCGGCATTGGCTTCGTGCCTTCGGCACTCGCTGCTTCGCACCTTCGGCGTTTACAATAATAATTTTGAGCACCCCTCAGGAAAATGTTCTGGTTGCGCCTCTGAAATTTGGGGCCCCCTTTCAAACTCAAAAGGCTTTATGCTTACGCCCAAAATCAGTATGATATTTGCATTAGATCTGCTATGGCAGTGCCGTAGGCCTATGGTTAGTTGAGGCATGCACCAGACCGGATCTGTACAGTCACAAATAGGCATAATGACCAGCTAAATTTGGGGGCCCCCTTTCAAACTCTAAAGGCTTTATACTTACGCCCAAAATAAGTATGATATTTGCATTAGATCTGCTATGGCAGTGCCGTATGGTTAGTTGAGGCATGCACCAGACCGGATCTGTACAGTCACAAATAGGCATAATGACCAGCTAAATTTGGGGCCCCCTTCAAACTCGGGCCCCCCCGGCCGGGGGGTACGGGGGGTGCTAGCGCCGGCACTGGCCATTCGTATTATTCTTTCTGCATACAGGTTAAACAAGAACGAAGATAATATGCATCCTTGTCTCACTCTCACCCTCTTCCCAGCCGGATATAGCATCAGAAATAATTAAATTAGGCCTAGAGAAGTGACTGTCAGAGGTGGTCATTTTGGTTGAGTTACTGTTCGACCAGCACCTCTAGCCAATTCGGCTACAATCAGCACACTGGATGTAGGCCTCCCGTCATCATATGCCGAGGCTAAGTAAACGAAGTCGTAAACACTTCTTCTTCTTCCTCTTAAGATCAAATTATCGTTTAGCTAACATTTATTTAACCTATAGTAGCTTTTCTTACAGGATTATAATTTGTACCTAAATAATACTATTCACGTGATTTGGTCTGTTGGGTGCCTCTGGATTAAGAACAGATATTTTGATTACGGAAAATCCAGTTCTTATAGTCAAAGAACTAGATTTTTCTAGCGAAGCAGCCGTGGTTGTATCCGTATTGTATTGTCCCATGATTGACACCAGCGTATCCACGCCTTTGAATTGGTGCCGGTGTCACGAAATAGAGTATCCCCCGTATTAATTGTATCCCCCCAAATTACAAAAAGTCGAAAAAACCGCTTACGCGTGTATTTTTTGGGGCAAATTAATTTTCATCTGCTTTATGTTCAACAATGACACTAACAAGTATGTTTATTCTTACTATATAATTTCTTTTCCCCTGTTTTTAGAGCACTTAAAACTTTTAAAACACTTAAAAACACTCAGAGTCACTAAATAAATTCGAGTTGCCTTTATCTGAGCATTGCTTAGGACACTTAAAACAATTAGAGTCACTTTAAATTTTGATTACAGCATAATTTTTTTTATTATGCTCATTTTTCAAAAAAGGGGATAGAATGATTTATCCCCCCGGATAGTATAGACCGGTTAATTCCATCCGGGGGGGGGGATAGATTAATTCATCCCACCGGATAGCTTTCAGGGGGGATACTCCGTTTCATGACACCGGGCCAAATAAAAGTCGTTGTCTCTGGATTATTCTAGGACGATATGTAAACCTATCGAAAAAGTATCGATAGGTTTAAGAACTGACACACATGCTGCCAGAGGCACCTTTTCCGCCTCGCTAAGAACTCTGTGTTTGGTTTTTAGCTGTTCATATAATTTTTTTTAGGACGACAACATTTAGGTTACATTTGAAGCGATTATGGTCACGATTATGGCTTTAAGTGAAAAACTGACAAGAGATTTAGTTGTAATGCAGTAAGGAATTATTAATGATTTTATTTCAGGGCTGTTTTAAGGAATTTTTAGAACTGCACAACTCCTTTTCTTTCCGATCCTCCATGGTAAATTTCTTCCAATCGGAGGAAAACGACCTTTTTTACTAGTTTTAACTGTACAGAAGTGCTTCTGCAACTGCACAAATCCATTCAGGACTGCACATTTTGTGTGCAACTGCACGTTAAAAAAGCCCTGTTTTATTTCAGCATTATGGAACATGAGGATGAATCAGCGAAAAAAAATACAAGCCTGTCCGAATTGATTACGTCTGAATGTCAGCTGCTTCCAAAGTCCTATGATGCTCTTTCTGATCGCTTCCATTCCTATTTCGAGTTCGAAATTAGATATATCACGTATTGTGGTAGCACCATGGAGTTCTATATTCGACCGTTGACTACATGCATTGACGACATTGACATATTAGCCTTTCGAGCAGATGCGTTGGCTTTCACAGAAGACTTTCCAGTGTTACCCCTTGACGTGAGCGTCTTATGCGATAGGATTGAATGCTTCAAGATTGAATCTTGCCTCAAGTATCCAGGTTTTGTTCGACTACGATATTTAGGAAGCAAGAACTATAACTGGAAATGCAGAAAATATGAATTTATCCCCACGACTTTAATAAATAGATATCATAAATTTGATGCGGTTGGTGAAGCATCTCTTATGAACTTCAACAATAATGCACGGTTTGGTGTTCAAGCACATACTGTGACAGGTCCAGCAATAAAGATACAGATGTATGCGCAAAATGCTCTTGTTGATTACGTCGAAGGCATGTGGTGTCCACAGTGGCCTCAGGAAGCCCAAAGGTGGCCTAAACGACCTAGAAATTACGGATGGCCGACATATGCGACAATCTGGGAAGTTGTACAAAATGGTTGTCATATTGTATACGTTCAGCATCGTGCCTCCAGAGATGATAGAGCGCAATGGAGGTTGTCATTTTCTGTAGCGGAGGTTATTTTGCTTCAAAGTTGGACTTCGATTCAGCAGATTGTCTATCATCTGCTCAGATTCTTCGCCAAGAGAGAATTGATGCAAAAGGATTGTCCAAAGGAAGATGAGGTTCTCTGTACGTATCATTTGAAAACGTTGATGTTATGGACTTGTGAAGAGATGCCAAATGAATGGTGGAAGTCCTCTTCTATTTTGGGGATCTGCTGCGAGTTGTTAATAAAGCTTTTAGATTGGCTAAAGAGACGATGCTGTCCGAACTATTTTATCCCTGAAGCAAACTTACTTCATGATCTGGTTGGCTCCGAAATGGCTGACAAAATTGAGAGGAGACTATATATGTTTTGCAGTACTGATACACTTTGTGATTGGTTTGAGTGTAATTATATACGACCAATCGCACAAAAAATTGAAGACATAAGAGCCGTTAGATCTCCTTTCGTCGGTTCTACGTCACCACAAATTGAATTTCGAGATGCTGCGAGAGGATTATCTCTGCAATATTTGTTTGCGCTCGGATTTACGTATTGCAATCAATATACTCGTACAATGATCAACTCCGAAGATTTGAACATATCAGCAATGAGATCCTGTTTAAGTTTCTTGCGTTGGACAAGAAAGCTTGCTATGTTACAGGAGAGCAATATGTCACTGATACCAATACCTGACGACGTTGGGTGCTTCACGTACTTTGATGCGACACTTCACATTTTGCATACTTTGCATAGTTTAGACTGTGAAAAAATAACATGGCACAGCGAGCTATTTATTAAATTTATAGAGGGAATTTCTTTGAAGCACAAAATCGTGCTGTGCTATTATCACATATATCCTACACCATTCAGAGCGGAAGGAAGTCAGTCTCAATTTCTGAAAGCACAGAACTTCTTGTTAAATTTAACTGTATCAAATAGTCCTCTTGAATTTCAGCTATTCTCTCTCTTGTCAAAAGGGTTTCTCAGAAAAGCTTTAGAATGCGACGATTCTCAGTCCAATATAATTGCTTCCGCAGCGTTATCCTACGCGGCTGCTCTTCATTTTGCAACATCAGAAAGCGACATCGCAATTGACCTGTGCTCAGCTGTGCTAATGGATCAAACGACTCACACTGAAAATGAAACATTGAATGCAGGTTGCTTGTTTTTCATCGACGATGTTGTTAGGATCGTTGGATTTTGTCTCCTGTGCAAGAAATTGAATGGCAAGAAAATGTATACAAATAAGCATATTTATCTCGATCTACGTCTTACACCAAAAGTGTTTGCTTACTATCTTGTAGTAGCATCCACCACAAGAATTTCCAAGCAATTCCAATTGAGTTTTGCTCTACCAACTTCAGAATTTCCATTTGACCACTTTTTCTTTATTATGATAAAGCGAAAGTTGTGTTCTCCGATGAACTTAAGTTATTGTTTGAACGCAGTTAGACATTGCGTTTATCGCAGAACCGATTTATTGACATCAAAAGTGGCTTTAGATGAGAACTATTTTCTGGTAAAAGATAAACTTATCTCAATTCTAATGGAATACGCCTTAGAAAATATGACATTGTTCTTCAATGTGATTCGCAAAGACTATGACATCCACTGCAACACAGTCGCCTGCTATCGTGCTTTGTACCTTTACAAATGCCACAAATACGACGAAGCGGTTCATTTCTGTGAACGGATTCTTCGCGAACCTGATCTGAAAGGCAATTTCAGAAAGTTTGCGTTTATGAATGTTTTGTTGTTGCCACCGCTTAACATTTTTTTCGACAGAGATCTACAGTCGCTGCTTGGTTTTCATACACTCTGTTGTTACCAAACTCCTCTAAGCGACGACATGAGCAACATTGACTCAATATATTCCGAGCCAACGTTTAAAATATTTTTCACACGAGAGGTATGCTTTGGTAAGCAACTAATATCTGAAACCCTCACAAGGTTTAGCTCCATTAGGTGTTACTATTTCATTGGAAGACATTTTCTTGCAAGGTACTTGAAATTGAGATGTTCTGTCGATCGCATGCATTCAATTGCAGAATCAATGGATGAATTTGCTGACACGAAGCTTACTTTTCCATTTGAACATATGATTCGCCGGTTTATTATGCAAAAACTTCAAAGCATTCAGAAGACATCTAAACTTGAGAGATGACAGATTGCCTTATTATAATTTTAACTAGGCCTGTCAGTGGCGTAGCCAGGAATTTTTCATGGGGGGGGGTTTATGGCCGGAAACCCTGTTTTTTGCTATATTTTCTTACTTAAATGGAAAAATAACCTTTAAAAAAACTTTGCCGGGAGCCAATGGGGGGGTTTAACCCCCGAAACCCCCCCTTGCCTATGCCACTGAGGCCCAGTGTTTAATCTAGACGTCTCTGGGGGGGGGAAAGTTCCCCCCCCAGGAATGACATTTCCCCCCCCAGAAAAAATTGACAAAATGATATTGGTTTTTAGTCACTATTTTCATCATTGTTTTACATTAAGTGTTATAATATACCGTGATATTATTTACTAAATATATATGATTATAATGACATGATTTACTACTACAATATATGATAATTATTATCATGTTGCAATGAGTGTAACTTACTGTATAATTTTATATTTATAAATACTCTTTTTACCTGACTAAAAACAGAGATGACATCCTCTCCAGAAAAATTTGACAAAATGATAATAGTTTTTACTTGCTGTTTACATCACCGCATTACATGCATTGTTATAATAATATACCGTAATATTATTTAATATTATATGGTTAGGCCTATAGTAATTATTTACTATTACAATACACGACACAATCTTGACAAAATGAGTAGGCTATAACTTACTGTTAATATTCGTACAAATACTATTTTGTACAACCAAATAGCTTCTCTCCAGTGCTATCCTTCAGAATTTTGAACTGTCAAATTTCAAAATGTTTTGGTCCGATTACCATATTTGAACACCTAGTAAAACATCATTACTACATGTGGCTTCCAGATTTTGGTACCGGTAGTTTATTAGTTCTTAGTTGATTTGTTTACCATTAAGTATGATTTCGGAAAGTGTATCTTGGTTAGCAATTCAGGACCATATTCGGAAACAGGGATAAGCTGATTATAGTGGTGAAAAGTCAGCTTATATAGGCCTACTATTATATTCACATCTGCCGTTATTCTTTAGACCGACACCTGCTGCCATTGTAAGGTGGAAATTAAAAAAGTTTCTGATGGGGCAATGAAAAACTACAGCTATTTTGTTAAGATGACACCTTAAACTGCTGCCATTGCAAGGTGGATGAAAGTACAGGTATTTTAATTGTGAAGATGACACCTTAAAATGCTGCCATTGCAATGTGAAAATTCAAAAAGTTTCTGATGGGGCTCTGAAAAAGTGCAGGTATTTTGTGAAGATGACACCTTAAACTGCTGCCATTGCAATGTGAAAATTCAAAAAGTTTCTGATGAGGCTCTGAAAAAGTGCAGGTATTTTGTGAAGATGACACCTTAAAATGCTGCCATTGCAATGTGGAAATTCAAAAAATTTCTGATGAGGCTCTGAAAAAGTACAGGTATTTTGTGAAGATGACACCTTAAAATGCTGCCATTGCAATGTGGAAATTCAAAAAATTTCTGATGAGGCTCTGAAAAAGTACAGGTATTTTGTGAAGATGACACCTTAAAATGCTGCCATTGCAATGTGGAAATTCAAAAAATTTCTGATGAGGCTCTGAAAAAGTACAGGTATTTTGTGAAGATGACACCTTAAAATGCTGCCATTGCAAGGTGGATATTCATAAAAATTTTCCCGTGGGGCACTGAAAAGTACAGGTATTTTGTGAAGATGACACCTTAAAATGCTGCAATTGCAATGTGAAAATTCAAAAAGTTTCTGATGGGAAGGAGGCACATCCCCCTCCCCATACCTCTCCCCCTCCCGGTCTCGGCGCTACGCGCCTCACGAGCGTCCTTCGGACGCTCAATTGTCTCCCCCCCAGAAACCTGAATTCCCCCCCCAGAGGACGGGGACTAGATTAAACACTGACTGAGGCCTGTTTTATTATCTCTGAGCGACGTCTTAATAGGCCTAATGATTCACGTCGGAGTCATGCTAAATGGTGACAAATGCACGGTCATGAACTTCAGGGGTCCGAGTTCATTTTATTCTTGCAATTTAAACAGACGCCATGAGCAAAATAATTTTAACGCGAAAATCCTTTTGCATTCAGTAGGTTAATATTACTCACTGTTTCGCTATGCACGATCACTTCTTCGGCCTTGATGTCAGTTCTTTATGTGGAACCGAGAATCATGTATAAGGTCTATAAGGTCTTCATAACTATACAGAGCCTATAATCATGATCTGTACGTATCAGTTATGGATGTAAGGCTTCAGGCCTATGCAAAAGGTAGGCCTATTCGAGAGCCTTATTCGAAACGATTGTTTGCTACATAGGCCTACATGACTTGTAGTTAAGTCATGCACTATCATGTATTCGAGTTTTTGTTCGATTTTGACTTTTATGGAAATGACTAGGCCTACGATTGGAAATGCAAACAGTTGTATTAGGTATAGCCCTATACATCAGGGCCGGATTTAAGCATGGGTTACACGGGCTCCGGCCCATGGGCCACCACCACTTAGGGGCCCCCACCAGTTGAAGTTTTCTTATTTTTATTACGGAATGAATCATAAGTGACTATAAAAAAATAAGTGTATTGCCACGGGATCTTAGGCCTAATCAGTGAGTGGTTTTGAATTGACCACTATCTGTACTCGTTGATATTGCTCACCAGTCACCATGGCAGTAGGGCTTTAAGCATCATGTCATCCTCAACACCTGTTGTTGACAGATTATATTTCTTTTAAATCGAGCTATGACAGCCCGTTGGTGTAGACATATACTGTCAGTGCATGTCAGAGGTGTTCTTTGGACTAGTCGGTATATACGCAGCAGACAACGAACAGATCGAGACAGTCAGCGTCCTGTCCTCCACCCCTCCCACGTGTATCAGGTTGCTGCAGACAGTGGGTTATTCTGTCTCACGCTGTAGCACTCCAGTGCCACGGCTATTTTGACCTTGAGTGACCCAATGCTCCCATCTGTAGCAGCGGACGGCGACATGTTTACTGTCATTGCTGTGCTGTCAGTATCTTTTAGACCCCAGTCTTATATAGACTCTACCTTCATAATATGCATGGTTTATAAGGTCACAGATTGAATTTGCAAATCAGTAGACTATTCTTCTTCTTCACGTTCTCTGCCCTCAGGCAGGTTCGTATGTCCAATGACGCCATTTTCTCTGTTCTGTGCTTCTCTCTTCAGTCCACTGTATCCATACTCTGTCAGCATCCAGTCCAGCAACATTGTTCTAGGTCTACCTCGCATTCTTTCCCCTCCATTCTTCCCTCAATGATGTCTCCTAGTAGGGTGTCGCTCCTTAAGATGTGTCCTATCCATTTCTTCTGCCTCCCACGTATAGTTCCCATCAGTGATCTCTTTTCTTCCACCAGCTGTAAGATTTCCTCATTCGTTCTTCGCTCAACCCAGCTGATTCTCTCCATTCTGCGCCAGATCCACATCTCAAAGGCCTCTAGTAGACTATTATTTAATATAATTTGCAGTGTTATTTCTATTAACTGAAACTGTAACTGAAATGGCAGAATAACTGAAAAATCTATGCCAGTTAACTGTAACTGAAACTGAAAAGTGTTGAATAACTGAAACTGTAACAGAAACTGAAAAACAATAACTGTATAACTGAAGAATCAAAAGGAGTTAACTTGAAAATGAAACAAGTGCTTTTTCTATACATTTCTCACAACATAACTATTCAGAGGCGTACTCAGCACGGAAACTTCGGGGGAGAAGAAATGCCTTTAAAGAACATGAGACCAATGAAGAGAAACTAGTCATTAGTTGAGCCCTTACTGCCCCTTAGTGTATAGTATAGTAGTATGTTTGACTACTGCCTTTCTATAGTATTTGTAATTCTGCTATTACATGATAAGTTGATTAATCACTTTGAGGGGTGTTTCACTCGTTATCTTTTGGTTTGTGAACATATGTGACAGAGCTCCTATCCATCTCTGGCCCTGATTGCAGAAGACTTCGTATCCGCGCCTATTCACAAACATACGTTGAGCGCGTCTTCTCAGTTTGTGGGGACTTGTGTGCAAGAAAGCGAAACAGATTAAGTGTAAACCTGGAACGTCGTGTGTTCCTTAAAGTCAACCTACAATATGTAAAATCAGATTGATCTCCTATTCAACTTTCTGGGAACTTTGCGCAATATCAGTGTCTTAGTAGTTGTGACGTTTGAATATACACGTAATAACTGTAACTGAAACTAACTGAAAAATAAGAAATAACTGTATCTGAAACTGAAAAATCTCATGGCAGTTAACTGTAACTGAAACTGTAACTGAAAAATAAAAAAATAGATAACTGTAACTGAAACTGTAACTGAAAAACCATAACTGAAATAACACTGATAATTTGAAGAGTCTAAATCATTTCAACCGACAGTCAAGAACCGAATTGCAAATCGGCATGAGGGCACTACATAATAGGCATGTAGGCCTAGTGGACTAGAAGCTGTTGCTCTGCTCAAGGTTTGGTTTGTTTCTATCTAATCTTGAATCATGTAGGCCTATAGTGATGGAGAACTCCTCAACTCTGCGAAAAAGCTTGTAGCAGTTGTGGTGACGACCTCGATGAAAGCCTTGGCAACGAGCAATGAGCAGTTCTCTTATCTTGTCAAAATGCTTAGTTGGAAGTTCTTGGGGGGCTAAGCCCGAAAAAATAGCCCATTTAGACGGTAAAAAACATGACTATGGGGCTTCTTGCCTAGCCCCTGGTAAACTCCGCCCATGTTGGAGAGGGTCCACCGTGCTGCCGCGCGACTTATTGGGGGTTCACCAAGTACCGGTACGACCTTGTATCCCAGTGGTTCCCAACCTTTTTTGACTGTCGGGCCACTTTTTCTAAGTTGGAGGACACGAGGGCCACTTTTTCTTGGTTGAAAAACATAAGGGGGCCACTAGGCAAAAATTTAATTATCTAAAGGCGCATAAAACTGCTATGATTGAATTAAAATAGAATGTTTGATGCGATTTATTAATGTCCAAATAAAATAATTTGTAATAGCAGCGCATCTCATTTAGGAGTGCATCTTTGGTGTGACGATGCTTATCAGGCTGGGCACCCTCCTATCTGTGTGAGCTTTGCCTCCCTCTTTCCACTTGCATAGGTCGCTGCGCACTGCGCTCTGCTGTCCATGGTGACTTAATGGTTCCTTTCACTCGCTCGGCAACAATGCAGAGGCGTTCATTCTCTGTGTTTGGTCCAACGACCTGGAATGGACTTCCCTAAGTTCCCTTGACTATGTATGCGACACCTCCTAAGCTCTTCTCAATTTCACAAACTGTTGAAGACTTTTTTCACTTGATCTCGGCCGGGAGCGCCTCTGAGTAGGTACCTTAAAAGGGTGCTATATAAATTGCGATTGATTGATTGATTACGAAGGCCTACATTGTATTTTCATTCTATTGCATTGTGCTCTATCCATAAATTTATGTACCGGTACCGCCTCTCACAGTGCACACTGATCAGAGTCACTAAGCACAATGCATGGGTATACCCAATTTTGACAGTATGGTAGTTCCTGCCTGGTTTGTGTACCATTTGTAACAATTTCTGCTAATTGTATCCTGGTCAGCAAGTCAGGACCGTCTTGGGCAATAGAGATAGGCCCTAAGCTAATTGAATTGCAACAAATAGGCTATAAGCATGGGCGCCCGCAGAAATGTTTGCAGGGGGCAAAATTTTTCGAAAATTGTTTAGTAGCAAGAGCTTGAAAATGCAAAGCTTGAAATAAAAAATACGGGTATTTTTCAAAGAGGTTTCTTGCGCAAATTTCTCAGTTTCATTTTGTGTGGGCCTATGATTTTTAATACGAATAGTTTCCTTTGAAAAATTTTAAAAATCAAAAAGTAGATGTTAAAAAGTAGTTTATTAAAGGTGCGCTATATAAGTCCATAGAATGAACGAATGAATAAATGAACGAAAAATATATGTCAGTTTTCAAGGGGCAAGTGCTCCTCCAGCCGCTTCGAAAGCGGCACTCGAAAGCCAATCGCAGGGCACCAGCTTTTTCACATGTGCTGCATCGAGTTAGAAGCCTATTCCAAAGAGTAGTCAGAAAGAGGTCCGAGTGTGGTAGACAGAGGGCCAGAGTAACTGTTAATGCGGGTGTCGTTTAGGAAGGTGGAGGATCCGAGGATCAGATAAGTGTGGGTATCAATTCTTTTGAAGAGATCTCTTTGTCAGTTTTGGGTGTAAATCCTGTGGCGTGATAACCAGAGGCTCCAGAGCCCCTTATCCAAGTTTATCTACAATTTGACCTAACCTTGCATGGATTCTGTACTGGCAGCTTGTAAAATGGACAAAATGGAGCCTGGCTTATAGCAGACTTGGTTTATATAATTACAATGATGGTGAATAAGCAGATCTCCCTGATGTAATTTTAGTGTAGCCTACTTTGAGAAATTTCAAATATTTGCATTAGTAGGCCTATTTTTTGCAGGTATGATTATTTGCACTACAGCTGGACTCGACTCAAGAAGGCCATAATCGACAGGCCTGCTGTTTGCATGGACGCCCGCAGGAGGGTTCAAAGCCAATGGTCATTGTTACAGTTTTTAGAAAGAGCTTGAACATGCATGGCAGAAACTTATTAAAGCATGTTTATTTCCATATAGATCTCTAAACGTAGATTTCTGATTTTCACTGTCTGTATCATTCGTATCATTGGTGCATTGATGCAAAGAAATTTAAAAAAAATTCAAAAGTAGTGGTTAAAACATAGGTGCCAATTTTCCAGGGGGGCAAGTGCCCCCCCTTGCCCCTATGTGCGGGCGCCCATGGCTATAAGCTGGTAGCCTATAATTTGTATGGGCCTAAGTTTACTCTCGTCAAAATTATTCATTGATTATCATATAGTCCATCACCAGCAGAACTGATCAGTTGCTGAACATGATAAATAATGAAATTATTGTAATTATAAGTATAGCCTATTTATCGAAATCTCAAACCACTCTTAACAGCACTGAAGTGTTAGGGCAATTTTTTTGTTTGTTAGGATGACATCGTAAACAGCTAGTACCATTAGGTCTAGGTCTACAATGTGGAAACTCCAGAAATTATTATTTTTAAGTATAGGCCTATTTATTAAGTCCTAGACCACTCTTTTCAGCAATCCCTCCACTGAAATATAGTAGTTGTAAAACGGACAGCCTAAAATGAAGAAATTTCAGTGCGGAAATTGAAAAAAATTCTTATGGGGAGGAGAGCATCCAACCAAACCCTCCCCCATCTCAGAAACCTTCATTCACCTGAGGAATAAACTACAGGGTGGGCCAAAAAGACCCCTAGGCTTTTTGCCAATATCTTGGCCAGAAGTAAGAATTTCGAAATGACATTTACAGGCTTAAGGACAATTCATATTTACACAAGATGGCCAGATATCATAAAAATATTTAAAACAGAACAAAATTTATATCACTTTTAGTGAGACCACCCACCGTTTTTTGACGATTCAAAAACGTAACGCAACAAAGAGTAACAAAAAAAGATTTTATTAAGTCACATCTGAAATAACTTGTTTGGAAATGAACTTGATAGTGATTCACAACTTGTTTTCAATATGCCCACCACCAGTTCCAAAACTTCTCTCGAGTCTCTTTGCAAAGTTCTTGATAGCCCTGTTGATGCGTTCCAAAGGCAAATCTTCCCATATCAACTCCAATACGCCCATCAATTCTCTTACCGCTCTTGGTTTTGGTTGCAGATTGCGATATTTCTCCAGCATAGCGGTAATTAATCTATCGTTTTAACGGAATTAATTATTCGCCATTGCATGGGATATAGCGATGATGACATACAAGATGGATTGACGGAAATAGAAGTTGCTAATAGAAGTTGGATTGATGAAATAATTTTTCACGCAATAGAAGTGGGATATGCGAAAACATTATTGCTGAAATTTGAGCTGGATTGATGAAAAATAATTTTTATTTAAATAGAAATTGAAATGATAAAAAACTGTTATTGTTGAAATAGAAGCTGGATTGGTTAAATGAAACCTTGACTAAATGGAAACTTGATTGATGATGATGATTATTTTGTGCCAAAGTAGAAGCCGGAATGTTGAAAAATAATGATGCTACGACTGCCCAAAAATTTATAATAATTTATTCCGCTATTCCGTTTTCCGAAATGAGAAAAATAATTAATTCCGTTAAAACGATAGATTAGGCTACCCAGCATAGCTCTCCGCAATTGATTATCAATCCAGCGGGTTAAAATCCGGAGATTTAGGATCATTGGCCTTCTCAATGAAACCAGAACAATCGACATTGAGCCGATCTCCTTGCTTTCATTCACGGCAAATCTCTTAAAATCTCAGCTTAAATCTTCTGTCCCTTTTCTGGTTAGAGTCAGACGGAAATGAACACTCATGATTATCATTCGATCTTTGGTCCCACTGTGTCTTAATTAAATCTTAATGTTTGCGCTCTCACTGTTATCAGAGTAAACGTTGCTCAAAGTATCTCTAGGATCTTGCTCAAGAGGTGTCTGAATACACATTTTGTCTGTCATTGACACTTTAGCCATATTAGGATTTGAATTGCATTGCATTAATAAAAAAATTAATAATCTGACAGATTCCTTATTTACCAACTTGATTGTCATCTTGCTAAGTGACTTCATGGTGACGTGCGTCTACGCTGGTACCCTGTTTCTGTTTAAAATAGTAATAATAATGATCATCTGGCAATATCAAGGCTATTTGATAACAATTACTTGAGATGAGACTTAATAAAATCGCGTGTTTGTTACTTTTTGTTGCGCGAAGTTTTTGAATCGTCAAAAAACGGTGGGTGGCCTCACTAAAAGTGATGTAACTTTTGTTCTGTTTGAAATATTTGTGATAAGATCTGGCCATCATATGTATATATGAATTATCTTTAAGACTGTAAAATTTCATTTTGAAATGCTTACTTCTGGCCAAGATATTGGGAAAAAACCTTAAGGTTTTTTGCCAACCCTGTAGATAACATAATTGCCGAGAGGGAAGGCCGACCCAGGAAGAGGGGGTGGAAGAAGATGTATTGAGCCCGGCTGCTTAGGGGAGGATAGAAGCCTCTGCTCAAAGCCAGCACCAAGTATTCACCTATGGTCTACAGCCTACACTGTCAGGAGATGGAAATTGACGCATGTTTCTCATTCTTTAGTTCCGCTGTGTGCTGATTTATATGTGCATTTGAATCAATGGATAATTTGGATATTTGTTGCACGACTATATTTTTGGCGCCATTTTACCGTTTCTAAGATAGATAGGTTTCTCTAATAATAAGCGGTACTTCTGTCCCTTTTCCGGTTAGACTTAAATGAACACTCATGGTTATTATTCTTTGGTCCAACTGTGTCTTAATTTACGGTAGCCTATGTGTAGACTGTAGACCAATATTAAAATTTAAAATCAATGAATATTTGTTGCATGACTTCCGTCCCTTTAGGGTAGGCCTAAGCTTTGCATCCCCAGAATCTGCGCCATTTTTTGGTAAGCAATGTCAATGTCAATTACTATGGCTCAAATAAGTGATTGATTGACTGATTGATTTAGATTTAGACTTTCACAGATCGAGGTGGTTTATGTACTTTTAACCCGATATCATCGTTAAAAAATTTAAGCTAAACTAGAACCCAAAATGCACTCGATTTGGCATCAAATGCTCAAAATTGCGTCGGTTTCTGGAGCTCCGCCCCAGACCCTGATTGGAGTGGGGGGGGGGGGCTTTCGACGTTCCCCCGTACCCCCCAATCGTTAGGGGCGTCTTGCCTTCGGCAATCGCGGCTTCGCGCGTTTCGCGCTCGCTATTATTACTTCTACTAAGAATTTCCATTTGGTCCCCTCCAACTTTTAGGACGTGGTTGCGCCTATCCCTTTGGTACACCGTTGCCTTATGTAATCTGAACAGTAGCATACTTGATATACCATTACTGCAGGTGGTACTAATATCATCGTCGTCGTCGTCGTCGTCGTCGTCGTCGTCGTCGTCGTCGTCATCGTCATCGTCATCATCATCATCATCATCATCATCATCATCATCATCATCATCATCATCAAATCTTTGTGCTAATAAGTTGGTCCATGAAGTTGATGTAGGCAAGGCAGGGCTTAAAGTGTGGCTGGACGGTCATGGACGGCGTCCATGCACTTATTTTAAAATCTGAATGCCGTCCAGCCACTTATTGGCCAGCAATGACTGGAAAGGTAAGGGGCGTCCAGGCACTAATTCTTTTGGAGAGATAAGGGGCGCCCAGGCACTTATTTTTCCACACTTTAAGCACTGAGGCAAGGGATCCTATAATAATCCAAAGGTCCTTGATGTATGCAGACATTTTAAAACATAATTATGTTTCTTAATCATTAAGAATCCCACTCCTAGTCTAGTCAGCTAGTTAACTACTCAATGAATCAAGATTGATGATTCATCAATGTAATTTACATTCTGCACTTAAGATTTCATGCCATGAAAATGGTCGCACTGTTTCCAAGCACCTATATTTGTAATGTTCAAAGCTAATCAAATGTAGACAAAAAGATGACAAATTGGCGTCTGACAATCTCTCCAATGAGTTTCAATTGCCACTTCAAACATTATGGCAAACATTCACAGTTTGTGTCGTGATAAAAGTGTCAGATCTCACATTAAATACAGCACACAATGCAAGTGGATACATTGAGCTTTATGCACTTTTTAAACTTCAATAAACCATATTCTGCATTTTATATTATAGTGAAGGACTGTACATGGTGGGCAAAAAACCCTAGGTTTTTGGCCAATATCATTCATGCATTCATTCATTCATTCATTCATTCATTCATTCATTCATTCATTCATTTATTCAGAGCATTTATATAGCGCACCTTCAAGAAACTACTCAGAGGCGCTCCCAGCCCAACCACGAACAAAGAAAAAAGACTTGAGAGACTTGTAGAACCTAGCCGGATGGACCACAAGTAGAGAGCTAAGTTATCTTGGCCCGAAGTAAGAATTTCAAAATGAAATTTTACAGGCTTATAGACAATTCATATTTACACATGATGGCTAGATTTCATCAAAATATTTCAAACAGAACAAAAGTTATACCACTTTTAGTGAGGCCACCCACCGTTTTTTGACGATTCAAAAAACGAAATGCAACAAAAAGTAGCAACAAACCCAGTTGTACAGTATGGTCTGAATTAAAGCTGCTTAGGAACAGAAAAGAGGTCAAGAGACATTAGGCACAGTGCCACTGGGATCTAATTCCAGGTTGAAGGGCCAGCCACAGAGAATGCAGGGCGAGCCACAGAGAATGCAGGACCAGCCACAGAGAATGCAGAGCCAGCCACAGAGAATGCAGGGCCAGCCACAGAGATTGCAGGGCCAGCCACAGAGAATGCAGGGCCAGCCACAGAGAATGCAGGGCCAGCCACAGAGATTGCAGGGCCAGCCACAGAGAATGCAGGGCCAGCCACAGAGAATGCAGGGCCAGCCACAGAGCATTAATGCACGTCAACGTCGTCAACGTCTGACAGAGAATGCACGGCAATGTATGATAATTATTAACCTCCTTAGCGTTACAATACCCTCCGGAATAACTTGTCAAAAACGTTACATTTATTTACGATTATACTAAGTATGTAAGTATGCATGTATGTATATGTTTGTATGCATGTATGTATATATTTATGTATGCATGTATGTATGTATGTATGTATGTATGTAATACTGTATGTATGTATGTATACATGTATGTATGTATGCATGTATGTATGTATATATGTATGTATGTAGGTATATATGCTTCTATGTATGAATATATATGTATTAGGATATATTTATGTATGTATGTATGTAGATATGTATGTATGTATGCATATATGTATGTATGTAGATATACATGCATGTCTGTATGAATATATATGTATTTATGCATGTATGTATATATTTATGTATGCATGTATGTATTTTTGTATGTATGTATGTATGCATATATATATATATATTAGGGTGATTCAAAAAAATAAAATATCGAATTTTTGTGGTGCTCTCGATTTTTTATGTTCCTTTTGCTAATAAAATATACCCCCCAAAATTTCAATGAAATCGGATAATATTTTGTTCTGCCTCATCGACCTTGAAATTATATAATTTTATTGTGATTAATTTTGTCCAAAAATTGCATTTGAGTAAATAATTTTTTTCTGAAAAACTTAATAATATAATCTAATAAAAACGATGCAACACTACATAAGAAGCAAGTATCTATTGTTTTAAATGCCAATATATCTTAATTTATTAAAAATAATTGAAAGTTTAATTGATTTTATTCGAATTTGATCTTCGCGCTTTGTCAATGTGGAGTCGAATGTTGATCTTCCTTCCTAGTTGTAACCAACAAGCTAAAGAGTGTTAACAATCTTATTAGCATCCTTATATTTGGAGATTCTTACCATTTGTCATAATCTTCTTGAATAAATGGCGTATCTGACTGCAATGTTCAAACGGTTTATGAAAAGAAGCCAAATGGTGGCAATTCCTCACCAATAGGAAAAGGCCCCATAAGTTTACCGGGTACCTTAAGTAACAGTCAAAATTTAATGCTTCTGAACCAGTTTTACAAGTTGGAAAGTACTTTGGATGCAGATAAAATTTTGTTTTCTTTTGTATCAAGTGCAGATCACTACATGAAGCAACAGTGCATCATATGCATTGAGACATAATTATAAAGTTAGAAATAATTCATATTTTAAACAACCAGTGGCTTCATTTTGTGTTCACTTGATTTAAGTTCAGCCATCCAGTGTGCATGGTTAAGTGCTCTCGGCACTCACAAATATGTCCTAAGTGATGGATATGTCCAAGAAGGATTAGACTAAGCTGAAACAATTCTTTGTAATCTTTCAACACAGTTGTCTTACATGCAAAGCCAACTTCAATATTTGACGAACGTTGAAATCAAATTCCGCTGAACGACAGTGGAAACTTGGATAGTGGATAGCCTACTTTATCTTTGCAATTAACCTTGCTGCTAAAATGCAGTCTGCCTTTTTGCTGGTGAATGGTGATATTTGCTTGACCTAATGCAGAAGCATGATTTGGTGGAATGATATTCAAAGAACAAAACTTCTCTCGTTTTCTCTCATTCTCATAGTCAGATGTCCATGGATATTGAGTTTCCGCAAAATGCTTCTCCACAAAATTTCAGAACTGTTCATTCAAATATGCTACTCATCTGCTTAATCACTATGATTTGATTCACTTTCAAAACATGATGCTCGTGACTTAGATAGGCTATTCCAATGCTTCTTGTGTTTTTCCAATTTTTTATGCCGTATACGTATTTCTTTCATTTCTTATCTTTTTTCTTTTCTTCTTATTGGCCAAATTTGTACCTAGTTAAAACTGCACCATTGCATAACTTTTCCTGATTTCTGATCCACAAGAAATATTCTCATAGCCAAGTGTGTTATCTTCTTAAATTTTAATTACACTATGTAACACGATTTTTGTTCCTGGGCAATTAGTGTAATTTCCTGGTTCTTTGTGCCTCAAAAGTATAGGAAATGGTGGTTATTCTGTTTAAACTTTGCTTTTGTGGACTGGAGAATGATATTTAAAAGAAAAAACCTATTTCCACAGCAAATGAGCGAATTTGTTTGTTTTTATTCACGTAAAGGCAGAATAAAACTATATAGGTCACAAGAAATCACAAAATGACTCTAAAGCAACATGTATCTATACTGGAATGATAAAAAAATTAACCACACGAAATTTATAAATGCGTACTTTTTTGAGATTTACAGTTATACTGTCAATCACTTTCACGAATCAGCCCCCAGATATAGTCTCCCATGATGTTCTCATTGTAGGCCTACTATCCTTGGTAGCGACGTTCAAAGTCTAGTATATCCTGGTGGAAGCGCTCGCCTTGCTCCACCGAGTATGCTCCCATATTCTCCTTGAAGTTATCAAGGTGAGCATCAAGGATATGAACTTTCAGGGACATCCTGCATCCCATTTACTGTAGTTCTTCACTAGAGTCTCAACCAGCTCTACATAGTTTTCTGCCTTGCTATTGCCCAGGAAGCCTGTAACCAACGCCACAGAGCTATTCCAAGCCGCTTTCTCACTCCTAGAAAGCATCTTGGAGAAATCTGTACACTCCATGATTCTCTTCATCTCTTGTCCGACGAATACACCAGCTTTGACCTTTGCCTCATACAGCTTAGGGAAGAAACCTTGAAGGTATTTGAAAGCTACCGATTCCTTATCCAATATCCAGAGCCGTGACAAGTTGTTTCATTAGGCCAATTTAATATGCAGTGGTGGCATCGGCACTTTCGAGGATCCATCAGTGGCTTCCACTTGACATTTTGGCTACCCACATTGAACTCGATCCGCTGGGGCCAGTCCCGCTTGTGGTAGGGCGCCTTTTGTCTCTGCTGTCCCAAAGGCAAAGGTAGCAAGGAAACTTTGTCCGAACCCTTGCAGACCCATCAGGAATGATACCATTTTGAAGTCTCCTATATAATTTATATGACATCCCAGCCGTACTCATCGAACTTCAAGGCGGCTAAAAAGGTTCTCGCGCTGTTGTAATCCTTTTTGAAGTGTACCAAGTGAGCCAGAGGAAGCGACGGATACTTGTTCCAATTATGGAGTAGCACGACTTTGGGGCTCTGAGATTAACTGTCAATGAAGAGACGCCATTTGTTCGGGTTGCAGTCGATTCCAATTTCCTGAAACAGACCGGTCACGTTGTGACAGAGGCAGAGTCCATCTTGACTGGTAAAAAGTTTGAAAATGCTTGATGACGCTTCCTCTCATCTGCGATTTGAACACTGTCATCCAACATGTTCCACTGATTGAGTCTAGACGTCAAAAGTTCTGCATTGGACTTGGTGTGACGAAGACCTCTCATCAAGTCATTGAGGTCTTTTTGGTTTGGATAGTACGGATTTTTGTCATGAGCTAGAAAGTTATAGTATGGATCTACATGTAAAACGTCTTCATCGCTCTCTGACTCTGAAATGCTTTGCTCTTCTAAAGGCGACTGATTTCTATCCAGAACAGTGGGTACCGGAAGCTCAGGACTGTGTGGCACTGGGAGCCATGGATGAAGGAAGGTCGGGGATGTATGATAGGAGCTGCATTTTTTCCAGTCCGACGTTTGGAAGGATCCACCATGCAGTAGTAGCAATTGCTTGAGTGGTCAGTGGATTCTCGCCAGATTCTTGGTATTGCAAACGTCATGGCTCTTTTTTCCCCTCTGTACCATCCTCCGCAAGAAAGTTCAAACATAGCAGAATGCGTCAGCCGGATACTTGCAACCTCTTGATGCCATATGAGTTGTGTCTACAGGCTATGCAACTAGTCAGACGTAGGCCTACAACTGAACTGAAGTGCATGGTGGGCTCAAGGCATCTTTATTTATGGATGGATCCGATTTGACCAGAGTCTATGACAACAGAGGCCGTTACCCTGGACAGAAATTTGCTCGGCATATTACAGCACTTAAGAGCATGGTACTGAACCATTTTTTATTTTTTTATGTTTATTTATACTACTAACTGTGGCTATTTATAGGTGTGGAAGGTTCTCGCACATTCTAGAATATTCCTGGAAGTTCACAAAAGCTGTATAGCTACTCCGAGTTAACACATAAATTTCAATGTACCGAAGAAGCAGTTACATTTCAGAATAATCAATCTCCTGGCATGAAAAGCAAAGTCTCTGGGGTATAATGGCCATTTTCTATACTTTTGAGGCAGAAGCAATTAGGAAATAACATTTAATACCCAGGAACAAACAAAAAGTAAAATTTTGTTACGTAGTGTTATAGGGCCTACTCATGGCCTCACAATGACCAATATGAAAGAGAATATTTATTGATTGCAAACAGTCTTTTGTCAGTTGTCTGTGTTCTTCACCTACAATTCGTGTTTCATCAGATGCATCTGTATTTTTTTAGTAGGCCTCATGCATTCAGTTTCCAAACAATGTTTCTTAGAACTGCATTTGGAATAATCTTACTTTAGCCTTTCACACAGATTTCGATGTCTTGACCAACATTTTCAGTACCACGTACGTAGGCCTACTGAAAAAGGTTCTCTTTCTTTTGAAAGAAAACTGTAAATATTCAAGATTGAAGGCATTACTCTACCTCAAAACGTCTCTTAAGGTTCTCTATTAATATGAATGGATGTCCTTGGCCTGGTCCAGCCAAAATATTGTTGTTGCTATGTATTCAAAATGCTAACAAGCATTTCGCATTTTGAATAGTTTTGCAATATAATTTGTTTTTCCTAAATTATAATGATAAATTAGCATGTATTTGATTGTTTACACACTTCACAACTTTGTTTACGCTCAATTTATAAACTCTTTTAAGTTCTATTTTATAAAAAATTAGGTAACTAATTTAAAATTCTTTACGCGCAAATAAAATTTAGTTAAATAAATCTTTGAAAACTTTGAGCTCCGTGAGGCAGAACTAAATACAAGCCAATTGCTACAATATTTCACAGTTTTGCTCCACGAACTAAAAGGAACACAAAAAGTAAAGAGCGTCTTTTAATTTCCAACTTTCATTTTTTCCCACAGAACTTGAATCACCCTAATATATATATATATATATATATATATATATATATATATATATATATATATATATATAATGTATGTATGAATATATGTATGTATGTGCACATATGCATGCATGAATGTACATTAGGGTGGAGTGAAAAAATAAATTCTTTCTTTTTTAAAAGCTAGACTATTAAAAATGTGCCAAATGTCCATAGTAACAATCCTGCCAAATGATATTATTTTCTGACAACTGCTCGATCGCCCTTCGCCCAATTGAAATAATTGGCATTGTAACCATTTAAGTGGGCGTTTAAATGAAGCATTTCGACGATGCCAAAGGTAGGTTTGATTTACAAATGTGACACAGTTTAACAGAACCATCCAATAGCATAATAAAAGTATTATTTAGAAAGTAAAACGATTACCCTACAAGAAATATTTCGGATGGCGTATGAAAACTAGGTCATTCATGGCGGTTTCTGGCTGTGAAATCAAGACGTTTTCGCTTTATTTCAATGTAACTCTTACACCGCTTACTCTTAAGAGTCATTGACCAGTTCGACCACACTCACACTGGAATGGAGGGAGTATTCTTTGATGGCCGCAAGGATCAAACTTTGACACACGTTCTCGGCGACGACAACAAGTACCACAGAAAAACCCTCACGGAAGAACACATAAGCATCATCGCAGAGCCGGGTTCTTCATACTTCAGCCACACGACTGCGCCATCAGGCTCCAGCAAAGTCATAGCTGAGTCATTAGTCGCTAGTTTGAAAGAGCGGAATGCGAAGACAGAGACACGGGACACATAGCGGGCGTTATCCGGCGACTGGAAGAAACCTTCCAGCATCCTCTGCAGTGGCTGGTATGTCTGCTCCATGCCAATGAGCTGCCCCTGCGCCATCTATTTCAGGCACTCGACGGCGTGACTACAGGCCCGCGCAGATTCTCTGGAGCTATTGGAAAGCGGCTAGTGACGTGACCTTCATTTGCACCAGAGCAACTGTCCAGTGTGGACCCGAAGGAGTTGAGCACAGATCAGCGCTATCTATTGGAAATGTGCAATAGTATTAGCAAAGGTGAATGTAGTGTCGATCTGGCAATGCGAAACCTTGGCTGCCTGAATCACTCACGATGGCTAACGACAGTCAATAGAATCCTCCGATTATATGTCAGCGACATGGAACCGTCACAGAATCTGAAAACGGTGGTGACGTTCATCATTTGCGTATATGCTCCAACGTGGTTCGCCATAAAAGCCCAGTTGTCATGCAAAGATGGAGTTAGGCACCTTCACCAGATGCTCGTCAAGTCACGATATCTCAGCCCTAAGCACAAGAAGATCGTCGACCCCGTCATTCATCGCAACGCATACTTCGCTCACCCGGAGAATCTCCTCTTAGCCATGATGACGGACCATCGACCACACATACGTGAGCCGGGCCTGCGACGAGTGATGAAGGCCAGAGCTGAAGCAGATCCCATGCAATGGACAAATACGGAGGTTCAAGGTTCCCGCAAAACTCAACTTCAACGCCGTGGTATACTTCGACATGATCGACTGGGCAGTCTGCCCTATCTCGGAGCCTCCCGTAATCAACGCAATGACAGACACTGAGCTCAGGGATCTCATCACGGCGGAGGTGACTCCAACAGTCACCTTCCCAAAATTCCCCAGCCACACACAGGCTGTGGAAAGACACGTGAAGCTGGTGACCGAGGCGGCGATAGCTGTTTGTGGACAGAAATCGCGAGATGGCTTCATCCGTGCACGCGTCGCTTCTCGACAGCTAATGCCGACGTTCGAGTCAAAACGTGACTTCTCTCACTTCACCTTGTAACTGTTTGTGACTTTGAAATCAAAGATACTGTAATAATCAAGGCATCTGATTGCATTAATCTGACTATTGGGGGGGGGGGGGGGCGGTAGCGCAATGGATAACACGCTGGCTAGGGATGTCCACCAATGCATAAGGAAAAAATTATTTTCTTTGATTGGATCGCACAAGGTCTCATTTTGTTCCTTTTGCAATATTATATAATATTCCAAAAACGTTCATCTAAAATATAATTTTTAGATGGTGCTCATTGAGGCCAAAGTTTCAGTTGTCCTACTTTTGGACAACACGTTCGGTGCTTTGACATGACAGTCATAGGTAGCATCTTATAAAGGTGCTGAACTGATTAATGTGTTCAATATCTAACTGCAGCAGTGCTGCTGTATTAGACAATATATTATCCTTGAATAATTGGACAGTTGCTTTAGGATTATCCTAAAGCTAGGCCAAGTATGGAGCAGAATAGTCTATGTGCTATGTACATTTAGTATAATCATACCAAACTGCACATTTTAAATCTTTCTTTTCAAACTGCCTAAGTCCACCATTAGACTGTATTAATTAAAATATTAAATGTTAAAATTATTAATTTCAAAGTGCATAAAATTAATTTTTGACAAATATTTTTAGCATTTTATATGCTAATATTTATGATATGCAGCCACCTGTACTTCACAAAGACATTGTCATGCAATAACATAACTATGTGATGCTTATGCATGTTATTATTACTAAATGCCCAGTTTGTTAATTACCAGTAAGCTTACTATTTCTCCTTGCAGTTTCAATATTCAATCTGTTGCTTCTGTATTTAATATTCTATGCCTCTATAGGCATATCTGCTTAATTGGCATCACTATTATTTCTAATTCAGATTGCTAAAATGACAACCTGTTCAATATGCACTGAAACTTCAATTTGGTTAGTTGGTGAAGCTGAAAGTGATCTACTACTGGCTGACAACGATCTCCCAACTCAAAAAAGTGTGCTCAGAAATTTTTCCACTCCCACAAACTTAAAAAACGGTACAAGAAAGTACAAAACTGACATCATTGGCTGTGATGCAAACATGAAACCGAGCACGAATACCAACTACCTATCAGCCACATGTAGCTTCCAAAATGAAAGCATTGAATGATGAATATAACTTGACCAAGAAAAATAAAGCAAGAGCTTCTGATTAGCATTGGGGTAGACCCGATAGAGAGTGAATTTACTGTGAAACTAGAAAAACTTTTTGATATTGTGTGCAGTGATGTGGACAATCTGGTCACAATTGATGAACATAAGTTTTTTTCATGGATAAGATGCTTTCAAAACAAGAACTAAGGCAGCAGCGCAGAGAAATATACCAAAGACAGAAAGATCATTAATAATGTGCAATGTGCATGGCACAGCACCAAGTTAAAAGACCCAAAATAATTATAGGGAGTGTGAGTATTGTGATGCAGAGTCTGAAGTAGAAATTTCTTTATATCACAAGAAGCAAATATTTGACCCAGATGACAGTTCCACTAGTGATACTGAGTCTGAAAGTGACAGTAATCGTCCACGATGCATTACACAATAAAAATGCTGTCATCATACGACGTTACATCGACTCTTGATCGCATAAACATTTCAGACAAAAAATTCACCATATTGGATGAAACAGTGCTTTGACATAAACAAGATGGTGCCAAAAGCTGCAATGAAGACGGTAAAGAACCAACTGTGCTACCTTAGACCCGAAGTTGTGCAACTAACACTGTTTTCTGCTAAGGTTTTCAGTGAAAAGTCAATGGTTCAATCATGATCCGAAGTGGAAGTGAATGGAGCAACGTGTGAGCAGTTGGAGAACAAGTTGGAGAACAAGACACTGCATGAACTGGT
Source organism: Lumbricus terrestris (assembly GCA_949752735.1). Classification (NCBI taxonomy): domain Eukaryota; kingdom Metazoa; phylum Annelida; class Clitellata; order Crassiclitellata; family Lumbricidae; genus Lumbricus; species Lumbricus terrestris. The sequence continues at coordinate 14,742,084 of OX457039.1, read as the reverse complement.
TACCTCCTCTTCAACTGCTTCCTTGAAATCTCTTGGAATAGATATAGACAATTTGTCAATCAACGATTCAGATGAGTAGCTAACTACTGGTATAGTTGTCATCAAGTTGGTGGAAGTTGTTAATGATTCAGCAGAGAGCTCAGTGGCTTTGATGAGCACATTTAACCAATTGATAAAAAAATCAGAACAAGAAATGCAAAAGTCAATACAGGTGGTTGAACACAACAGGAAGTGAGTAACAAATGCTAGCAAGAAGACACTAAAGTCTTACAGTCTTCGGTAGCTTAACTATAAGATATCACAGCATTCGTGGACTTGATTCGATGATCAATATGGAAGCAGTGAGGCCTTATTTGCTTATTTAGTCATGTGACACTTGTAATTGAAGGTTAAGACCATCTGAATCACCTATGATTCAAACAATAATTTGATCTCTGGCAATTTTATTTCTTTATTCACAGCTGCAGTCTATTAGATGCTATTAGATTGCATTCGCGAGATTGTTTCGCAGGTTCAAACTTCAACCTCAATGAGCACCACCCAAATATTGTCATAGAGACTTGAAATTTTGCATGAAATTTTATTTAGGTAAAAGCAACAATATGAAAGGTTGTGCAAAATGAAATTCCACAAAAACTTTTTTTGGACACCCCTAACGCTGGCGTAGAGTGCGAGAGGTAGTGAGTCTGTTCAATTAGTAGTTAAGTTTAATTAAGATTACTGCATAACTTGTAAATGTAAAGCGCAGTACGTCTTGCAGGCGTTTAATTAAAGAAAATATATTATTATTATTATTGACTAGTTGACTACCTTACCTAGACTGTGGAGTGTGGACTGTGGACTCGGAGTGTGGACTCTAGTGTAGACTAGAGTGTAGACTGTAGTGTAGACTGTAGACTGTAGACTCTGTGTAGAGTGTAGACACTAATCTACATATATCGTTCGGATGTCGCTTAATATTGCAAAATAAAAAGTTGCGAAGGGCGATCAAAACATTAATCAGAAATCTTGTAATTTTTACACAGTGTTCTATTGATCTATTGGCACCTTTTGACATAACTAGCTAATTGAAATTCCGAAAAAAATATTTTTTTGCCATTTTCACTCCACCCTAATGTACATATGTATGTGTGTATGCATGCATACATGTTTGCATGTATGTATGTATGCATGTATATATACGTATGTAACTATGTATGCATTAATATATCCTTATCTCTGATACTGTAATTTAGTTTGGGCATCTACATATAAATCCAGGGTCAATAAATTAGTACTTCTCCAAAAACGTGCAATACGTATCATAGCTGGAGTTAAGTCTTTTATTCACTCAAGTCCTTTATTTCAATCATTTAATTTATTAAAGTTTCACCAAATAATGACTTTCCAGATAGGAGTCTTTATGTATCGGTTCACCCATGATCTTCTTCCCCTTAACTTTGCAGGGTATTTCCAAAAAGGATCTGAAATTCACTGCTATTCCACCAGGAACTCCTCTCATTATCGAGCCATATCCGCTCGTTTAAACTCAAGAAGATTCCATATTAAATATACTGGACCAGGTATATGGAACTCGTTTCCTAGTCATGTTCAACAAGCTTCCAGTTTACAAAGAGCAAAAACATTACTGCGCAACTACTTGGTTAATGACTGCAAAGATATTTAACCTTGTAGGCACTGATTTTATTTTATTATTATTTGTTGTGTTTGTTTTGCGTTCTTTAGTTAAGTTTACTACATTAATTGTCATCTCATGCTGTTCTTTTAGCCTATTGTTCAATTCATTATGTCAACCGTCTAGCCATCTGTTAAAATTGCATATGTAATTAGGTGTCCCTGTTAGTGGGATATTCATCCCTTAGGGCCTTCCTTGTTACCATCCGATAATGTGAAGCATGTTATACTATGTCTATTGTGTATGTTGATGGTTGGTTACAATAAATGAATTGAATGTATGTATATATTTATTTTTGTTTGTATGTATGTATACATATATGTATGTATGTATGTATGTATGTATGCATGCATGTATATATGTAGCCCGAGTGCGGCTCGGGATTAACCGTTTTTGCATCTTTTTCCCGAAATGAGTGGGACTCTGGATTGACGCTAAGGAGGTTAAAGAGCCCATCCATATATGATTATGTACGCAAAAATCCAACCCCTCACCATGTATGCGCATGCATCCGTACCCATGATTCCTGAGACTTGGCTGAACTTTGTCACTTTATAATACTCGTTCCAGTTCATGAATCACAATATTCTCTGCATCAGCATTCACACAACCTCAAAATACCACGTTCTGACCTTTTCAATCACAAGAAAGGGTTTCACTAATTGAATACCTTACACTTACTGACATTTGTTTTACATTACTGTTACTTTTCATCATATTACTACACTTTATTAATACTTCGATGTGTTATATTGCATTATTAGTTGATGCCCCATTGTCTGTGTGTAAATGGAGCAATAAAGGCTATACTTACTTATTTAAAACTTCAAAAACACTGACAAAACCAATAATTTTGCCTTTTTATTTCCGAACAGATCAAAAAGAGAAACCTAATGTACTGTGTTTTCTTAGCCATGCTATACTTGACTTCAACAAATGTTGTCAGAAGAGGAGGCTGCTTGAATTTGCATACCATCGTCGATCTCTGCCTTCCAACTAAACACAAGAGCCAAAGGACAAAGCAATTTTAATCACACCATCCCTTGCTCCATTTAAAGTATTGGACAAAGAGCAATCTCTTTCTAATTACTGAATTATTATTATTATAGTTATTGTCATTATTATTATTACTACTATTAATATTATTATTATTATAGCATTGTTACAAAATTAACATATTATTATTATTATCATCATCATCATCATCATGATTATTATCATCATCATCATGATTATTATTATATAAATTTGTAAAGTGCGCAAGGTCACACTGAAATGTGAATCTGAGGCGTGGATAGTCAGCCATCAGAGGAAGATGCAGTTAGAGACAGGGCTGAAAGTGAGCCGGGTCGGTCCGGGTTTGGGACCCGGCATCAATTTTCAAGACCCGCTGTTGCCGGGTCTCAGCCGGGTCGCTTGTTTACCAAAAATCAGACTAAAAAATGCCATCAACACTTTTTTTTGGCGGAGAAAAAGAAATTTTCAGTGACATTTCGGTATTTCGGTCGGATGACTAAAAAATTTTTTAAAAAAGGTCATCACTTTTTTGGCGGAGGAAAAAAAGGACTTTTTTCATCGACATTTTGGCCGGATGACTAAAAAAGGTCGTCAGAATTTTTTCCCGACAAAAGATGGAAATATTTTTCGGCAACACTCAGCCAAAAATCTTGCGAAACTTCCAGAACCGGCAACTTTGCCCTGGTTAGAAATCCATGTGCTTGAAAAACACGGAGAAATAGTGAAAAGACCTAAAATAGAGAAAAACTCGGCTTTATAACTGAAAACAAACAACGGGCTTGCAGTTCCCTGGTCTTGAGTGGTCGTGAGTTGCGAGAAACGACCACAGGTCACGATATGTCGCACAAAGAAAAAACAACGAAACATTTTGACGTCGTCTGGTATGCAAGTTTGGTCAACATCTTTTATTTGAAGTTAGCATCACAATAAATATCACTCAACAATACTTTATGTACAGTTCCAAGTCACACGTCTCCTAACACACACACTACATCCTTCAGAACACGGTATGCCAATCAAAGTGCAAGAAGGTCAAAGTCTCCAGATCTGAATCCGCTATTCAGCCACTGGCAGTCCAATGCAGGTAGGGCTTTGGCTGTGATGTCGAACAACATTTCATCCCATTAAGAATGACAGTAAACATCTTATAAAGGAAGTGATTACGCTACAGAAATAATCTGCCACAAAACAACTCAATTTTGCTGTATAAAGACAATAAAATGCACATACTTAGTTTTCGATACAGTCCAAAAATGTCCGAACGCACCCAGCAGGTCAGATAACCTGGACTAAGCAATCCTATCGACATTTCACCCCCCCACCCCGGTCAAATACAGCAAACCGACAAGTGACAAGACGCAGTGCAGAAAATGTCCATGACACGAACCCCAAAAGCAGAATATGCCTGTGGCATATAAAATAATCGTGGATGCCTCCAAAACAAGATGGCAGAAGATAACTGCGCAAGTTTTTATGGCGTCCGGTATTACGACCGTGTGACCTTGACGACCGTGTGACCTTGACGTCGCTCATTCTCCAGTAAATTGATCAGGTGAGATCGTTTACCACTTCACCACCACTCAGCTTTGAATGCAAAATCCCATTTAAGGTCCCAACTTACATGTTGTTCTAGCCCGAGATTTAAATTTCTGAAGCAAGCTAGCGTTGGGAGGCGAACCGCGATTGGCATGCACCAGAAGAGTGAACCACAGACTACGCTCTAACCCAGTGGCTCCCAATCTTTTTTTTTACTTTAGGGCCATTTTTTCTAAGTTGGAGGACACAAGGGCCACCTTTTCCAAGTTGAAGGACATTAGGGGGCAACAAGGCTAAACTTTAATAAACTAAAAGCATATAAAATTGTTATAATTGGCTCAAAATAGAATGTTTGAAGTTATCTAAAAAAGTCAAAATAAAATAGTTTGCAATAGAAAATAATTATGTGTTCTATCCTGTTCAAATTGTCAATTTTTCATATATTTTTGCTAATTCTTTGAGAGATGAGGACCTTTTTTGAGGCCTTGCGGGCAACTTTTGGCCCACGGGTTGGGAACCACTGCTCTAAGCAATGTAGCCAATAAGTGGGCAGACAGAACTCCAGCCTTAAGTTGAACGACCTTTGAGTAGTAAATGGCATGGGGGAATCATACACCTTCAGTCGGCAAAGGTTAAACAACCTCATCTGGGAGAGAAATCGTCGAGATGTCGTTTTAAATCGAACTGGATTCTTCAATTAGACTTCATTCATTTGAACAACACATCCTTCGAATTTCCTCACGTCCTACTCTTCAAGGAATCGAGCGCTGCTGGATGGAAGATTTGTCTGCAACTAATTAAGATCAAAGACAAAGCTAACATATTTTCTGGAGACAATTGATGAAAATCATATACGTGCATTAGCACTGCTGCCAGTTGTTAAAAATTTCAGCTACTGCATCATGTAAATCCATCAAGAAACCTTTACAAGAAATGATTTTCCAAGGGCCATTGAGAAGCTCTAAAAATTACAGAACTTCTAGATAATTAAGGTCCATACAAAGACACAATAAATAACAAGTACGCATACAAGCAATGCTTGTCTGTCTGTTTTGCCATGTCAGGTAAGAACGGGATGTTCTGGGCCACATGTATGTTTCACACGGTAAGCCATAGCCAACTTCAACAACTGGCCTTGCTTCACACACATTCAAGTTAAACTCACCCCTAGTAACCACGCCAGCTGTTTAAAATGCTCACCTATCATCATATCTATCACCTTCTTCTCTTTGGTAAAGCTCCTTATAAGCCTTATGCACTTAAAGCAAAGGTGAATAAACAAACCCAGAGCCATTACTTTCCTGATTGGCGCTAATCACAAGCCGTTACGTTTGGCTTTTTAACAACTATGGCCAAGAACTGAAGGACACAACGCTCCAGCTTCTCTCAAGCGTCATTTATTTACATCTTTCAATGCACACTCGACAGATCTATGTTCTAAGAGTTGCTTGCACTTATACCAAGTGTTTCTAGAATGTCAGCGAATTTGTATATTATTTTATCTTTTCAGCCTCATCCAAGATGTCTTGTAGTTACTGCAAACCAACCTATTCTTCACGTCAAACGTATAATGTATAATGTATAAAGTGCAGACACTTCTCTCTTTCACTAGGTGCAAGTTTTTCTCATCAACAAATAAATAAATGTAAGATTTAAAAAAACTTAACTTATTATTACTAGAATACATCGAAAAACGCAGCACATCCTAAAGAATAATATATTAAATCTCGTCTGTATTCATATTTCCTGCATTGCAATATAACGTTTAAAGCTAAATTTCTAAAAGCGGTTGTTTCTAGCAGTTCATTGATCATTTGTAATTACATAATTGCCAAAAACCATTTAAGAATAACTGGGCTGTGTGCGTTCGATTACACACAGTTGATGTCATACGCATCAAATAATGACAAACGAACACAAAGCTAAAAGCGAAATCACACCTGACTGACAGAATTAAAACACTTGTATAAAATCCCAGAACATTAAGAGCACCACCAGCCATGCTTTTTAACAATGATCTGTGGAGCAGTGGACCTACCAGTAGCCATTAGCCACCCAGACATTAACCACCCGGACATTAACCACCCAGACATTAACCACCCAGACATTGACCACCCAGACATTAACCACCCAGACATTGACCACGTTCCCTTTAAAAAGTTACATCAGCATGCTTTCCTAGGACTCGGTAGGAATAGGAAACCGAACTTGGAATAGAAACCATCTTATTTTCCACTTATAACTGAGGTGAAAAACAATACAAATGGTTCCACGGTCATTCAAATCGTCACCCTCGGCTTTGAAGTAATGACAAAAAACTATAAAATTGTTAAAGACAAGAAAAAAAGCTGTAATGCAAAAAGATTTCTTCCAGGAGTAACTGCTTCATTATTTCAATAATATCAAATTGAAAACTTGGTCTGATCCTTAGTGAAATGATCCTGAAATCCACGAAAAAGTCAGGGAAAAGTCAGTTCTCTAGCCAAGTCAGAGAACCAACTTGGTCACTGGTAAACAATGAAAATGTTTGAAATATTTCTGGCTAATGACCTAATAATCTTAACCCCATAAATAACTCGTAATGCTGTAGCGAACCAAATTGCAAACAGTGATATAAAACAAGTGTTGTACATCTCCTAAAGACTGTACAAAGACACAGCAGAAACTGCCAAGGCAAAACTGCACATCCAATACAGCACCAGCCAGAGGTCATTGCTAACAGTTGCTGTAGATACCGACAGTAAAGGTCGTATCGTGTATCCTTAGAGCTCCGTAACTTTTTATACCATGAGCTCATGAGCTTCGGGCCTTCGGCATGAAAGTCCGCTCTGTAGTCAGGAGCGCCTCCGAGTAGCAATCTTAAATGGGCTGCTATAACAAAGGAGCGTTATAACAACTGGAAAGGCAACAGGACATTTCTCAAAACAGTAATGCCGTAAACTCAGCATGGATGGATGAATAAGACAATCCAAATCTCGTGAGAAGTCAAGATTGGTATGCTCCAAGTAAAAAACGTTGACAGTGAAGATTTAAGCTACTTAAAATCTACAAACATTTTTAGTCGTACTGCCATAACCAAATGACAAGTCAAATCCAGGGCTTCTGCAGTCAAATCTCAGATATGAATATCAATGAAACGTTATGAAAATCTATCATTCAAGAACAACACAGAATATTAAAAAATTCCACCAACCAATCTCCGTACACCACATGTTCTGTTTTAACTTAGAACTGCTATATCGAACAACACATAATTTCCCCAGAGTCACTAAAACGGCTGCATTCTTTTCTCAGGTTTAGTAGTTGGCAAAGAAGAGAAGAATCATTAAAAGCAAAAGATTTATATCACAGTGATTTCAAACGAATAATCCTGTATGTCGCAAGCAATCAACAAATTCATGTTCTAAATATTAATTTTGCCTGATAAAGCCAATAAAGCCAACAAAATTTAAGTCTTTTCCCCACGGCAATTCGAAACAATCACATCAGACAGAACCACATTTGGAATCATAATAACAGTGCTCGTTCCGCACATTTTTGTAGAATGCTTACAGTTAAGAAAATAATACCAATAAAAGCAAAATAATATTATATTATGATCTCAATTTCACATTCAGAGTCAGATGTCAGCAAAGACTGGCCAAACCAGCACAATGTACCAACATACTTTTAACAAATACTGATGGATCATTTTTACACTGATTAAAAATATATTATTACTATTAACAGAAATTTATGCAAACAGCGACAGTTTTCTCTTTACCTCAGGCAGTTACAGTTCTAAACAGGAGATCCTGAACATATTGTTTGTGTACACAGTCTCTGTCATTTCATAGCACAGAGAAGAGAAGTAAATAGCGTAAATCCTGTCAGCCATTAGCCATTACATCCATTACATTACGATACACTATTATAACTGATGAGGAATCATTACATCAAGCTAGTGCAGCAGCAGCAGCAGCAGACAAGTGATTAACGCATCTGTCTTAAGGTGCCAATCAAAGCTCAGAGCAAACAAATTCAACGTGCAACTGGAATAATGAGTTTACAAGAACAATGGCAACATACAGACAGATTTCATTGAACAAACAAAAGCAAGAACATCGTGGTGAAAGAGTGACAAGTTGTCACAAGAGCTTTCAACCTTTCTTGAGCCCTGAGCTGGTTATTTATTAAGTCCAAAATGCCGCAACCTTTAGGACCTCTGAATCAATGAAGCACAGACCACTTGCCAAGCAATCGGCTATTCAGGTCAAATTGCAAGATGCAGCTGCTTTAACTCCTGTGTATTGAGTCTGCTATCTAGAGTTAAACTGAACTTCTTCAGCAGTTAGCATTTCCTTAACTTATATTAAAAAATCTGCAAGCTGTATAACAACACTAATAAAAAAATATGTCTTCGCTAAACCAGAGTGTGTTATAGTATGCAACAGCTAACCAATTTTGCTGAAACAATGTAGAAGGAGATGTTTACATCTCCCAACCAAACACTTCCACCACTGATTCTGAAGAAGTGATAATTTAATTGAACACCATGATAGCAGTGCCATAGAAATTCACTAACACATTTAGATCATGCAGTTGCTTCATGATATAAAGGAATTGCTGGCATTGACTCTTTTGTCTGCAAGAAGCATGCAATCATCTTATTGTTCCACCTTTCCAAGTCACCAACATTCTTGTTCCAACTCGTGAACTTCAACCAACACTGCACCTCAAAGAGTATAGCATGTATTCGCAAATTGCTGGTAAGAAAATCTGCCGTCGTATCTACCATCAGACGGCCAATTATACGAAAAAGACTTTGCTGGTCTTTCCGCACAAGCCACACAACATCTTTGTCACTCATTACGAAACTAGCATTATTTAAACCACAGCAGCTTCCAGGTGGGCATGTTTAACAGAACTTATAAGTCTGACAAAACAACAAATGGAAGTTCTTGGTTTCAACGACAAGAACCGAAAGACAAAGAACCAAAAGACAAAGAACCAAAAGACAAAGAACCAAAAGACAAAGAACCGAAAGACAAAGACCGTACGAAAGCAATGCCAACCGTCTAATACTGTCTCTTGTGTTTCGTTAGCAGCCGCCATTAAAACAATGCACAGGTTGTATTAATAACGATTTCTTTGGCACAAAGTCAACCACACAAAACAGGCAATTCTTTAAAAACTGCACAACCAATCGAATTCACGTCTGTTAATAACTCAAACGCATCACAGTCTTATTCACAATTCGTCCCAATTCTGATATGGCAAAGCATGCACCTGCCAAACAAATTGAACAATTTCGGTACACAAATAGTTAATTATATTAATTTACTCATTATGCATATATTAAGTACCACTGTAGTGTCTAGTGATCCAAATTTATTTACTACTTTAGTGTCTAGTGATCGACATCTATTAAGTAATCACTCTAGTGCCTAGTGATCCACATAATAATAATATGTAGAGATTTAAATGTCCCATCTATTAAGTAACCACTGTAATGCCCAATGATCCACATTTATTAAGTACAACCGACACTAGTGTCTAGCGATCCAGCATTAGTCGATGATTCTGAGCAATTGCGAGCAAAAGGTCCGTACCCAATATCACCATCTCAAAGAAGACTTTGAACCTGTACCCTGAGCATCACACAAGGCCAAGGTCCTAGCCAACCAGCCACTATGTCCCACAGTACATAAGTTTGCACAAGCATTTTACATAATTGTTTGCATGGTTTGTTATTGTTTCCTGCACTGTTTGGATTCTTTGTCACAAATGATTTAAAATGATTTCAGAAATGATAAATAATTTGTGCGTGACACTGTGCTGAACTGGTCGCATATAAACTGTTTACGTGAAAAAGTAATCCAGGCTGCAACAGGACTTTTTTATGCTTCTGCATTCGCCTTTTGATGCCAGCACTTGAAATGCCTTAGGCATTATTAGTTTCATTAGTATTTGATCTGCATGTTTTGTGGTCTTTTAATTAACAGTTTTAAATTTCAATAAAAAATACAATCAATTACATAAAAATCTATATATATTACACCAGGACATATATATATATATATTATACCCAGCATGCCCACTGACAAATAACATGCCAGGATTCAAATCTGGATAAACAGGCAAAACTCAAAGTGCCATGTAATTCTCAATCGCAAACCATGCCATACACTCAAACAAACCTATATATTAGTTATTACATCAATGGCCTCGGCTTCCGTATGGGTCAACAAACGACGATTACTATTGTTATATATTGATCAACAGGATCGGAATGAGATGGGCAAAAGATTCCACAAAGAGAATGCCACAGAAGCAAATCATCAGTGTTAAGATTTGAAACACAAAACTCTGCACTTATGACTGACTTAAAAAGATAAAGCGAAAAAACAGCTTGGCAGTAATCACTCACTGTCAATCAAATGCCATGACCGTGAGACGACCTCAGCAGTTTTTAAAGAATTAACAGTTGGCTCCTTGTGAGTAATCAGCTCCAGAAGTAAAAAAACAAAAAACTAACAGCACCATACAACATCAGTAGCACATCCACACATGCAAACACACACACACACACGGAGAAATAATCCACGTAACTCACAACTTACATATATATACTCAAATATATATATATATATATATATATACATAAAACCTATACATAATATACACTCAACCGTGCAAAACACAGACATCTGCACAGGTAAATATACATAGCCAGACGGCGGCACGTCATGTATATTTACATTTAGGAAAATAGTGCCTTCGAAAACAACGCGATCACAAAATGCACGGCGACAAACATCTCACGCACGAATATATATCCATCCATCTAGACAGCGATCTCGTACGACGACCCGTACATCTGCTCGTCCTCTTCAACCATCACCTCCTTCTGCAGTCCCGCCTTCTGCCGCATCTTCGACGGCTGGTCGTGCGCCGCCAGCTGGTCGGACACTTCCAGCGCCTTTACGAACGACATCGGGCGCCGGACCGCGCCCGGGACGTTCTCGATGCCGGGCGCGTCCACGGGCGCCGACGACACGAGCAGCGCAGTCCTTGTGTCCGGGACGCCCGGCGCCGAAACCGTGTAAGGCGGCAGCTCCTTAGATAGCAGCGGTCGGTAGTTGGTGCCGTCACCGCCGTTCGGCGCCGGCCCGTGCGTCGGCTTACTACCCGACGTGCCGTACTGATAGTGCGTTCCGACGGGGGATGTCCGTGCCCCGGTCAGCGAAACAATCCGGCTGAGGCCGCTGATGCTGCCCGGCGGGCTATGTCTGTTGGTTTTATTATGCGACGACGACGATACGAATGGATCCCGTATTAATGCGTGCGTCATGGGGTACTTCTCGTCGCTTGCCAATGTCGTGCTGCGCATAGTCGAAGTCGGACTTCCGATTGTCGTCGTCGTCGCCGTCTTTGGCGGCAGGTGTCGAAGGCCGCCGTGACCTTCGGCCGGCGCCGGCGGAGGCCGCCCGTCGGGCGAGCCACGGAAACCGCTGGGAACAGCCGATCGGCTGGGAGGGTAGAGGATCTTGGCTGGAAGAGGCTTCAGTCCTGAGGATGATGAGGATGAGGCGGTGTCCTGGCCGACTGCAAGGTGGTTGCGAAGCGAGTGAGCGCTGCCTCCCAGTGGCACGTCCTGCCCGGCGTCAAACAGGTTGGTGTAGGAGTCGGATTTCGGTGGAGTCAGCTCGCAGTCCTGAGACTGGTAGTCGTAACTTCGGAATGTTTCGTCTTCTTCCCCGGACGCCTGAAGCTGCAACAGCCACAAAGCAGAGATACATTGTGACTACAGGTTAGAATGTACCTCGAAAATAAATTCGACATATAAAACAGTTCGAAAAAGCAACTTCACATTTAAATTGCTGTGTTTATATTTGTGTGTGCAACAAAATTCTGTAACAGTAGCACTACTTGTGGGGCATGGTGGTGTAGGGGTATACGCTACGTGCCTTGGAGCCGGAAGGTTGAGGGTTCGAATCCACCTCAAGCCATCGCAGACGAACCTTGGGCAAGTCCTTCACTCACAATTGCCCATGATCTTTGGCGTGAAATTCCGAGTTCCATTCGTTAGGGAAGCAGCAACATGGAATGCAAGAAAGCCCATTACCAAAAGTTTTAAGGGTCTGGGAAAGCTGTGGAACGGGATTGTCGGAGAGACGAATGGTCAAAAAGATCGTACGAGATCACTGCAGGAATCAGTTGTCATTGTAAGAATTTTACAGGCCAGATAGAAGCGGTTAATTCTGAATCTGAATTCTTTAGAAGTCAATGCAGTTGTCCGAATAAAGATAAGGAGTTTGTAGGAGATGAACACAGCAGCATCAAGCAAGAAATGACATTTTGATGCATTAAAGTCTGTAAAGTTCATCATCTGGGATAACTGAGAAACACAAGTTCGTACAATTGGGACAACAGCAGAAAGGAGACCAAGCTAAGGATTGTGATATGTCCTTGGTTAGGAACAGACTTTACGAAACACACATGTACAGCTTTGATGCAAAAGAAACAGGATTTGAAACGGTCTGTTAAATGTTGAATCTTCATAGGAGATCACGTTTGTGAGTAACCCACATGTTTTGATATAATTAATAAAAAGCCTTAAACTTGAAAATAACATTTTTCCCAGCTACACTAAACAAGCTGTCAAATTTACAGCTATGGTCGTTTTCCAAATCAAATATGAGATCGGAACCAAACGTCAGAAACAGTGTCTAACTGTCTATCAGCAGACACGGACGGTTTCTTGTTTGCTTTGCAAAAATAATTAATCCAAAATTAGAAGAGGCAGAATAGATAAAACATGCTTTTAAATATTACACTTCTCTGTAAACAGCAGTCTTCAGGTAAGTGATCCTCCGGGTTGAGGATCTTTATGCTAAGTGCAAATGCAACAACCAAATCTAACAATCGCACCGACCAGCTTTTGTTTAGAGAACACAGAGTGAAAATATGAACTATTATGTTTACATGATGCAATAGGATCCCCAATGCAGATGCGAAAAGCAAACATCAGCAATCTCAAATTGAACCAAACACTCATATATGATATCATCCATGATCTATGATATCATCTACAATCTATGATATCAGAAAGGCATTTTCAGGATTTCTAGCGCAACGCTATAAATTATTACCACACAAGGCCTCTAAAGACTGCCGAGCGAGCCCAAGTACATGAATCTGTCTCAAGTTACAACAAGGTCAATAGTCAAAAGAGATGAGGAAAATGCAATCAAATTGAGATCTAGGTTTTCAGTTTTGACTGGAAGACAGCACAGACATAACAGCATCGAAATAAATTCATTTAAAAGCACATGAGTTTTTCAGTCATACAAGCTAACTCATCCAGAACAACAAATTCTAAATATTAAATAAAAATCTCTGAAACAACAATAAATAAATAAATAAATAAATAGGCTAGAAGTCATCCGTGGACGTAAAACACAAAAAATTTCAACAGAAAGAAACGAAGATGATACAAATCTTCAAGATGTTCAAAGCATAAGATTCAAATGGGGAATTTATTGCTCATCTGAAAAAGCACACGCCCCACATATTCCACTGAGACTGCCCTTACATCCACGCTGGACAACATCTTTTCGTCTATTGACAATGGAAAGGCCTGCCTTTCTGTATGTCTTGACCTCAGCGCAGCTTTCGATACCGTAGACCATCAATTACTTCTTTCTAGACTCACAAAAAGCTTCGGTGTCTCTGGTACTGCTTTAAACTGGTTAGCGTCTTATCTGGGTAACAGGAATCAGCAGGTGGGCATCGGTACCGCTCGGTCTGAACCCACTGTTTGCACTGCTGGAGTTCCACAGGGATCTGTCCTTGGTCCTCTATTATTCACCGTCTTTACCTCCCCAATTAATCGCATAGCTAATCATTTTGGTGTCCAATTACAGCAGTACGCGGACGACACTCAGCTCTATATTGCTCTGTCACACACTGATCAGTCCGGTAAACTTAAACTTGAGGAGTGCCTGTCATCTTTATTTGCCTGGTTCTGTCTTAATGGTTTGGCTATAAACCCAAACAAGTCTGAGGCAATTTTGTTCGGGTCACGACAACGCTTGCATTCTTTTCCTTCACTTTCCAGCATCGACCTCGCAGGCTCCGCAGTACCGTTATCAATTTCTGTTAAAACTCTTGGGGTTACCCTGGACAGTATGCTTACTTTTCGGATGCATGTATCTAACCTTTGTAGATCTTGCTTTTATCACATCAGGGCAATACGCCACATTAGGTCGGCTCTGACTAAGGATATGTCGAAGACTTTAGCTTGCGCCCTTGTCTCCTCTCGCCTTGATTATGCTAATGCGATTTTTGTTGGCATTTCAGACTACGAGCTACATAGGCTGCAACGCATCCAAAATTCTTTAGCTCGGGTTGTGCTGCGTGTCCCACTACGATCAAGTTCCTCAGTTTTACTTCATCAGCTGCATTGGCTTCCTGTCGAGTTTAGGATTAAATTTAAATTGGCCTGTTTAACCTACAAATCCCTCTCTACCGGAACACCTCCCTACTTTCATTCACTGCTTACTCCTTATATTCCTCCTCGTTGCCTGCGATCATCAAACATGGGTCTTTTAGTTGAACCTCGATGCAGAACTGTTATGGGCTCGCGTGCATTCCATGTCTCTGCTTCCAAAGAATGGAATCTACTTCCACTCTCTCTTCGTTGCTCAAATTCACTCCCTACCTTCAAAAAACGGCTCAAAACTCATTATTTCTCTTTGGCTTTCAAGCACATGGACCTTTAACTGCATCTTCCTCTGGCGGCTAACTATCCGCGCCTCAGATTCACACTTTGGTGTGACCTTGCGCGCGTAATAAATTTATGTAATAATAATAATAATAATAATTAAAAACATAATTAACCAGCCTAACTATTCGAAGGCAGCAGGAGCATTGGCAGCCTTTGGGAACCTATGGAGAAGTCGCGAAATCAGCATAAAAACAAAAATAGAAATTATAAAAATATGCATATTTAGCATATTACTATATGCATGCGAGACATAGACTCTACGTAAGCGGGATACAAACAAACTATTGGCATTTGAAATGAGATGCTACAGGAGGATATTAAACATCAGATGGTAGCAGAAAATAACAAATCTGGAGGTGCGCGCATGAGTAGGAAATAAGAAAAACATCAAGCAAATAATAATGGAAAGAAAACTGAACTTTTTTGGACATGTGTGCAGAATGGGAAATGAGAGACTCATCAAGCAAACTATTTTGGGGATGATGGACGGAGCGGGGATTGGGGGAAGACCGTGTAGAGAATGGTTGGATGACATTACAGATTGATGCGAAATGGAGATATACAAATTGAGCAGAATGGCACAGGAGAGAGACAAGACTTAGTGGAGACGGACGGTGAAACATGCGATTGACACCAACGGGCACTGAGCCCATGGACCGCAATGATGATGATGATGATGATGAACTATTCAAACGAAATCTTGAGAATAAATGACAACAAAACTGAAACTGGTCATCTTCAAGAAACGTTTTCGCAAAGAAAGGACTTAGGAAGACAACCTTGTTGTAGTAGTCCTTGTTGCTTAATTGGACCCCGTTGCTCACCTTGTTGTAGTCCTTGTTGTTTAGCTGGACCCCGTTGCTCGTCTCCATGTAAATCTTGACGTCACTGTCCGTCGCGTGGTAAGCAATCTTCGTTGCTTCCATGTTGATCATGTATGGCCTTGGAGTTCTTCCAGACAGTCTACATGCCAATACAACGACAGCCAATCAGGTCAATAGCCAAAAATTAACCCAGACACACCCCCATCCCTACGCAATACACAATGACCAAACATAGAACACAGACTCCACCAATCAGCCTTTTCATAACGGTCTGATTAACACGGAGATTACAAATCTATGCTCAGACTGTCTACTGAAAAACTGAGTCATGGATCACTGGAAATAACCAGATTCAATGTCTTGCAGAGACTCATTACGCTTGCAAGCAAGTTGCTGCACTGCTGTGCTTCAGATTGCACAGGATACATAATAAAAAATAATAAAACCTGTTCCCGCCTCTAACTGATTAAATGTCAAAACTTTGGGTACCTAAAAAATGGCTTTTAGTTCATCAAAGCTGCTGATTGTGAAAAATTAATTAGGTTAATCAATTCTTTCTTCTGAGCTTCATACAAAGAGCAATAACAATGACATCAGCAATAATTAACGATTTCTATACAAGCGCCAGACTCTTACGCACAATAAAAGTCTGCGCACCAAAATGAAGCCAGAGTCGGGTCAATACCAGAAAGTCGGCCAACAGAGAGGCAGCCTAGTGTGGATAGACAAGTCAGCAGTAACAGGCAAGCCTTAAGTTGAGACTAAGTAGAATGATCCTGACTGAGTTCCATATATGTGGAAAGTTGAACAAGTAAAAGTGAAAATAAATAATATAAACGTCAAGCCCATGCACCTCTCACATACTCACACACACACACACACACACGCGTACACATCATATTTTTGAACTCATGAGCAGAGACTTCAGGCATTAATCGTGACACCCCCCCGTAGTTAGGGTAATAGTATCTGCCCAATAAGGCTGCATTATAAAGTTTATTACAATCACCCTCCACCTTTATCTACACTTGAGACTGGCATGACCCCAGTGTGTTAGTGGTGGACCTAGTCAGCAGGACAATTAAACAGAGTAACATACAGCAATCTTCTAGTTGCTTAATTAAATTCTGAGATACACACAACAGAGTTACGAAACAATGCTGGAGCCATTCTAATAAAAACAATCAGACAAAGAAAAACTAATATACAAACTTTGGCCAGATGGGGCCACACATCGTGTAGTTACAGTTCGACCAGCAGCCACGCGTGAACGGGTTGTGACCTCCCCTCATCTTCCCCGTCACCTGAAAAACATCAGCATCGTTTTGCTTCAAATGGTAACATTTTCACTTTTTAATGGGGCACGGTGGTGTAGTGGTGGCGTCGCTGCCTTGAAGCCGGAAGGTTCGAGGTTCGAATCCACCTCGCCGCGTAAGGACCTTGGGCAAGTCCTTCACTCGCAATTGCTCAGCGCTTCGGCATGAAACTCCGATGCAGTGTCCGCTCTGCATTCGGGAGCGCCTCTGAGTAGAGAGCTTGAAGGGGCGCTATAACAAGTGCACATACAAACAAACAAAACAAACAAATGGATGAGTCAAGCAAATTAGGCTTGTACTGACGCCAGCCAATCATCAACTAAAAAGGCACCACACCTACCAAGAATGCGCATACGCTTTACGTGAAAATCAAGTCTCTTTCAATACATAATTTTCATCACAACACGGATATATCCAGGGACAAATCTGCCCCCATTTGATTTGGGAAGATGCAAAACCAAAAACTATCCAGAACTTTACAATTCTGCACATGTAGTAAAGTATGGCCTTCTTTACGTCGTTGCAAACTTCTTGATCAACCACTGTATCACATTATATTTGAAGACAAAATATGTCATAGGATGCAAAGTAACGTCACCATCAGGATAATGGAAGCAAAATGAGCGTAGACCAGGTTTAGACATAACAAGTCAACAGCAAAGCACGATGATGATTGAAATAACTTGTGGGCCACAACCAAGTAATATTATTCCTACTTGAGATGGATTTATTTATCAACACATAGAGGAGCCGGTCTTGTAGAAAAACAGACGAGGAAAAGTGCTAGTTTCTGCTATAGGACATTTCTTCTTCACATGATAAACTGACAGCTCTCAATGTCGGATGATCTTGCAAGAAGAACTTCACATGATTAATGCAACATAGGATGCTCTTGCAACAAGAACTTCACATGATGAACGATAGTCTTCTACTTTTTAAGTAAACATTCAACTCGGCTTCAATGCTTCATTCATTATGATCCTTGAGCCGGTTCATTAGAAACCGAAAATGTCTGCCTGTAAGCCACTTTACATACAGAAAAACACAACCACACAAATACCGACCTGATAAAAACACGTGCCAAATAATTCATACGCAAATTACGCATCATCATCCATTGACTTTCTCAACCTTGTCAAATATTGAGTAAGTCAGCGGAAAAGACCTCCACTTAAAACGTGGCCGGTGGAATATCGCTGGCCGAGGGATAACAACATATAAAATAATTAATAGGTGTTGTAATGTAATGTAATGTAAATCTTCGAGAATTTCTCAGCGCCCACAAAAGCCACGTCAGGGAAACCAGCTTATTCACCGGCGCTATATCAAATCAAGTCCGCAATAGCCAGAGCTGCCGTTTTCGTTCCGGTGCCAGGTCAAAATCCGGGGAGGTCAAGCCGAGGAGACAGCGTGGTGCTGCGGTGGTTGTCGGTGATGGTTGGGTGATGGAGTTGTTCCATTCTTGTCCCCAATCCGAGTCTCTCGTTGACATCGGTTTCATAAGAAATAGACAACTGGAGGAAGTGTAACCGAGTGCAAAAATAACAATTTAAAAAAAAAATATTACAGACATCTGAATTTAGATGAAAATAAACTAGTAATATTGCAATAAATATATATATAATCATCATATCCTTTATACTACAAAAATGCCACACTTGGCTATAAACAAGATTGATCTACCAAGAAATTTTGATTGCGAATAAATGGACGATATATATATATATATATTGTACATAAAGTACAGAAAGTAGACCAGGTACACAGGCTATCAACACGATGGTATCACACAACTAAAAGCTGTGCCAAACCACAATTCCCAGATACGGTTTCCTTTAACTTCTCAGGATATTGGCCAGACTCTTCACAATACCCAGTGAATAGTAATGCTACAGAAATGGATAGATTAGACCAGGGCTTCAAACTATTTTCAGTGGCGAGCTAGAAGTAATATTTTCCATAAGTGGTAGGCCAGGGTACTAAAGATACCTTTAGGAACCAACTGGGCATGCAGTCAGAGGCTGAGAAAATGTCTGCAAAAATAAATCTTATATGACACATTTTAGCACACAGACAAAGGCTTATAAATTTATGCTAAATTCTGATCTTTATTATCAGTCACAAACGTCTTGGCAGTTCTTAGACAAGACTCTGCCGGTTGGAAAAACATCGTTGGCTGGCCAGTTATCATGACACACCTGGATTAAATTATATCACTGCGGTCCTCCAAGATTCATGACATACCAACGTTTCTGCATTAAGCATCCATTACAAATTTATACAGAGATTTTTCCTTATTTTAACTCTGTCTGCACTGCTCTCTTTTCGGATCATTTCAATACAATAGTTGTCAGAAAAAACAATACTTGTCAGAAAGATAAGTTACTTTGAACATCACCACAACAGTAATCAGCAGGTCAAAAGTGTCTTAAAGATCGAAGCGGAATTATTATTTGGGACACATTACACTGAACATTCACGAGCACGACTGAAAGAGACAAGTATGTGCAAATATTCCGAGATACTTCACTACCAGCATATGCATAAAAGTACTACATCATGCATAACATGATCGTGTCATTCTGTTCTTCATTATAAATCAACAATCAATCAATAATCAATCAATCAATAAGCTGCAACTTCGCTTCAGGCATAACCTACTTATAAAATCTGATCATGATTATTTTCATACTTTTGGCGTGTAATATATATGTGAGCACTTGTAAATTATCTTCGAATTGACACTTTCATATCATTATATATATATATACATTATACATTCATATTATATTAGTAGTTAGGAAGCATGTTAAAACCTGAGAGGTTTTAGCAACCATAGTTGTGGCCCATGCAAGAAATCACAAGAACTTAGGCTCAATTGCTGAACATCAATGGCATTTGATTTATTCACAAGAGCAGTGTGAAGCACATTAACCTATGTGC
Organism: Lumbricus terrestris; assembly: GCA_949752735.1. Lineage (NCBI taxonomy): Eukaryota > Metazoa > Annelida > Clitellata > Crassiclitellata > Lumbricidae > Lumbricus > Lumbricus terrestris. Next base: position 14,722,002 of record OX457039.1, on the reverse strand, counting down.
ATTAAATTCTGCATAATCAGTTATGGTTTTCTGAATGGTTACTTATCTACGAACCAGTTGTTGTGCCTGTATAAACACTGATAAAACTGACACTGTAAGCTTTGTTTGCTTCATTTCATGAATAATTACTATTTTATTTAAATCTCCCATTATAGACTTCAAAGCAAGAGAAACATAGAGTGATTAACAATGATCACAATGGCTCATTAATATGCAAAATTAATGAAGCAGCACCCTGCTTCCACAATGGACCAGTAAACTGTATTATGGACTCCGCCAACTCATATATTTTGTGATTATTCTGCTCGCTGGAAATTTCTTGCATAAATGATGCTGCTGTTGCTGCTGCTGCTGATGACAGTGAAACTGTAACTGAGTGTCTTCTACTTAGGTATCATCTCTCAAAGGCTGATAAAGAAAAGCAGTGAATATTGCGATGATATCTACCGAATAAACAATGACCCACTAAGGAGACGACCATTGGCAATAAACAATCAGATCTCAGCTTTCATCTTAGACGCCGCCGTGTACAGTAGATGCGGTGAGCACATTGTATGCAAGCACAATGTAGAAATGCAACAATGCACGACATAAATTCTACGAGCACATATTCTATGCATCTAAGCAGCTCTCCAGTGCCAACTAAGCATCTCACAGTGATGCAAAGAAAAGAGACACCAGACTACTGAAAGAACAAGTATTACAGTAATTATCTTGCATGGTATAACTTAACGCAAATTGGAAATGTCTAACTTGGATTCAAGACACATCTTTAACTCAAGAATCTGCAAATGTGTTTCAAATGAGTGCCTTGTTTAGCACATGACTGCATTTTTCCATTTACTGGGGTAATATGTAAAAGAAAAACTTTAGTTTACACACGACTGAATTTTTCCATTTACTGGGGCAATATGTACCGTAAAAAAACCTTTAGTTTGCACATGACTGAATTTTTCCTTTTACCAGGGCAATTTACGTAAAAGTAAACTGTAAAGTTTCTTTATACTCTACATGGAAACAAACCTGCACCAGCAAATAATTAACCTTCAAGTCTAGAACAGCAGTTGCCAACTGTTCATCAAATTTCAACTCTTGCTCAATACCAACATGATAGGAAGCTGTAAAAAAAGCAACCAGCCTAAGGACTTTACACTTGGTCTGATCAGCAGGTCTCAACCCATAATCAATAGTTCGATTGATCCCAAGCCAGATGCATAGCCAAGTGCAGTACAGATTGCGACACTGATTTATCAATAGCACTACAAATAACACCAGTGCACCGAAAGTTTACCAGCATAGTTAATAAATGTGAGTCAACATCCCATCCGAAAGTGTACACAATAAAAAAGGGAAACAAATCTAAAACAAACAAGTTTGTAGACGACACAAACCTGTTCGTTTGTGGTCCGACCTCTGGCGACAAGAACCATGTGGAAACACGTCAGACCCACAACAGGAACGGACAGCAAGCCAATGATCACCATCAGGCAAATACTAACAGACAGGTCAAGGAATCAAACAGGACAAACACAATGTTTATATACTAGTTAACAGCAGGAATTTAAGCCAAATGTTCAAAGTGTAAATGGCACGCGAAATAAAATTTTATTCACATTCCTTTGATTAGGATTTTCTTCTATGGCCAAAGATATTTTCATCTGCCTTCAGTAAATATTCTTTATCTATGCAATGTATGCACATAATCAAGCTAAAAATGAATTAGATGTTCAAATACAAAATTACAGCAAAGTAAACAATCAACCTTTTCACAAAAAACAAAAAATGGATTTATCACAGAGTCAAAGTTCATGCAAAATAATATGCTAACCTGAAAAAGCAAGAAAGGAATAACAGCACACTTGATTACTTGTTAACCAACCAATAAAGGGACGGCAGGCTAAGGGGGCCCAGATACCCTGGTGTACAGTGGAAGGTCACCCATCAAAACATTGCCTCTGCAAGACCTGACTTAATGTCACTGTATTGTCACCATAGCCTCTACAGGGCCAAGATGTCATGTCAACCAGTGGTTGAAAAAACGCTGGCAACATTATAGACACTTCTCATACATAGGTTGACCTTGCAGACACTAAGAAACTGACTACCTTGTAATCAAACTCTAGCAAAGTAAGTCTCAGTCTCTCTCTTACATATCCCTGGAACACAAAGAAACTGACTCACAAAATCACCAGCTGCACAGTTTAACTAAACTCTAGTGAAGAAGCCTTAAGCTAAAAAACAGAAATTCACAGAACATCCACGATGAAGATAATGCATACAATTCTACCATCGCTCTGACTAAGCGGCTTTAACAGCAATTCACGGAATAATAAAAAGAAAACAGTGCAAAGGATACCACACGATGTTGTTGGCCGTGCGGAGGTCGTTCTTGTGCGTCAGTACGAAGACGAGACAGAACGCAAAAATACTGAACATGTGTAGAGTTAAGGACAGCAGGAACTGAAAGAAGAATCTGTAATTTCTCCGTCCTACGCAGTTGTTCACCCACGGACAGTGATGATCAAACGTCTAAGCAGCAGAAAAATTCAAAGCAAGTTAGAAAAAAAATCCATCTTACCGACACTTACCGCAAGCTGAGTGTTAGTAATGCCATCGAAAGCGTCCGAACGTAAACCGAGTGCTCAGCCAAATGCCATTAATGACTTAATGGCATTTTCATTTATACCGAGAAACTATTGGATGAGAAACTATTGGATTGTCTATGGTTGGCAAGTAAACAACTTCTAATCTGACTTTCGAGCAACACAGGACATCTAACTATCTGATATTTCAAAGCTTCAGTCTGGTCTTATTGGAGGTGTCCCCTGCAGGATTGGCCATATAGCTTCCTTCATACAGGCTCCCAATCCAAAAGATCCGACCCCTGTCATGCTATGCACAATTGTCCTGCTGGTTCTACTCCATCATACCTTAGGGATTTCTACATCTCAGATTCTTCAGTACTGGGTCTGGCACCCTTCAGTCAGCTAGCTACCCATGCATGGACTCATGAAGTCCTGCCCCTTGTCTGCACATACTGCCACAGCTCAGTCAAGAAAAGCTTTGACTACGTTGGACCCAACAGCTGGAATCACCTTTCCCTAGGGCTGCGGTTCGAACTCCCTCAGTTTTTTTTCCTTCCACAGTTTCACAAGCAATTGAACTATGCATTATTCAACAAAAATATCACTTGTTCAGATGAGAATCAACTCTGAGGAGCTCATTCTTGAAGTGGTGCGTCATAGATTTTTGTCAGATTACAGCCATAATTCCATATAAATTTAAGTCCTTAGACAACATAAGTTATTATAAGAATTAAACGGTAAAAGTAGCTTCACAGTCCACACTCACGATTCGGAATATTACGTACACAGGAAAATCTAGGACCATCAAAACTGATAAAATGTACACAAACTAAACACAAGACCTCAGAGGATAAATCCAGGTTATTAGATTTAAATTTAATAAACATTACAAAAAAATAAATTGAGATTTGAAATCAAAAAGTTCTGGGTGTAACGTAACAGCATAGCATGTAATGTGTTGAAAGCCTCTCAGCTATTGTCAGTCAGGTGGAAAATGGTGCGTCTCTAATGTGTGCTCATGAATCATGATTAAACGTGATGTCAATAAATAATGTGAATTATGCATTCAGATTTAATGCAAAGCTGGCATTTGGGGTCTACGAATGCACAAGCGCCTAGGACCTATGACGACCTTAAAATGGCCTGCCACTACTTGATAGTAATAACAATAATTTATAAGTACAGCACCATAGTACAGCTAAGGAAAGCACACTGTGCATGAATTAAAAACAGTTATATAATCCACTGCAAACAGATCATCGTCAGCTGTGATTCGAAAGTCCTCAGCTAAGCAGCATTCTTCACATGGTCAGCCATGTATGCGTAACTGGCAATTAGTTTGACCTTTATTAAACCAAGTCATTCATCAAATCTGCACTTCAAGCTGTGGAATTACAAAGGAGACTTCTGAATCACACCCTAATTGCCTTACATGCATCATCTGTATTTAATGACATCATCATATGCTGATGAAAGGGTTTTATGAAGGTTTTGCTCAATGTACCTACGCATTGTCACAAGGAGTTTCACTGGTCAGTGAGCCACCATGTACTGATGCAAAAATGCAAGTAGCCTACATACGTACATGTACATATAATTAATTAATTATATTCGTATGCCTAGTCCGAACACATCCAATGTTATACATAAGATTCAAATTCAAACTCTGCAGTACAGAAGGGATGAGACACAAGGGAATGGTGAAAGTATCAAAGATGACAAACCATTGAGCAACATAGCACTATATACAATCCATTTATATTCCAGATATTTTTATATACATACAAAGCCTTGGCACCATATAAAAGAGCAATTCATGTCTTTTACACGACGTCAATTACACTTCACAGTCAAACACAAGAACATGTCATCCAAAGTATTTCAGTTCAGTTCGTCTTCGTTTATCCTTTACCATCCAGTGAGCAAAATATGGATGGCCCCTAAGTGGCACCAGGGCTGAAAGTGGTTTGAAAAAGTTGCCGGGTCTCTTTGGGCAAAAGACTGCTAAATACCATTGTTTATTCAAGCGCCATCAAAAGAATGCAGGTTCCGGACAGACCCAGCTCACTTTCAGCCCCGAGTGGCACCACTGGGAATTGAACTGGGTTTGTAGCATCCCAAATGTAGGAAACTGATGCTGCACAGCACATAAACTTCCGGCCTAACCACGCGCACGCTGGCCAACGCAAAATCCGTCGAGGCCTCGCAACAAAGTTTTACGATCTCGGTCTGTTTATCTTTCTGCAGCTCTCAATAAACATAGAACGAAGCAAAAATGACCAAACGCTCCTATGCTGAAAGGCCAAGACGTTATTTCTTAACAAAAGTCTGGCTCTTTGTACTGGAAAACATTTATAGACGTTAGTTAAATACAGTATATTAAGTAGGAAACAGCATTTTAACGTCACTTAGATCTGCGATACCGAAACAATGATTTGCTGGGCATCCAGGGGCCATTGCTCCTGACAATTTCTGTTCATCCTGGCAAGTGGCAACATATCCAGTTACCTCAGCATTGTCTGCTTACTGCTGACTGCTCACCAATGATAATATCCTTACTACCACTTAGGCTAGAAAGTTCAGCTCTCTGACAGACCCGTACATAATATTAAGAGTCTACAAATATAAATATTACGATGAATGGCACGTGTAGAACCTATACATAAACACACATAAATATGGCTAGAAATGGCAGGGGAAAGAAGGACCAAGTAGGTCAAGTTATTGTACACTGTGCGCCTCCTACACAAATAGTGGGAAAGTTGATCCTAGAAAAAGTACTGCACACAGTTTGTGCTCATGCCGGATTCTGGTTGCTGGACAGATCTGCAGGACTGAGCTACTGCAATTCTGCTCGCCATCCGTTTTATCTTCCTGCTTGGACAGCGTCTTTGTTTTGTCACGACTTGTTTGCGCATATTGTATTTGTCTTAAAAAATTTCTAGTTTGTGTCACAGCTCGAGACTGACGTTGTGTGCAGGACATTGTTCTTCTGTTCGACAATGTGAGTCAGGGGCGGATCCAGGGGGGGTGGGCCAATCCGACCATGCCCCCCACCATTTAGAAAATTCTTTAATTCTCACCAGCCATTTTCTCGTAGAAAGTGGACGTGGCTCCCCCATCAGTTCGGCAGACCTTGACAAAAGTAGTCTATGATGACTAAAAAGGGTCATCAACTGGTATGGTTTTTCTTGGAAATGGGTTCCTTTTTTTGGCCGAATGACTAAAAAAAGGTCATCAGATTTTCCGGCGGCTAAAGATGGAATTTAAGACCGAAAATTTTGGCCCCCCCCCTTCGAAACGTTCTGGATCCGCCACTGATGTGAGTAACATTATGTTTCTGATAGATTATTATGAAATAAATTTTATCCTGAAGTAGGTATATAGAACTGCATCATATCCCTAAACAACGGTAACAATATGCCTATTTGTAACACGTTATATATGCATTGTCAAAATGCACACATTTCATACACACGTATTTATCATTCACATGCATTCACACATATAACCCTTTTGTGTCTTCCCCTTGTATCTCTCCCCCCATAAAGTCTATGAAGACAATCGCATGAAGCTTCTCCAGTTTGATATAAGTATATCTCTTTGATTAATTAATTCCATACGTATAATGAAATATCTTATTATTCAAATTGCCTCATGTTTATTCAAACTGCCTCATGTTTATTCAAATTACCGCATGTTAATGATGACTGCAAGTTAACCTCATGGCACATGCAAATCGGATCCGCATGTTAATGACGCATAGATTTAACTCTTGATAGGTGAAATAATGTGCATGGGTAAAACAGGTATGTGCTTTTTCTTATTGATGGATGTTTTAAGAAGAAAAAAACAAAAAGTATTAATACACAACTAAGCTGTCCACAGCAACCTACATTTTATAAGCAGAGCCACCGATATTTAACCATCAGTGAAACAAAAATATTATTATTGACTTTTTATATAGCGCAACTTTGAGATATCTTCTCTGAAGCACTCCAAGTTCAACAACGGCTAAATAAGGCAGTTTTTAAGTGAGAAAGAAACATAGTGGTGTGACCTCTAGGCACAAGGCGGAGTGCAACAGGGAGCCCATTCCAAGTTCTAGGGCCAGCCACTGAGATAGAGTGCTGCTGCATTAAAGCAGTTCGACAGCGACGGGCCAAGATCTCAGCTTGATCAGCTGATCGGAGGTCAGATCACCGCTGGACACCAGAGGTGGGACAGCAGAGTTCTTCTAGGTACATGGGAGCAAGACCCTCCATGCAGTGCCAGACTAGTGCAGAAACCCTATAAGAAATCCGCTGTGGAATTGGAAGCCAGTGGAGGACATTCTGCATGTACTCCGTGACTTGATCAAATTTAAGGATGCGACCAATAAGACGTGCGGCTGTGTGCAGAACCCGGTCAAGACACCCAATCTGGACCACCGAGAGCTCGACATAGAGCGCACTACAATAGTCGAGGCGAGAGACCACAAAGGCGTGGACAAGAGTGGCAGCAGCAGTAGGGGGGTCAGAGATCGAGATACTACACAAGTTGACATAGTTGCTAGTAACAATCACGACAAAGTAGATTTATGTGTTTCGAGAACGTCAGCTCCCGGTCTAGTATGAAACCAAGGTCCCGAACAAAATACCAATTATTCAGGTTTACTAAGCCCTTGCATTCAATGTTTTCTTGACACATTGAGGAAAAGTGTAAGCCAAAGTCAGGTAAATCAACAGACTGCTTACATGCCCTAGTCCTGTGTTAAAGCAGAAGTAGGCACTCTCATAATTGTTTGAAATTAGTGCTGTAATACATAAAGGCGAATTTTAGAACCAAGAGTATAAAATAACACTACCCGGGTATATGTTGCTGTAACAACAATCCGCTAAGTTAATTAAAAATGAAACAATCTATTACACATGAACTATAAAAACAATATCCCGCTAGAACTGTTAGAACAATTTCCTGCTAGAACTGTTAGAACAATATCCTGCTAGAACTGTTAGAACAATTTCCTGCTAGAACTGTTAGAACAATATCCTGCTAGAACTGTTAGAACAATATCCTGCACATCGATTTAACATACCGCAATCTAATTTAATTCAATTACTCAAATCGAATAATTTTTTCAGCACCAGCTATAGACCTGTATCTTATCAGTCGGTCACTTGAAACTAACCCATATAAAAATAGAACATAATATTATATGAACCATATATATATATATATATATATATCGAAAATTGTATTCATTACACACACATATATATGTATACATACATACATAATATAATATATATATAATGTATAAGGATATACAGTTATAAACCTTTCATGAGCATAACCACACCATCCTCTACACACTTGTCAGTAAAAAAAATAGCGACAGTAACAAGAGAATTAAATCACATGTAAAAACGGAAATGGCTAAGCTCAAGGCCCCACAGCCGAATATATATAACTCTGCATATTGTGTGCGAAAAAACTAAATAACAAAAAAGACAAATATTGGCAAGATCTAGAAAAATTCTACACAACAGGAAATAACAGCCACAACATCGTTTATGCAGTTTGGAGGCTGGCAGGAAGTGGTTGCAGACATCATTAGCAGAGAGAGAGAGAGAGCATCTATAGCAACTGAAGCAGCAGCAGCAGCAGCAGCAGCAGCAGCTCCATCATGAAACGACTTATACTGAGTTCCTCCTTATAGGATAAGTCTGCCTTAACCAATATGAAGCAACACCACTGTCACAGAAAATGGCAACTGACAGACACAGATGGGGGGAGGGGCGGCGGGGGGGTGGAGGGGGTGGGAGGCACTGTATGCAAACAGCCAGCAGACAAAGAAGAATGGGTGGACAAATGCCATCACTGCGTCTGAACAAGTCACTCCGATTCCTCCACCACCACCACCACCGCACCAGATTTGTTTAACAGGCACTCCTGGCATACTGCATTTATACCTATAGTATGGATAATTGGAGGAATGAAACGATGGGTGGGTAAGTGGATGAATGGAAGGCTGGATGGATAAATGGTCAGATGGATGTGCGATAAATAAAACAACAACTGACAAAACAGCACACAAACCAACATCGACGCATAAATAGTATTATTAATAATAATAACAACAGCAATATTCAATATTCATTTAGTAATTCATGCTGACAAGTACACACAGTTATACAATTTCAGAAAGTTGCGTCAGGGTTATGAAGTTATCCAACAGGTGGAAGAAATTAAATGCAAAGAAGATATTAAAATTCCCATGAAATTCCGGCAGGTCATAAGACAGGTCAAGAGTAAAACAGTCAGTATGTCAAATGACCTGCTGCGACCTATAGCAGCGGTGGTTTAGTGGTGCGTTCGGGGCCCTGGAGCTGAAGGATTCCAGGTTCGAATTCATCACAAGCCACCGCGTAGGGACCTTGAGCAAGTCCTTCACTTGCAATTGCTCTTGCACTTCGGCGTGAAACTCCAATGCAGTGTTGGCGCTGTAGTCGGGAACGCCTCTGAGTATATAGCTTGAAGGGGAGTTACAACAAAGACCGGTCTGAAATGCTGGAATGGTCTTCCTCCTGCCCTGTGAGCGGCTGACTCGGTTGACTCCTTCAAAAAAAGAATCATTTATTTTCTAAGGTCTACCCAACTGTTGGTCGTATGTTTGGCACACACTTGTAAAGACATGGCTCTGGCGCTATACAAATTGTCTTTATTATTATTATTGCTAGTATCGTTAATTTTGCTTACATGATATAGCACTAAGAAGATAACAAGTTTAACAGGCATCAGTCCGTCCTACAATTTATTTTATAGTTGCTACTAGGCAGTGAATGGCGAGTCAATCTCATGGGCTAGCGGGTAGACAATATCACTTTTAGCCGAGCATGCTGATACCGCATACAACCGCTTCATTATTAAAATAATCGTTACCAATTAATTATGAGACCGATTATTTCATAAGCTCTTTCCTCAAAATGTTCGGTCCAGAAATATAACTGATAATTAATCGTCCATTGTCTAAGTGTCCCATATCATTTACGCAAATAACATACCGCTTTCACGCTCCAAGCTTAAAATAATAACGTGCCATTATCAATTAATGTACTAAGACACCTACAATTTGTTAAAAGAAGAAGAAAACTGCCAAAAAATTAATTGTCTTAGAATACTTAATATTTCTTATATCGAACTGCCATTCGAAACCATTATTATTATTATTGGGAAGTTGCAGTCGCAGTGCGTCAAGTGTGCAATAATATTCATATTAAAATTTCCATGTCATCCAAATTTCAGTATATGAAAACTAATCTACAACAAAATGCTTAAACAACACAGCTGCTAGAAATGTAAATCATTTATCTGTTAAGCTCCGAGTCTCAGTGGAATGTATGTGGCTTATAGGTGCTGAATATAGTACGAATGGTAAGTTGACGTGCAGCTGTAAACATTCAATTGACTTCCGGTTTCGTCAAATGTTTGCTTTAGAGCTCATTTCCTTGTAATTTTTTCTCTTATCTCATCTTATAGATCTTAATTTAATGTAATTTGGTTGTTTGTGGGACTTTTCTTGCAGAAGTAGGGAAAGGTTTTAAAAAAGGGCAAAATCCTGAACTCGTGCAAATGAGCATGCAGAGATCTCAAAGAAAGGTCAAACCATTTGAAATATCTTGATATTCAGTTGAAACAAACTCGGCAAACAACCAGAGCAAGTATTTACATCTTTTTACAATAATTAACTCAATGAGATGTGAAGAGAAAACCAACAACGCTGAAGTTTTCAACTAGATGGAGTGAACCTACAAGCGTTAAAGCGCATGTACTCAGTCAACTTCCATCGCATTCCGTGGCTAAAAATATCAAACCATTAAAAAGTCTCTTAAGCTAACCCGGGAAGGCAGCCAAAGTTGTTTTTACACCTTCATGGTTATTACTTGCTGCCTCTTCTTGGGTTAGCTTCCTCTTCCTCAGTGATCCAGCTCTATTATCCACGAAGAATTTAAGAATCAAAGTGCTTTATAAGAAGAACTACCCCACTACTCAAGAAGGCTTCATGCACAGCAAAGCATCTTGATGTCATAGAGACTCTATAAGAAATGCTTCTTTTCCTACAAAACATAGCCAAGATGCGATAATAAAAATCCTAGGCTCTCCTGGAATCATCAATAAAGGCCATTCCGTATACTTGACGCGATAAGCTAAGCATTGCGTTCAGCAAGAACGACGTAGTACAGCTTCAGTGCCAGGAACGACTTTCACTTCCAGTCAAGTTCATTCCATCATATCCTATAAGAACGCGCTCCATGCAGTGCCTTTTTAATTCCACCGCCCATAAAACCCGATTCCCTGCACCATAGCCTAGTCGAGTGTGGTAAACTCCAATAGGCAATGTCTGAAAGTAGCAGACACCGTAGCGCCTAGGAAACTCATAGACAAAAAATGGTAATCAAGAACGAAAGATGCAGCAAACAACTAGTGTGCTAGAGCAGCCTTATCTAATCTAGTGATCTAATATACAGCAACCTAATGACTTCTATAGCATCTTATCAGAAAGACTGTCTAATCAAGTTATCCAATTAACGATCATCTACTGATCTTCTATAAGGGCCTTGTTATCAAAATGCAGAAGGTATCAGCTGATAACCAGCTCCGTGAAACTAACGTCAATCCTGGTCAGGAGTTGCATTCATATCTGGCACAAGCAACGACTCTGCACCACATTTACCAGACAATTCATGCCAGCATTACGGCCACATTACATCAATCAACGTACATGATACACGAATAAGACAGCACGAAAGAAAAAAACACAGACATACAGAGAAAAAGAGAGCACTCTTAAGATACGAGCATGCTGCTGCGGTACGTACCTCAATGCAGCTGTTGCAGACACTACAGTGCGAGCATCTCGGAGGCCGGTACAGCTGGCAGGTGCCGCACCACTTCATCCGCACTGTCATTCCTTGTATGTCGACGTTCTTGTAGAGCGGCGCATGAAAGTCGTCTTCACGCATCTCATCCTCGTGCGCTGAAACATCAAGAAAATTATCTTCAAACCATAGGTGCAATCACGTCCTAAAAGTTGGAAGGACCAAATGAATCACGTCCTAAAAGTTGGGGGGGACCAAATGAATCACGTCCTAAAAGTTGGGGGACCAAATGAATCACATCCTAAAAGTTGGGGAACCAAATGAATCACGTCCTAAAAGTTGGGGGGACCAAATGAATCACGTCCTAAAAGTTGGGGGACCAAATGAATCACGTCCTAAAAGTTGGGGGAACCAAATGAATCACGTCCTAAAAGTTGGGGGACCAAATGAATCACGTCCTAAAAGTTGGGTGGGACCATAATAATAAAGTTAGGGACCACTCAAAAGTTGGGGGGGACGCGTCCCGTGGGTCCCATAGGGTGGTTGCGCCTATGGTTCAAACACTGCTTGTCCACTTATTTCAGCAGCTTGGCATTTATTTATTTAATTTTATTTATTTATTTATTTCAAGTATTTATATAGCGCCTCTTCAAGAAACCTACACAGAGGCGCTCTCTGCGCTAACTAGCCGAAATGATGTTAAGTGTCATAACAACAAGAAAATTTCATCAATTAGCAAAATAAGTCACAGTGAGCCGGAAACAGTCACCAGTGGCGATCCCTCGCAGACACGTAGAATCACCCAATGGAATCCCGTCAACAGCTTTCAGTCTCAGATGGTGTGAATGTTCGGCTCTAGGACCATTGCTCATAGGCTGATTGCTCATAGGCTGATTGCCTATAGGCTTATTGCTCATATGGCTGATTGCTCCTAGGGTCTTTTGCTCATAGGCTCATTGCTCATATGTCCAAAATAAACGAACTTTGGCTTAGGTTTAAAACAAATATACCGTTTGCTATATCGCCTTAGCTTGTGCTTATCAATTAGGGACAATTAGCGTTGGTAGACTAATACAATGGCACCTTGGACTCCAATCTCTGTTCCAAAGCAGTCACCCAACGATGTGGCGATTTTTCTCTGGACTGCAGAGAGATTGCATCAAGCAGAAAGCGGCTTTCTTACAGGGTGTTAGTGGCGTTGAGCAACGAAGCGCCAAGCGATACCGTATTCTCAAAGATCGTGTCCTGCGGGCAGTGGCAACATACGGAAAAACCGACATCCTCACCTATCTTCGTGCCGTGTCGTACTTATTCTTTAAGTAGTCTGGACATCTGTAGTAGTGAACATGTAAGACAGTGAACTATCCTGTATTGAACATCTTTAGTAACGAACACTCTTGTAGTTACAAAGTTTAACTGTTTTTACATTTGATCAATTACATGACCTAGTAAATGTTTCGATTTCAATCAGTGTTTTTTCTATAACTGCACTCGACTATTTGTGACAGCATATGAGCAATAAGCCTATGAGCAATAAGCCTATGAGCAATAAGCCATATGAGCAATAAGCCCTATGAGCAATGAGCCGTATGAGCAAAAAGACCTATGAGCAAAAGACCCTATGAGCAATAAGCCGTATGAGCAATAAGCCTATGAGCAATAAGCCTATGAGCAATCAGCCTATGAGCAATGGTCCGTACACCGAATGTTCAGAGTCTCTGGTACAGTTTGCATCAATAGAGTAGAGCTTAAACAACAGTCCAACGGAATTGCATCGTGTAGTCTAGCAAAAACGTTTTTAAGGGAAGCACTGCAGCAACTAATTTGGAACACCATAGAGTGAGTCAGAAAAAAGAGCTATGCATTTCATGGCTTCTTTTAAGCAGGGCTTAAAGTGTGCCTGGACGGTCTGACATAGACGGCGTCCAGACACTTATTTTAGAATCTGCACACCATTCTGCCACTTATTTGGCCCGCACAGCAGGGACAGGTAAGGAGCGTCAGGTACTTCTTTTTCTACACTTAAAGCCAGTGGCTCGCAAACCTTTTTTGACTTTAGGGTCACTTTTTCTAAGTTGGAGGACTCGAGGGCCACATTTTCTTAGTTGAAGCACATAAGGGGGCCACAATTCCAAAATTTAATTAACTAAAAGCATAAAAATTGTTATAATTGATTCAAAATACTGAAAATAGAATGTTTTATGTTATTTATAGACATCAAAATAAAATAATTTCTATTTGAAAATCATTGTGTTATATCCTGTCTAACAAAATGTCAATTTTTCATATGTTTTCGTTATTTCTTTGAGAGATGAAAACCATTTTCTTAGGCTTGGCAGACCACTTTTGCCCATGGGCCATGGGTTGGGAACTGCTGCCTTAAGCACTGTTTTTAAGGAATTTTTAGAAATGCACAACTCCTTCTTCTTTCCCTTCCCATCCTCCATGGCTAAAAAAACCCAATCTGATGACAATGAACAATTGTTAACTCTTTTAAAAAAACTGCACAAAATATGCTTCTACAGAGCCGCACAAATCCATTTCGAACTGCACTCTTCTTTGTGCAGAACTGCATGCAAAAAACAGCAGTGATGCATTTGGCAAGACAATTACAATTGTTCTTAATTGTATTGTATTTTTTTGTTTAACGAGTCAATAGGTGCAGACAGAATGCTGCTCCTTTACAAGTAATTAGGTTTAGTTAATGACATGCTCGTTTTGTTTCAGCAGTCTTACTTGCGCTGAAGATTGAGACCTTGAGAATACAATTAGGAAATGAATACTACAATATTCACATTCATATCATAGTAGTCACTACTCCTCAACTCTTACCCATTGAAAATGACAAATAGTAGAACTACAGGACCGACAACTGAGTCACAATATTGTTGGCAAATGTGCTTGATGTGATACAAGATTGAGCTATGCAGATTTTTTATAGAACAACAATTTTCTTTGTTGACGTGAAAGGGAATCAATTTTATCGATTTTATTTTATTTAATTGACAACATTGCATTAATAAAAAATAAACTGTTGTCTCTATTTATTTCCATTTACTAGCAATGCTAGTGGTTTGCTCTTAGCGAAAAATTCACACACAGAAAGCAAGTTTCAGCAGACGCTGGAATGTCATGCAGATGCTTGGCATTCCAAATTAAACACACAAACCCATATATACACAGATTACAGATTTTGAACATCCTTCTGGCATGATTCACAAACTTTAATTCAATCGTGAGTGTCATCATAATTAGCAAATTAATTGTCTTAGTTTTATTTTCTAACTATCCTTTAGAACTACTTTACTTCCTTTAGAACTACTTTACTTCCTTTAGAACTGCTTTACTTCCCTTTGAACTACTTTACTTCCTTTAGAACTACTTTACTTCCTTTAGAACTACTTTACTTCCTTTAGAACTACTTTACTTGCAAATGTTATGGTAGATTGATCCTCTATTAAATGAATTTTGTCAAGTCTCTAGCTTTGGCAGTCTCCCTCATGTCTGTTCGCTCCGATCAGTTACTAATGTCATTTTGTTCTTACCTCACATATTTCAAGTTGCTTGTCCACAATCAGCTGACCTGGCACTAGACTATAAATAGACTATATTCTGGAAATTCTATTCGTTACTTAATTCTATAATAAATTTGAAACATCCTCAAAGATTCCTCAGCATATCCCTATAGCGTATATCTTATTTCTCAATTTCTATCGCACCCCTTCAAGCTAGCTACTCAGAGCCGCTCCCGACTACAGCGCGGACACTGCATCGGAGTTTCACGCAGAAGCGCTCGAGCAATTGCGAATGCGGACTTGCTCAAGGTGCCTACGTGGCGACTTGAGGTGGATTCGAACCTGCAACCCTCTGGCTGTAAGGCAAGGAACATACACCACTGCATCACACATCACTACAATACAACTTCAACAATTCCAACATATATATATATATATATATATATATATATATATATATATATATATATATATATATATATCTAAGTACCAACCCTTTGACTAACTGCAACGTCATGCAGTGTGTCTGAAGTGTTAGTGACTTCGCTTTAATTAGCCTTAGCATGTGAGAGCGTGTACATGCAGGTACTCCTCCCCTCACTGCAGATACATGCAGGTACTTCTCCCCTTCACTGTCTTCTCATCCACCAACCAACCGACAGTATGCAATTGGCATACTCATTATTTGTACCAAGGTTTGCAACTTAATGGTGTCAATCAGGGCTGTACTGGAAAAATTTGAGGTAAGTACATGTTACAGTTGCCCGAAACTACAGCCTAGGACTATTTTCTCTGCTTCATTTTTTCTTACGATCTTTTTTTATTCGTTGTGAGGATATCGCATGAAACTTCATCATATCATAAAAGTATATCATTAACCGCTTTGACTTTTTCAACTCTTCACTCTTTGTGAAGTGAGTACACACTGTACACCCACATATACCCTCATTTACACAACTGAGAGCACTAAATACAAATATTTTTAAGGTGAGTACATGCTGTATACCTCCATATACATTATACAGCCCTGGTGTCAATGTGATAGAACAAGGTCTTGAAATATTCTTCAGTCCTTGCAGTGCTTTCAACCACAGCGGTTGTGTTGACACTTGTTGGAGATCAAAATCCTCTAATGCACTAACCGTATATAAAGAGACACTGTCAGAAGCATGGCATTCAATCTTTCAAACTAATCTACAATGACATCTCTTCATAACGTATCCAAGTTATGCCGCACTTGTGAATGCTCCAAAACCCCATAATAATAATAATAATAATAATAATAATAATAATAATAATAAATAAATAAATTAGAGTCCAGTGAAACTTATGTTTTCTGTCAGTCTTGAAGAATTTAAAACAATTAATCTAAAAAATCTCAAACCAACTGCTCCATTTTGGACAAGATATAATACCACAATAAATAACAATGCACTTCTATACTAGTTAATAACTAAATCCTTTTTATACAATAACAGTAATGATAATAACAATAATATTAGCACATATAAAAAAATAATATAACAATGATACCAGGAAAAAACTTACAAACTTACGTATATATATTAAGTAGCATAACTTCGTGGAAGTCTGAACGCAGTACCAAACATAATCGAAAGTACCGAGCAGTTCATTAGCTGTTGCGTAAACGCCGCTTTCAGGAAGCCATTGAAGCATGCGACGTTATAAAAGAGCCACCACGATCCAATCTAGCCCAATTCATCAGCCACGCGCCATACCGTTTTTTAGGACTGCAGCCGAACAAGATTCATTGTTGCATTTTACTATTTACACTTAAAGCATTACGCAGGACGGCAGAAGCAGTCAGGCAGTAAATAAGATGTGCCATATTGCTGTGTTTGTGATCCGAGGCC
The DNA here is from genome assembly GCA_949752735.1 of Lumbricus terrestris. Lineage (NCBI taxonomy): Eukaryota > Metazoa > Annelida > Clitellata > Crassiclitellata > Lumbricidae > Lumbricus > Lumbricus terrestris. The sequence continues at coordinate 14,705,167 of OX457039.1, read as the reverse complement.
AAAGCAGCCATCCGACAAATTAAACTGGGTTAAAACCAAATCATACAGCATCATACTGCATGTTAATCAAACTGACACATGACAGAGACGGTAAAACAAGACACCCTCGTCGTTATTTCCGCCTTTAACATCAACACTGGAACTCTGCTAAAAATACTTTGCACAAGTTCTGTTTAAAATGTATTATAGGCGGCTGACACGAGCAATTAATAATAATAATAATAATAATACAATTACTAATAATAACACTAGTGATGATAAAGAGAGATAAATGCGCATATTTATCACTTTAGAAAATCAATGGACTCAACACACACACACACACACACACACCTCCATTCAAGTATTTTACCTTCAGCCTCAACTGTCAATCAATCATTCATATTTAAGATCTCTCTACCATCATGTCAGATAAAACAGATATTTCCAATCAAGACATCTGACCACAGATTAACACGCTTTCAACAATTACTTTCATTGTCTGCACTAACGACAATCAATATGCTTCGAGCTCTGTCTTATAGAAGACCCACAAGTTGTCATATAAGGAAGTATTGGCACATACTTTACAACAACTACGCATACAGCGGATAAGAGTAGTGCAATGGCACATTATTCGGAAAACAAAACAACAAAACTATAAAAATTTACGGAATGTCTAATTATTTACAGTTTTTATATCTATTGCTAGAGCTCTATGATCTGATAAACATGAACATTACATAAATATTGCTTTGTTTGTCTGTATGCGCACTTATTATAGCACCCCTTCAAGCTCACTACTCAGAGGCGCTCCCGACTACAGCGCGAACACTGCATCAGAGTTTCATGCCGAAGCGCTGAGCAATTGCGAGTGAAGGACTTGCCCAAGGTCCCGACTCTGCGACTTGAGGTGGATTCGAACCTGCAACCCTTCGGCTGCAAGGCGACGAACATACCCACTCCACCACCGCACCCCACAATATTGTCATCGTGTACGATAAAACTGATTATTCACAAGTGCATGAACACAAGAATTGCATGCAGATCATTTCATCCGAAAGAAGGAGCAGTTTGGGTTGGACTGGTTTCAACGTAAGATGAACTGCAGAACTAATACTTAGACAAACAAAATGGCAGAACACCTAAATGAATGGAAATGCAGAAGAATTCCTGAATGTGTAAAAGAATGCATGACCACAAACAAAGAAATAAATTCACTGATACCAACTCAAACTCATCTTACAGCCATATGAAAGGTCTATACAAAGAAGCTAAAATTTCTCGCTTTATTGTCCATTTATTTTTTCAATTAAGTCAGAGGCAATCTGAATGCTAAGATTAACTTGTATTTTTCATTAATTATGTAATATAAAAAAGCAAGAATACGCAACCAACACAAACAAACATGTTGTTATACCGGCATTGCTCTTTGCAACATGCAATACAACACTAAAAAACACTAGGTGATTATGCAACAACCCAACAGTGTCTTATATTGGCAACAACACAGCTCAGGGTGATAAATATGAAAAGAAATTATTCTAATTTCAGCATTATTAGGGAATTTAAGCCCTGGTCTGCAATATCGCAAGAATAATTAGGCAATCTATTGTTCATTAGGGAATTTCATCACAATTATAAATTTAATTCAACCATCCTAAAACCTAATCTATGCTGAATTAGGCAGTTACCCATCAATTTTCAGAGACATTATGCATTACTAAGGAATTTAAGATATCTGGTATCGCACCCCTTCAAGCTCTCTACTCAGAGCACTCAGAGCCGCTCCCGACTACAGCGAGGACACTGCATCGAAGCGCCCGAGCATTAGGTTATTTATAGCAATCGCACAAGTGATGCGTCTTTAGATCATGCATTGTACTGCAGCATTAAGTTATTTAATAATTATATATAATTTATTGTTAATTTGAGCTTTGTATGACTCATGCCCGAGCATGCAGGCTAAGTATATAAGAACGTACAAATATTCAGCACTAATGGCACTTATATATACCTCTAACATATCCAATTATTTTATCCATCCATTAGAACATTCAGACAGCCACGTGTACTGGAAGTTAGCCACAGTTACATTTTAAGAAAGAAAAGTCAATAGCTTTGTTTGTATCTGAGAAGTTCATATGCATCTCATTGCAAACAATTATATAACAGAAATATTAGATTAATTAACACAAAGACAAATAACATTACAGACGTGCATGCACACTGCACGGCCACAAATGAACAAAGACACATCAAATTGAAAACTATTTTAAACAATTTATATTCAGTTAATGCATAACACAAAAGGGTTTCATCTCCTGCAAAAGACATCCTCTGTTGTCCTCAAAAGAGGCTGAACGAATTGACGAAGGCAGTGACTGTAACAATGGAATTTATGGAAGAGCATCTCTCTCTGCTTGCGCAACCAACTTTTCCACAGTATATACCGTAGTTCTACCCACAATCCCACATATTTGCCCTCTGCAAGACCTTTTAAGTGCAGCATTATGTTACATCATCAGGCCATGCAGCATCAGCCAAAAGAAAAAAATCCAAACTAGGCAGTGGTGGTACGCACATCATTCTGTCAAGATGAAGTATACTTCTGAGATATGTCGTCTCTGTTATGTTAATTGGTTGAGAGTTATACGTGGTTAGTGAGACAAAGAAGTTAACATGAATCGAAAATGAAAAGTCACTCTGAAGCAAGATCACCAGCAAATCCAAATGATGCTTTAAACTTTCATTCATTTCCATTATAGAGATTTATATAGCACCCCTTCAAGATTACTACCCAGGAGCGCTCCTGACTCAACATCAGCTGAAAAGAACTGTTTTAAGGCTGCGATAAAACATATCCAAACAAATCCTAGTCAACAGACAAATAGACAGTGGGGGCCCATTCCAAAATCATGGGGCCAATAACAGAGAAAGCATGGTGCCATCTAGCTCGGGGGAATGAGGAGTTCACCCTCAGTGGAGGAACGCAGAGCACGACGCCCTGAACAACCATAGTGGAATAACATGGCTCTTGCAAATATACACGTGCAGCACCTAAACCAAGGAGCCAGAAATTTTCTCTTTATTTCTGGCAATATTAATATACTAAGTTTGTTAAATATAGTTCACAATTTAATATAATAAAATTATGCCGCAAGTCCAGGATTCAGCAGACTTAAATCAATGGCAGGTGATTGTCTTCACAGAAATTCCAGAGAGTTGTAATTAAAATAATGAACAATAACATACAACTATAGAAAACAACTGAAAACAACACATTGCGTAAATTGCAACACATTCAACAGTTTCCATCAAATTTAACACTGAACTTCTGACTGCCAGTAGCAGATGTTATGAGGAATATTGAGAGAGCCTTCCAGTTTCTGGAGGAAAAAGTTGTACACAGAGTTGAATGCCTTTGAAAAATCAATAATTAGAAAACAGTTATTTGATGCTAGGGATAGACAAGAGCATAAGTAGCACTCTCAGCAGGATTAAGAGAAACTGATTAGATAAGCTGTTTGGTATAATAAAAGGAAGCAAGATCAAAGCAATATGCATAACAGATCTTCAGCTATTCTAGAAAGGTTCAGAGGTGACACATCTTGAAATTTATAAAAGGCAAACTTCACATTTTCCGTATCGATCACATCAAACGAGGATATAAGATTTTTTTCATATCTTAGATGTGGAAGTTATAGAGGACACTGAGAACAGTGAGAAGTCCTATGATGCAACCCATAATGAAAACGGCATCTGTTCTCAACTTCCAATGATTTTTTCACCAAGATGGTAAGCAACTGAGAAGCTGGATATAAAATCCATTCAACAAGTTTACATCAGCCAATGCTAGTTTGATCACCAGACAAGCTCTCCACTTGTAAGCTAAACTAGTTTGTGCACAACTAGATCTATTATAAGACAATAATTAATGCATTGATCTCGTGAATACTTAGATCGCTCTCGTCTGTGAAGTCTGTGACTTTTGGTTAAAGAACAAAAATTATGTCAACTGTCAAGCCATGTCACGCCATGTCTTCTCACTGTCTGTACAACATGGCTAACGTATCTGCCTTCACCTGTTGTGGTGGGAGTTAACCCTCTTGACCCGAGAAACCGATATTTCGTTTCATTAGCCATTGAGTGATGGGAACCCAGGGGTGAAAGGGTTAATACCTCATCACTCTGGACCAAGAGTTAACTTTTACTAAGCATTTAAACCTGCTATGGAGTGACTGTTATTTAAACTCTTCAATTCCACCTTGAGTTTCTAGCTCCCGCTCATGGACTGCTATTCAATAGTGCCGTTCATTCTCGGTAGCTGGTCCTACAACCTGGAGTGGTCTCCCAGTTACACTGGACTTATTGCCCAGGGGTCACTCCACCCTGTGCCTTAAAACTGTCCTATTTAGATGTCATTGTGCTGGGAGCGCTTCTGAGTAGCCTACCACAAAGAGGTACTGTAGACATAAAATTTCCTAAATAATAATTTTTAAAAAAAAATTTAAATAATAATACTAAGTGCACCACGTGAAACTGACATTCACTCAATAACATCGTGAAACAATGAAAAGCTCAGCCAGACTGTTGTTTGTGCACATGTCTAAAGACCGTTCAACTCTAGAACCAAAGCATCGTTGAATGCTCTGAGGTGCACTTAACACTCCTGGAATTGAACCGTTAACATTGCAGGAGAAATAGCGCAGCAATGAGACCCTACTAAACTACCTGTAGGGAAACGGTTGGAAAATTTTTGCAAAAAGTCATAGAAGCCTGCAAATTGCAAATGAACCATATCCACACTCCAAAAAGAAGCAAGCAATCATTGACTTTATTTAACTCTCAGTTGCAGACCTCATTCGGAGTACATAACAAACGACATTATCAACATAAGCATGTATATTCAAAGACAAGAATAATCAGAATATATAATATGAATCAGAAACGTTCTTTGCATTCGATCATCTGCCTCCGGGAGAGGACTCTATTGTGTGCCCCTGGTCAAAGATAGCACTTCAACTGCTTTATTGGGGGCAAGTAATGGAACAGCATGTGCTCAGGTTTAGCACAATCGAAGCAAAGAGTGCCTTGTATGCTCTTGAGCACAGCTGCTCAAAAGAAGGGGTATCCCCAGAAACATACCCCTAGTTGACAAAGTTGTTTTAATATAACATAATGAAGTCATTCATATATGTAATGTGCATCAGTGTTACTTTAGAAATAGGATATTGATATGCCACCTTTCAGCTGTTTTCATATTATATCCTGCTGAAGTGTATGAAAAATATTCTATTTATCAGTAGAATATATAGTTTTTAAACGAGTTTTGCTTTTCTCACCTCGAGGATAAATTCCCGGATCCATGAAAGTCGCCAAACCAAAATTGGTGATGACGAATATCGTAACCAGGCCCTGGTATATAGCAATCGCATAGCTATATGTCGTCGTCAAATATGGACAACTGAAAAAATATCACAAATCATTAAATTCTCATCAAACGCCACAGGATCGTTTATATAATAAATGATTTGGGCAAAAATTAGAAGATACAGGTTAGTGATAAGCGAGAAGAAAATAAAAATGAAAGTGAATATACCCAAAACAATCCAGATTAAATAACAAAAAGAACCACCATGGAGTACTTACACTGCAAAGGAAAAAGAGAGTAATTGGTGTAGTGATTGCAAAGTTGATCGGAATCTCAAACACAATTTACTATAAAACATTGACTTGCATCAATTACAGCTTGTATTGTCAGAAATGACCTCATAAATGCCTCACGTATTGTTTTGGAAGAAAGTCTTAGAACTTCACTCAGACCAGTGACGAAAAAGCTGGCACGTCCAGTAAAAATTGGGTAATCCCGAAAATTGCGTGCCCGTATACAAAACAATATGGTTGCCAACGACTGCACTAAAATAGAATGCAGTGACAAACTGATGCCCATGGCCGACGGCGAATCAGACGCGACTTCCGGTTTGGGCAGTGTCTGCTTGTTTCTATGTAAAAATATGCAGTAAATAGAAACGATAAAGTAACATGATTTGGAAATGCAAAGTTTAACGTGATTGAACAATTGTAGGCTAAATGTATCGAAATATTAAAAAGAATAAGCCTGCTTCGATTGATCACTTACTTACTGACCGCTTTGCATTGTGGGATGCACTCTATTTTAAAGGAGTCGTTGTTTTGTAGTCATATTGTTTTGTATAAGGGCATGCAGTCTTCGGGATTACCAAGAATTGTCTGTGCCCCTGATGGATGGGATAAAAGAATCAAAGAACAATTTTACACTAAGTAGAATAATTGCTTAATCTAAGTGGATCCAATGCCTACACAAATGTATGACACAGCTTCATGCATTCAACTGCTGGTTTATTTCCCAATTTAAGAAACCAGAAATCAACAATAATTTATCACTAAACCAGTAATAAATATATTCTAAAGTTAAATAAATTCGAAAGCAAAGTTCTTACAACATCGTTGCATTATACATTACAATTCATGCAATACAAGCAACAATAACAGTGGTCTGCAATCTGCTTTGAATCGCAGTACACTGACGCAGTAAAATACAAAGCACACCTAAAGAAACAACACAATGAGTCAGGCCTTGAACGGCAGATCTCTCAAGACATGATAATACAATAATCATCCGCACTCGCTTACTTACTTACGTATACATCAGAAAGCACATTAATGGATCTTACGCGAAAACGAAGAACAGTGTAGTGCAGCCCAACAACATCGACCAGGCACAAGTGGCCGGAATCACTCTTGTCGATGGCTTACATGACGGCATTTTTCACAGATTCACAATTTTAATGCAATTAATTTCTAATTAGATTCCAGAATAAAGAATATTTAGCTCCATCTACATTCCCTACGGCTTCAGGTCGAGCACTGCTGCCACAATAACGCGAGCGGACGTCAGTTCGCGTAAGTAAAAAGTTCGACGTAAAATTTTAAAATTAGGCATCAAACGCAGCATTATTTTAAAAACCATTCGCCTAGATTGTTAATCCCAGAAGTTTCAACGCAAATCCATTGTCTGGATATCTTCGAACAGAATTCTTCAGTGTTCTTGAAATATATTATAACTACATGCAATAGGGTCAAAAGTGCGTAATAGTACAGCATAATGAAATCAGTGGCGTAGCCAAGCGCAAGCATATCGAGCATATCTATGTGTAGGGCGTAGCCAGAATATCATGCCGCTTCTTTTCATGTGACATCAGTTGACCAGTTGAGTCAGTTGAATCAGTTGCTTCAGTTAGACCTATTTCAACATGGGCCCCAAGATCGTGCTGAAGACTTACTTAATGATGGAATATCGTCCAGATTCACAGCATTCATTTACGATTAGCTTGCTACATTGAGAAAAAATTAGCCTAGGAGACCAGCTAGGACGCATCCATATAATTATATTAGGTAGGCCTATGCAAAAACAACATTTTCTACCTCTCTGCTGCAACTCGTAGCCTACATTTTGTGAAACCCGCCCCCTTCTAATACAATATTATATGGTTAAAGTCGTCTACTGGGTTTATTGGTTCGGCCCTCGATCAATTTCAAGAAGTAATATAGGCCTACGCTTAATTCTTTTGTAGGCCTACTGTGACCCATGGTGTCAAAAGGGTTTGACAGCACTGGGCTAGCCTATAGCCTTATTATAATGTCCGAGTATGTCATTCAAGGGGCAGCGACTACGATCAGGCTTAGTTTTTACTCCCATATTCTCCAAATCTGTATCAAGGTTCGCCAATCGCTCTATAGGCCTACGATGTGCGTCCTGATTGCTCGATCATGATCTCTTATTAGGGACGGGGACGTGACTATAATTTTCGGGTATCGTTCGGGCCACCTCATTGGCACACCTTAGGCTATCTGTGCAGTGCATACCTATATAGCGTCCTTAGTTGCCTAGTGACTGTTTGAATGCTGGTGAGTGCGCGTATTAGCTTAATACAACAATAGGGAATTGTTATGGCTCAAGTTTCTGCCTGCCGATCAGAAGATAACAATAATCTTTATTAGACTACCTCTCTGCTGATTTTTGATTCCTCCTTTTTCTATTCCAACTTAGAATGTCTAGCCAAAGAGCTACCTATACTGTACAGACTGTTAATTACTTGATCACTGAGCCCTCACTCGCACAACCATGAAATCCTGCATACTGATGCATTAACCCAGTTTTTTTAATTGTGCAGCATCATTATGATTATTTTGTGATTATATATGCACTCTTAGACTGTTCTTGATCGATTCTCCCGCAGAGCGTTTACAAGCAGTTCAATAAAGTAATGCCTACTTGCTTCCTTACTTACTAATAAATCTATTTTTAAGACATCAATGTAAACTCACGATATTCCCTTATGTGTGCAATATATCTATGGTACTAATAAAAAAATACACTAGCGTATTAACTTATCTGACGTCATCGAATATCTATGATAATTATTATCAAATTGTCTTCGACGTCATCATACGATACGCGATCTCATTGTCTTCTGCGTTGCGATAATTATTATTTTCATTTGTGCTACGCGTTTCGGTCAAACGTTATTTCTCGAATTTGAGGAACTTCTGATACAATAGCCTACAATACAACCGAAATAGGCCTACAATATGACCGAAATTTGATAATGCCCTTCTTACAGAGCTCAGAAGTGCACATTGCAGTTCGGCGGACAATAATAGGTCTATTATTAGCCTAATAGGCGTAATAGGCAGACCGGAAAAGGTAAGTTTCAGTTTAGTGTTTAGACAGTGTCTAAAGTATGAAAAAATAAGTGCCTGGACGCCCATTACCTTTCCAAAAGAAGTGCCTGGACGCCCTTATCTTTTCAAGCTGTCCTGGCCAATAAGTGGCAGGACGGCTTTCATATTTTAAAATAAGTGCATGGACCGTCATGATGGACGCCGTCCACGACCGTCCAGCCACACTTCAAGCCCTGTGTTTAGAGCGCAAGACAGTCTCGCTACGAGAGTTACGAACATGAGGAGGCAGAGAGTTCCAGATGAATGGACCAGCAAATGTAAAAGAACGCTTTCCAAAGACAAGACTTTGTCATCTTGACATCTTCTGCTGTGCTGTCTGCCCGCATCTTGGTTTCCAGAAAGAGCTCCCGAAGGATTGCTTGGCACTTTTGGTATTTTATTCTACTCGTACTCCTACGCCTATCCTGAAAATTTCAGCTTGTTACGAGGTTTTCCAGGTGATGACTAATGACCTTGGGAAATGGCGGCCATTTTGTACGCCATCTTGGATTTCGGAAAGAGCTCTTGAAGGATTGCAATTTGTTTGGCACTCATTCTACTAATATTCCTACACCTATCCTGAAAATTTCAGCTTGTTATGAGCTATTTCAATATTTTGATTTAATGTTCCTGGACAAATCCAATGGGAAAAAACTGAAAAACTGGAAAAAATTTCCCATTTTTTCAACTGGCACTATATCACATTTTTTTAGAATTTCTTCTTGAACTCAAAAATATCTTTCTTTTGCTTGTAGCACCAAAATGCACAATTTTTCGCTAACATCCCGGACTAGAGATGAAATCTGGCGCCGGAAGATAAATCCGGGCCGAACTTGCATCCATGCACCATGGATGGTTTGAAAAAGGAATTTGAAGGTCACAAATCCTGAAGTTAGGTCCTGGACTGGACAAAGACACGAAACAAAATGTAAGCGTTCGTGTCTGTTCTTAATTTTATTCGCAGACGGATTTAGTCAGTGGTTGATTTATAATTATTGAGTATGATGTATTATCCGATTTGCATGATGAAATGGTAACAATCTTGCTTGGCGGTATTAATTAATTTAATGTGAAGGAGAATTGCAATTTTTAATTAACATTTATGACGTTGCTCGTTCAGAGGCTGAAGACATTGCCCCATTCTGCAATTATAGCTGGAAGCCGAATCGGTTAGACAAATAGCTTATAAATTTTGTAAATTCTAATTCCATTCAATTAACAAATTTCAGTGGCTAATTTTTATTTCTTATCAAATCTTACCCATCTCTGTTGCTTACACAGAATCCAGCCTGTATCTTCCTCAACTTCTTATGATTCCGTACTTTCTGTTTTACTCCAGAAGTCAACATATATTCTCTTTCAATTTCACACGATCCCACTTGTCCATTCTTTTCAATACACTTGCAACTCGCACTGTGGCTTCTTTGGGTTTTTTCAGTGTTCTTGGATGTACCTTTTAAACTCTTTAGTCAAGTTGTTTTGATCTCTTGTTTCTGTCCATTGACGTTTTTAGTAATTTTTTTCTTACTGTTTCAATGAAAGTCATATCAGTGCAACTATTTTATTTACCCATAATTCTCCCTGCTTTTTCTTCTACAGGGAACTGACTGAAAGGAGAGATAGTGAAAAATGAGACAGTGCAGCATTCAAACGACAGGGAAATATGGCTTGAAGATGAAATATGTCATCATTTTTGATTAAGTGCAAAGTTGATTTCGAGATATTTATGTGAACATTGCTTAAATTAATGTTAGTGCTGTTTTTCTTTTCTTTTCAGTGGTGTGCCTTTTAAAACTCTTTGCTGAGTGTTGATACTTTTTGTTGTTGGGGTTTTCGGATGTGCCCTATGACCCCCTTTTTTGCCTCTGTGCTTGGGTTATTTTAATCTGCTCCTTGTCCTGTCTGGAAGAGAAAGAGAACACAGTGTAATGTATTATTGTGAACTTGTGTGCTCAATGTTAGTATTTTTTTCTTGTTAATTTTTATATTTGGATTTTTATGTGAAGTGTGCTCAATGTTGGAATTTTTCTTGTTAAATTTTGTTCGATTTCTTATTTTAAAGCACGTTACTTAGAATAAGGACTGGTTTTTCATTCTGTGTTTTTTTATTGTGCCTCTTTTTGAGCTCTTAGCTGGATTTCTTTGACCTGTTGTTCATTTACTCTGACATTTTCAGTTAGTTATATGATGTTTTCTGACTCATATCTACACAACTCTTTTTGCTTATTTTATTCCCAAAGCAGTTGGTTGAAAGATCCAGGAAAAGAGTGCCTTGCATGAGAACATAGGATATGAATTGAAGATGAGAAGGAAGTGTGATCTTTTTGATTGAGTGCATTTAAGTGATATAGGATTTTTTTTATTTGAAGAGTGCTTAATGGTAGCATTGTCTTTTAGTTTGTTTGCAGTTGAGCCCTTTAAGATCTTTCCTGGTGTTTTAACTTCCTGTTTTGTTCTGTGTCATTGTAGTTTAGATAATTTTTCTGAATATTTTCCAATGAAGACCATATCATTGCAAGTTTTTAGTTGCATAAAATCCACTCTGCATCTTCTTACAGAGGAAACTGGATTAACGGAGAGCTAGAGAAAAGAGGATACATTGTGATATTGAAAGAAGGGATGAAATGACTTGAAGACAGGAAGTGCGATCGTTTCAGTTAATTTGCACTGGTGATATTAGGAATTTCATTTGAATAGCACTTAATCCTAGATTATGTTTTCGGTTGTGCCTTTTTCAAGCTTTTTACACTTGTTGGTACTGTTTTCCATATTTTGGGATTACTATTTTGATCGAGTGCATTTGTGACATCTTTGGGGATTTTTGTCTGAAGAGTTTTTGATGCTTATAAAGTGCTTTTGCTTGAGATTTTCATGGTTTTTCATTTGATGCTTTCGGATGTGGCCTTTTTGGCTCTATTTTCTGAATGCATCAGAGTGATAGATGGATATGTGATCCATGTCAACACAACCCTTTTAGTTTTAAGCAATCAACCCTGTATCTTCTAGAGAGATCTGGCTGAAAGAATGTAAAGGATAGAGGAGACTGTTATAAATGTACATATAGCATGGGAAGAGTGATAATGATTTGATCATTTGAAGATGGAGCATGTGACTGTTTTGACTAATTGCACTTATGATATAGGGATTTTAATCTGAAGAGTGTTGCATGCTTGTATGTTTTTCTATTTAGCTTTTTTGTTGTGTCTTTTAGATTTCTTTGCATTGAATTATATGTGTTTTTTTCATTTGGTGTTTCAGATGCATATGTTCAAGTTATTTCAATCTGCTGTTCCTGTCCTGTTACATTTTCAGTTAGATAATGTTCTAGGTTAGAATGATGGCCAAGCATTGTGACTGTGAGCTAAATTTCCAAATTCTGTTATTTACAGACAAGCCACCATGTGTTTTATTCCTGAAGGAACTGGTTGAAAGCAGAAAAGGAGAAAGTACGGGTACTTATATTGAATAAACATGGGGTGCATGAGAACAGAGGAAGTGTTTGGAAGATGGAAAGTTTGATCATTTTTGACCGAGTTCGGAGTGCACAGATGACATGAGAACTTTGTCTGAAGTGTATTTTTTTCTGTACCTTTTGAGCATGTCGTTTCGTGTAATAATTTTTTTCTGTTTAGTCCTAACTTTTTTAGGTTCTTTGCTTGAGTTGTTCGAACATCATATTTCTGTCCTGTGACATATTTCAGTTTATATGCAAGGTATAATCTTTTCTGATTGGGTTTTCAATGAGGTCCATATCAGCACAACTTTTAGTAAGATGCAATCCAATCTGTATCTTCTTCCGGGGAACATATTGAACAGAGGAGACAGTGCAATATTGAAAGAGCAGAGGATATTCTGAGAAGAAGAGATGTAAGATATTTTGATTAGGTGCATTAATAAAATGTGGATCTTTAGTGGAAGAGTACTTAATTTTAGCATTTGTTTTTCTTTTTAGTGTTGTCTGTTATGACTTTTTTATCATTGTACTGAATATTGAATATTTGTTTTTAATTGTTCCTTTTAACCTCTCTGTGTGAGTTCATTTTACCTGCTGTCCCTGTCCTGTGGCTTTTTCAGTTTGATATCGTTTTTCGATTGGGTTAGAATCATAGTTTTCTGGTGATAAACCATATCATAGTTACGCATGATCCATCCTTTATCTTTTTCAAGAGGGATAAGAGAAAGAGGAGACATGCAATATTGAATAGATAGATGGTATATGCGGACGCAGCTTGTAGTGAGGGAGTAGTCGGCGATGATGCTTATAACTATGTATTGTTTTTATGTTTTATGACTCTTATTTGATTAATTGTTGGCCTAATGATCATAATTATAGGCCTAGATCATTTTCTGTGAACACTTAGCCTATTAGTCATTACCAATATATAAAGAGGAGAGAGAGGGAGAAAGAGACAGAGAGAGACAGAGAGATGCAATGGGCGGGCAATTGGTGCCACGCAGGGTCTGAAGGGATGATTGGCAGATGGAAGAAATGCGGTTAAGAAGAGAGGCCACACGAAAGGAGGGATCATTCGCCCAGGGATCGTTGACGGTAGAGCATCGGCCGCAAGGGGGCGAAGGGATCACTCACGAACGACAGGCCAGCAGACACCCGGAGAGCTAGATGTATAGCATCTCTTAAACGGGTGCCTTTGCAAGAGAAAGGCCTGGAGCGAGCAAGAAATGAAGAATAGATTATGACAAGTGAATCGTAATAAATACAATGTAAATATTATAAACCGATGATCAATTAACCAGCAAGAAAAGATTCAAAACTGTTTCGGGTTAATTCTCTGTGCGATTGAAGTTGAACGATAACCCACGTGCTACGCTAAAGCTAAAGTCCCCCGAAGATTTAGCCTGCCGCTCACGTAGCACCGCTCGCCACCAAACTGGAAGACTACGGTCAACAATCGTCTCTTCCAGTACACAGCTCTTTGCTGGATTTCTTTTTATCTCTTGTTCCGGTCCGGTGACATTTTCTAGATAATGTTTGCTGACTAGGTTAGAATGACTGCTTATTATGACTGTGAATCCGGTCTACATAACTCTTTTACTTACACACAATGTATTTGCAGCCTGAAGGGACTGGGTGAAAGGAGAGGAATAGAAAGAGGAGACATTATTGAATGAAAGCAGAGTTAGTAAGAATAGTGGAATTGATTCGAGGATAGAAATTTCTATCATTTTAACTGCACATATGACAGGGATTTTTTTTATCTGAAGTGTAATTATTGTTAGTATATGGTTTTTCTTTTGTTTGTTTTTCAGTAATACCTTTTAAAGATTTTTCTTAGGAATAATATGCTTATTTCTTGTGGTGTGTTCAGTTGTAACTATTTTGGCTCCTAGGTGTAGTTTTTTTGATAAGTTAATTCCATATTTTTTCAGTTGAATAATTTTTATTTAATTGGATTTCAATGAAGACCATAATCAGCACAAATTTTTAGTTACATAAAATCGACCTGTATCTTCTGCCAGAGGAAGCTGGTTGAAAAAGAGTGGATGATATAGCCTTGAACTAATGGATGAAATTACTTGAAAACATGAAGTGTGATTATTTTGATAAAACTCAGTGGTTAATTATATTGGGCCTAATGAGCTCTTTTTATAATATTTTTTTCCTTTTATTATTTTTTGTTGTTCTTCTAAATCTCTTTGCTGCATATATAGTACCGTTTTTATAGTTGTTTTTGAATATGCCCATTTAGTCATTTTTCTTGAGTGCTTTCAACCTGATGTACTTGCTGTGTGACATTTTTAGTTAGATTATTTTTTCTGACTGTTAGAATGATTGGTGGGTCTGCGATGCATATCAACACAATTGTTTTAGTTACATGCATTTCACTCTGTATCTTCTTCCAGAGAGAAGTGGTCAAGGTAATAGAACGAGGAGACAGTGTAATATTGAATGTGCAGACGGTGCATGGGAAGAAAGGAATTGATTTGAAGATGGGAAGATGTGACTATTTGAATTAAATGTTCTGAGGATTTTTATCTGAAGAGTGTGAAGTGCGTGTATTTTCTGGTTGTTTTTTCCTTTCCATTTTGCCTTTTAAGCTCTTTGCAACGAATTATTTTTTTCATTGCTTTGTTTTTTAATGTGCCTGTTTATAGCTTTCATCAAGTTCTTGTAGCCTGCTATTCCAGTCCTATGAAATTTTCATGTTTTCTGACCGAGTTAGAATTATAGCATTTTGTGTGTTTATGTAAAATAGCTGTGTATATCTACACAACTATTTTACTTACACACATTCCACCCTGAGTTTTAGTCCTTAAGCTATAGTGGTTGGAAGGATCAAAAGAGAAAGAGGAGACAACATGTGTAAAAAGAGAGTATATGAGTTGGAGAGGAGTGTGATCTTTTGATGGAGTGCACAAGTGAGATATGTGTATTTTTCCAGAAGTATTCTTAATGTTAGTACTGTTTCGTTCGTTTGGTATTTGCAGCAAGAGCTGCCCTTGTAAGCTCTTTGCTTGAGTTGTTAAACCTCCTATTTCTGGTGCCATAATATTTTTCAGTTAGATTAAACAATGTTCTGACTGCATCTCAATGAAGAAATTGTCAGTACAAGTATTTTAGTTCCATCCAAGCCACCCTGTACCATCTTCCAGAGAGAACTGTCTGAAAAGAGGGTTAGAGATAGAGGATAAAACGTGAAGAAATGATGAAATGACTTGAAGATGGAAGTGTCCCTGTTTTGATTAGGTGCTTTGGTGACGTTCGTATTTTTATCTGAATATTATCGTGCTTTATGCTAGTATTGTTTTTACATTTAGTGTCTTATGTTGTGCCTTTTTGAGCAGTTTGCTTAGCATTAGTAGCCTACTTGTTTCATTTGTGCTTGTTTTCAAATATGCCCTATTGACCTCTTTAGTTGAGCGTTTTTTAACTTGCTGTTTTGTGACATTTTCCGTTAACGTTTTCTGAATGGGTTAGAATTTATAGGTGGAATTCATATCAGCACAACTGCTTTTAGTTATGCACTATCCACTCTGTATCTTGTAGAGAGAACAAGAGAGAGAGACAGAGAGAGAGAGAGATACAGACAGAAAGTGAGAGAGAATTGCTGAGCGTATAGTATAAAAGAAAGTTGAGACAGTGCAATGTTCAACTTCTGCGATACATACAATCCACCTTATCTTTTACCAGATGCTTCTGGATGAACAGAAGGTTGCAGAAGGAGGAGAAAATGTAATGTTGCTGAAATAGAAGAGGAAATGACTTGAAGAGATGGGTGCGATCATTTTGAATGAGTGCACTGATGAGATTGATATTAGTTTCTTTCTGAAATGTGTTCGATGTTGTGCTTTTAAAAGAGTTTTTTTGTTGCACCTTTGCCAACTCTTTGCTCTTTTGCCCTCTTTCTGTCCTGTGCCAATATCAGTTTCTTTTAGTGTTTTCTTAGTGGGTCTGAATTAAAGGTGTTGCTGTAAACTATATCAAAACACTCTACTGATGACATGTTTTCCATGTTGTATCATTCTTCTAGAGGGTATTGGTTGAAATGAAGTTTGCAGAAAGAGGATTTTAGTGAGGGTGTGTCTGAGAACAGAGGAAATGACTCAAAGATAAAGGATGTGATCATTTTGATTAGGTGCACAGACGATAAGGAGATGTTTTTTAAAATCTAAAATATGTGTAATACTAGTTTTTTTAGTGTTTTGGTTGTGCTGTTTACTTGTACTCCTTTTTATTGTTGTGTTCAATGATACCATTTTGAGCTATTTCCTTTGAGTTCTTTTAACCGTCTGTTCGTGTCCTGTGACATTTTCAGTTAAATAGGTTTTGTGATTGGGTTCGAATGATAGCAATGTGGCTGTGAAATGGTGAATCATGTCTGCATTATTCTTTAACCTTACACAAAATCCATTCTGTACGTTTATTCCCAAAGGGCATGTCTCAAAGGAGGAAACAGAAACACAAGGTATTAATAATATTGAACAAACACAAGATATGTGAGAATTGAGGAATTGAGATGAAGATGGGATGTTTAATGATATTCGTGATTTCAGTTGTGCTATTTCTAGCATCATATTATATCTATTGAGTTATATAGCACCTCTAGAAGAATGACTATTCAGTGGCTTTCAATGTGGAAACTCGGGGGGAAGAAATGCTTTTAAAAGAGTTAGCCTACTGATCAGGAGACACCAGGTCATTATTTTAGCCTCTGGTATAGGTGAAAGGTCATTCCAAAATGGAAGGACCAACCCCAGTTGTCTGCTTGGGTTCAACTCATGTCTCTGCCCTTTGACATTTTCAGTTAGATTATGTTTTCTGACTGGGTTAGAATGATAAGTAATTTGCTGCGAGCCATATTTACCCAACTCTTAGTAAGTAAGTAAGTATACACTTTATTGAACCGCCTGCAAACGCACTGCGGGAACAAAGGACAAGAACTGAATAATTAATGCAAGTACAATCAAGACAAATAGAAATATGCAATTCAATAAACATATTATACAACTACATAATAGACATATTATGAACTATACAGGAGAGAACTTAGGCTAGACAGGAAATTAGTTGCACGATATCCACTCTATATCTTCTTCTAGAATTAAGGAACTGAGAGAGAGGTAAAGAAAGAAAAAAGGAAATGAGTTGAAGATGTGTTTTACGAACTGACCATGCTTACTAAATGCACACATTTTAGTGCTTGATGTTAGTGTTTTTTTTATACTTTCTGGTTTGCCCTCTTAAGTTGTATTCGAGAACACTGAAATGAAAAATTACTATCACTAGGCAGTTTTCAGAGACAATCCTCCATATCATCTGTGTACTTAATCAAAATAGAATGCGTCTCATCTTGAAGTTTTTGTCTTATGTGCCCTCTGTTCATAATCCATTCAATAAATCTGTATTTCTCTCAGTCTCCTCTCCTTCCTCAAGCGAAAGATGCATGGCGGATTATTAATTGTGTATAACGTAAAGAGCATCCGTCTTATCGTTGGTAATAACTTGGTATGCCTGGTGACTCTTAGTCTTGGAATTTGCGACTTTTTGGACGTATTAAAAATATCGTCTCCCACTCTCCCTCATTGGACAAGTAGCGAACTGGCCTACAGTCGGTTTTGAACCCAGTTGCTCCAAGTCCAACCCCCCGTTATTTTTCCACAATTCTCACACTGAGTTCTGCGATATGAAATACTTTCGTTGTTCCATGCTCTCACCTGGATGCGTGCAGCCCCCCGGACCCCCCCCGGGGTTTCTCTGTCATTGGACCATCGTTCTGGAACAAGAATATTGGCACATACTGAAATTCGTTCAGGTCCACGGGTTGCAATGTAGGCTGTAGGCCTATTGCATTTTCTTGAACATCACAGATATCTTTTCCCAGATCTGTGATAGATGCATAGGATATAATATATGCTACACACATGCCTCTGATTCAGGACGATATAAAATGTAGGCCTATTCTGTTACATTACATCGCCTTATAAGAGCATAATTTCCTTGTTATTGTAGTTATTTTTAAGAAGTTAGGCCTCTGGCAAAGTGAGGTCCTAAGCCTTGGCTTTGTTGGCTTATCAGTAGGCCTATATCCGGTACTGCTGTACTATATATATGCACACAATATATATATATATATATATCGATTTTGGATATGTAGGCCTACGTCTGTGCGCGTGCTGCGTGTGTGCCTAGCCTAGGCTATGATTGTGTACACTGTAGGCCTATAGCCTAGACCTACTATAGTCATTGCCTTGAGCAGCCCTCTCACTATATTGTATCAGTCTATAAAACAAATTGCTGATGCATCCCATCAATAAATTCGTGGAAATTAGTCTTTTAAGACGGTTAAAGACGGATATTTATGGACCTCAAGTTTAACGACATTTAATAGGGCTTATAACATATATATATATATATATATATCACATATATATATCATACATAAAACATATTATTATAGACTAGGCCTCTGTATCTTCTACTGCAAGAACTCTACTGTGCCATAGGCCCATCTCGAATGTCCAACGTCGATCCACCGTGCGGTCGGCGTATCAAGCTGCGGTCCTCTGCAGTGGCGGCGCCAGGATTTCATTTTTTGGGGGGGCTGAAGCCTCGCGGATGAAATTTTCCATTTTCATCCGCCGAAATTTCTGACGACCTTTTTATTGTTTTTTTACTCATCCGGCGAAAATCGTGAAATTTCAATGTAAAAAATATGGCCTTTTTAGGGGGGCTTAGCCTTTTATAGGGGCTTATCCCCAGCCCCCCCCTTTAGCTCAGCCACTGGTCCTCTGCTTGCAGATTGCTATCTGACGGCGCCGTTCATTTTCTGTCGCTGGTCCTGCAACTTGGAATGTTACACTGTACATTGTATCATCATTCATTCGGTGCCTTATTCGTACGTCCGAACTTTGGCGGCACAAAGGACGATCTGTCTCCAAGAGGATCTCTGCTGCGCTGCTCGAATTGCCTGCTCCAACGTCATCCCAGTCCACTCCTTCACGTCGTCGACCCACGCCCTACGTGGTCTTCCGCGTCTTCTCTTTCCCTCCGTTTCTCCAGTGATTATATCCTTCTCCAGACAGTTTTCCTTCCTCATGATGTGACCAAAGTAACTTAACTTCCTCCCTACTACCTCTCCCCAAAGCCGCTCGCCACCCACCTCCTGTAGCACCTCCTCATTCCTTCTCTTGGCCGTCCACGGTATTCTTAGTACTCTTCTGTATGATGTCGTTTCAAAAGCCTTTATTCTTCTCACTTCACTCTTCCTGAATGTCCATGACTCCGCTCCATATGTTGCAACTGGCCATATTAGTGTCCTCAGCATTCGCAGTTTGGTTGGTATGGTGATGCCTCTGTTTTTCCATACCGTACTCATGCCTGACAACACTCCCTTCGCCATTCCCAGTCTTGCCCTTATATCCTCATCACATCTTCCATCCACAGTTATTTGGGCTCCTAGATATTGCATCTTATCCACCTGTTGCAACACCTCTCCCTCCACATAAATTTCAATCTCTCTGCTATCTGTAGTCATCACTTTCGTTTTTCCTTTGTTAAATATCAATCCATATTTTTTCCCTGCATCCACCACCCTCTGTATCAGTTCTTGAAGCTCCTCCGATGATGTGGCAACCAGCACAATATCATCCGCATATCTGAGATTTGACACTCTTCTTCCCCCTATTTTGAATCCTCCCTTATATTGTTCCAGAGCCTCTCGCATTGCCATTTCCGCCACCAAGTTGAATAGATAGGGGGATAGTACACATCCCTGTCTTTTAGAAACTTCGTCCATTTGTGCTTTCATGGGAACTATAGAATGGTAGAGACCCCACTTCTTTCCACCCCGCAGTGCCGAACCGTTTTCAGGGCTGTTCCCCTTACTCTGCTTCATGGCTGATCACTGTCGGAGCCGTTGATCAAATCGCGCCGATCTTCCGCCTCCGATAGTTAAATCCCCCGCTGCTGCCCGGTTGATTGGCAAGGTGTCTGATGTGACTGAGCGACCCCTGCCTGGCCCGGTTTGAAATCAGAGTTTTCCTTCTCCTAGACAGGTTTGTCTGACGAGACTCAGCGAGCCCTATCTGCCCCGGTTTGAAATCAGAGTTTTCCTTCTCCTAGGTACATTTGGTCCACGGCGCCTTATTCCGTATTATTCGACGCAACCCCTCAAGGTTTCCCTTGAAGGGCTTCCTCCATCCGCCACCCGGAGGACGCGCCCCTACGCCATTGTACCCAAGCAGAGGTCACCGTGCACCCAGTTCCTTTAGAATCTAACAACTCTCCTATTCAGCCGTGGTTGGGCGTGGAGCGCTTCTGTGTAGCCTACCTTGAAGATTCGCTATGTAAAACTTCCTAAAATAATAATGAAAAAAGGCCCTGATAATAATAATATAGCCTATTGGCCTACTGCGCGTAGGCCCTAGATAATCACCCTACTTCAGCGCAGCTCTCTCGAACTCGCATACACAGCATGTAGGCCCCTATTCATACAGGTCGCTCATTGTTTCTAGGCCTCAAATAATATGGACGCCGGACAATCTATAGCCTATAGGCCTACATAAAATCCATGGCACATAGTTTCTTCTCGGCTCCTGCAGTAGGCCTACGTAGGCCTTACAGCTGCATACACACATGCGCCGTTCTGACGTGCTCTGCGTGCTATAATCAGGCCGGCGTGAGTATACACTATGCAGGCCTTAATAGGCCTACATGAGGCGTGCATGCATGCTTTGGATTCGAACCATGGCTGACCTTTGATAGGCCTAGGCCTATATATTCCCTGCTCGCTCGCGTCTTGCCAGTTTGGCCCACATCTATATACAGTCTGCATGCGGCAGGCAGCCTACACGGGAATTTGTGATTCTGCAGCGTTCGTTTGAGCTTTATCATCTAAGCCTTTCGTGCTTGTATTTCGACGGATGTAAGTATAACTGGTATACAAGATTGAGTTCCTCCGAATTGTTTCTGCTTCAAGGGACGCTGTATATGAACTGACAAAGTATAGACCCACAATTGGCCCGACAATAGTCCTACAAGCAGGGGCGTAGCCAGCACTTAGAAAGTGGGGTGGCTATGAATTTTTTGATGACTAGTAGTCTGGCTAGACCCATTTATAGGCCTATACCCGAAAAAAAACTCGCGGACTTGAACAAATCGGGTGGGGCATATTTTTCAGAGCGTTGTGGTTTAAACCAGTAGCAGCGCCGGTGGGGGGGGGGGGGGGTAAGGGGGCTAAACCCCTAAAAAGGCCATCCAGGGGATAAGCATGTAAAACTGAAATATTTCCACGATAAGCCCATCACGAGATCACCCCGTGGCGACACCCTGACTACAAGCGTATAGGCACGTGAAATGAAGAGTCGAATTCCGACAGAGGCCTAAATTATAGGATAGGATAAAGTTAAGAAAGTTAAGGCCAATTTGCTGCTACAGTTGAGGTTATGAGCGATCTGAGTTGTCAGCTGCTTGGAAACTACGGATAACTTTTCTTGCACAAAATTATATTATATATTACAGTGGTGTGCAAAAGTCTGGAACCACCTAGAAATATCGTCTTTTTTCGACTTTCCAGCCTGTTATTCGCATATTTTCATATGCCCATTACAAACTTTTGTGTGTAACATCATGGGGGATATATTTGGCTATTAGAATCAACTTTTTATTCTAGGTTGAACGAAATTTTACAATTTTTTTCTTGGAAGTTGCCATGGTAATGGATTTTTGTGTGTAAATCTCGTAATTTGTACTAATTTTGGCCATTGGTGTAAAAATATATCAGTGTGGTTACAACAGGTCATGTGTGGTATGAATTCGTTTATAATCATTCATTTATTCATTCATTCATTTGGAAAATTTATATAGCACCCCGACCTTCAAGGAGACTACTCAGAGGCGCTCCCAGTCCAACCACGGCTAAAAAGACAGGTTTTCGAGCAACTGATAGAAAGCAGGCAAATTACTCTGAGGTACACAGTAAGTGTAGTAGGCCTACTATTCATTTAGTTGGCAATGAAAAGGAAGTTTTGTAGACAGTTATGCCTCAGCATTTGGTGAGCCACCCCTTATTCTTGATCACTTGTCTGCACCGTGTCTGCATTGAGCACACCATCTTAACGAGGTGGTCATGGGTAAAACATTTTGCCTGGTGACGATGAGCTACTCACTCAGCTCGCAATTACTGGTGGGATTTCTCTTTGATATCTTTAAGGCTATTTTGTGCCAGGAATTCTCAATCGGATTCCAAAACGGGGACTGGACAAGTAGACAGACCAGTCCAGCGTCCTGGTGTTGATCTGACACTTCCTGTCTGGGCTGCTTGACTCCCATTGGAGTAGGATGCCTTCACGTCATCGATGGAATGGTTAACGCAACCAAGAACAGTGGGAATACTGCAGAATTGCAGGGCACCATCAGTACAACAGCTATTCCAGGATCAGTTCTTCTCTTATGATGACAGTGCAACATGCCATCGCGCAAAACTGTTCACTCACTGGAAGTGTCAGATCAACATCAGGACGCTGGACTGATCTGTTCACTTATCCAGTCCCCATATTGGAATCCGATTGAGAATTCCTGGCACAAAATAGCCTTAAAGATATCAAAGAGAAATCCCACCAGTAATTGCGAGCTGAGTGAGTAACTCATCGCCACCAGGCAAAATGTCTTACCCATGACCACCTCGTTAAGATGGTGTACTCAATGCAGACACGGTGCAGACAGGTGATCAAGAATAAGATGTGGCTCACCAAATGCTGAGGCATAACTGTCCACATAACTTCCTTTTCAATGCCAACTAAATGATTAGTACTACACTTACTGTATACCTCGGAATAATTTGCCTGCTTTCTATCAGTTTCTCGAAAACCTGTCTTTTTAGCCGTGGTTGGACTGGGAGCGCCTCTGAGTAGTCCCCTTGAAGGCCGGGGCGCTATATAAATTTCCAAATGAATGAATTAATAAATGAATGATTATAAACGAATTCATACCACACATGACCTGTTTTAACCATACTAATATATTTTTACACCAATGGCCAAGGAAGTACAGATTACGAGATTTACACACAAAAAACCATTGCCATGGCAACTACCAAGAAAGAATTTGTAAAATTTCGTTCAACCTAGAATAAAAAGTTGATTCTAATAGCCAAATATATCCCCCATGATGTTACACACGAAAGTTTGTATTGGGCATATGAAAATATGCGAGTAAGAGGCTGGAAAGTCGAAAAAACACGATATTTCTAGGTGGTTCCAGACTTTTGCACACCACTGTATATTATACTATTTAATAGTCTAACATTCATTTCCGTCTTCCGTTATAGCCTAGGCTTCCTCACGAACTGATTCGTTCTTATAGCGCAAGTTATAAAAAAGTTATCCATGGCTTAGGTCTATAAGAATAGGAGTACACGTAATTTCTACATAATTATTGATTTGATGGATTGAATTTTATGCATACAAGTCTATAACGTAGGCCCAGGCTATTAAATGTGTACCCTCAGTGGCGGCGCCAGGATTTCAGTTTGGGGGGTTGAGCCCCGCGGCGAAAATTTTCCATTTTCGCCGCCAAAATTTCTGACGACATTTTTTTTTTTTTTAGTCGTCAGCCGAAAATCGTGGATATTTCAATGTAAAAAAATTCAGATGGCACTTTTTTTTAGGAGGGCTGAACCTCTTGTAGGGGGGGGGGCTTAGCCCCCCCAGTCCCCCTAGCGCCGCCACTGTGTAGCCTAGACCCACCTGAAGTTAGAACTTCCGAGCCTTCCAAAGGTGGAGACTTTTAACACTGCCATTATCTCTGATAACAACTGTAGGTCCATAATTTACAGGCGGGCATCATTATCTATTGTTCAGATCGCATAATAAAGCAATTTGATTGGAACTGTGTTAAATTCCTTCCAGTATATATAGGCCTATTTGAAGTCTGATCCTGCAAAAGGACATGCAGGCCTGCGGGTGGGTTAAGAAAAACTTATGTTCTCCTTTAGCGATATCTGTATAGGCCTACGAGTGCATACGTGTAGGCTACGTGTAGGACTATAGGCCTAATTGTCTAGTTTTGCCAGCTTAAACTGCTGATGTAGTCCTATAGTCGTAGGCAATAATATCAAAGCCCTATCGAAGGCCTAGACCTAGACGAATTTGCTAAAGATCAGCCAGCTCCACAGTAATTATGTTGCGAAACGCAATGAGCCTAATGGGCCTATAATGCGGCCTATAGTTAGGCCCCTAAACGGTTAATCTTAATTAGAAATTCATGTGTGCGCTCCCTCTGTTGCTATTGCAGGCTGAGGCCTGCACGTGGTTTGGCCTGCCTTGGACGCAGGCCTCCGCATGACTATAGTAGACCTATATAGGCTTCATAGCCTAAGGTTCGATATCTATGTGCGCTTATATAGAACTTACATGCGTGAATAGTACTCCGAGGATCCTGGGTGGCCGAGTGGGTTGTAGCCCGCTCGCCGCGCCGGCGACGCGGGTTCGATTCCCCGGTCGGATCTTTACATACTGCGGGTTGCTCGGTCGCAATATAAACGTGGAGTCGACGCTGATATCATCTTCGTAATGGAAAAGAGTCGTTAAACCCATACATTTCATTTGAATAGTACTCGCATACACACAATATATATATAATTATATATATATATATGTAATTATATATGCATTATAATGCATACTGTAACGTTGATTAGTCTCAATGTAGGCCTATATATTTAAGGATATGCAGGCATAACAGGTTCTATATAATATAACCCAGACGTATAATTAACTCATAGGCCCTTTATTTAATAAGTATATATAAAATTATTTATGTCTATTATATATATATATATATATATATATATTATCAAGCGATTAATGACACTACAACTGTGACAATCCGTGTAAAACTATCTCACTTGGGTGCTGCTATATTTAGGCCTTCATGTGAGGCTGCTGATGCACATGTGTACTTAGACCATAGGCCTATATATAAAGGCGAAGCTCTTTACTTTGTCGGCTTTCAGGTCTGCTCCGTAGGCCTGCATAACTAGCTCTGTAGACCTATATTTGCAGCAACCTATAGGCCTAGGCTTTGCCATCTGGTTCTGGGTTGCTGTAGGCCTGCGTAGGTCTAAGCATTAAGGCTTGAACACTTGCGCTGTGAGATAATAATAATAAAATAGGCCTAGGCCTATTGGGTCATTTAATATGAGCCTGCACACTTATTAGAAAAGGCGTGTATCGATTGGCCCAACAATTTAATATTGTATTGCATGCCTCGAAAGATTTCATAAATTAGTTTTTGCCCAAGAATCTAATTCGGTTAAGTTTAGATGGGCCCAGGTCTAATTAGGCCTATTAATTAACAGCACGAACGAACTAAGCTTATAATAGGCTTAGGCCTATATGTCATTCTAGAGTCGGAGCTCTGTGATGATATCAATATTCGGCAATTCGTTTTGGCCCACGGTTGAAGCTTAGCCTACTTCAATTAAATTATGAAACCGATCTGGACTGTTTTTAAGGGCCTACATGTATATGGCTTACGGTTAATTAACCTGAGCACGTACGGGCGTAGGCCTGTGTAGGCCTACGTGATTGGTTTTGCCTGACTTGTGCTGCAAGTTGTGCACCAATTTGCCCAATAGGCCTATATCATAGGCCTAACAAATGGGCTTATCATAGGCTATGACGCTGATGCAGGCCTATTAGAATTAGGCTACATCGTATTTATCGAGCAATTTTCTACAAGGCTCTGAGAGCGTGTAGGCTATAGGCCTACTGGTTTGGCAATGCAGTTCGTTCTTTCCACTTCATTTGAGCCTTGAAATGAATTTGGATCGCAGTTGTAGCTTTTGCCAACGCGTTAGCTACCTGACCATCTTAAGGATTAGACTAGGCCTATGCACCACACCTAATGCTTCAATCACTGAGGCGTTACAAGCACGCGGATGAAGTTGCAAAAGCCCGAGCTTATAATCCCACAACGAGAAACGAGTGCAAACAGACCTGGAAAGTCCAACGGGTCTAGATACAGTATTATTATAAGCCTAGTTCATGTGAAAACTCTGGCTTAGTATTTTAAGTAGGGCCTACGGTTAACCTATAGGCTATAATTGTCGGTGCTAGTGCTACCCAGTCTTTGTGTGTAGTCGGCTTGCGTAGGTTAAAACGCCTGTCGTTCATTGCGGTAGCCAAAATAATAGGGCCTTAGTACGTCTGGGCCGCCATTTCGTTGGGCTATTTTGGGCTAGAACTGATGTTTCTGTGCGACATGCGATCAGATTCGTAGGTTGAGCGAAGTGGATTTATAATAATTTGATAAATTAATTTCTCTTGTCGCGCATCTTTTCGCAAGAATTCAACTTGGAGTTTTTTCCCTACATCCAACAGTCGTACGTAGACGTTATCTGTTAGAGATGCGGCGTGCGGTTGCGTTAGTTTGTTGCATTTTCACGCGTTTTTTGCAGACAATGCGCTGGTCTGCTTTGTCCCCGACTTGTACAATAGGCCTGTAGTAGTAGGCCTGTTCTCATTAACATGGCGCGCACGCCCACAGAATTATAAGCTTGTAAGACGTCGTTGCAGTATTGTAAGATGGAATATTTCTTGTCGTATGCTATATGTAGGATATTCTCAAAGTGTTCTGTGTTCCGATAGCAAACAGGCTCTCATCTAGGCCTCGTGTGCGCTGGTGTGGTTGAGTTCGGTTGTGGCTGTAGTTGTAGCGTGCTAACCGCCATTCCTGCGTACTTTTCCAGCATATTAACGTTAATATATTGGCTGCATATGGCCGTGCTAAACTGTTTGCTTAGTTGATAATGTAATCCTGAACGGACTCTAGTTGGCAATAATCAGCATGAACTATATCATGCACGAAACGGTTGTTCTAAGTGTCGCACCTCTAGCGTGGTAGTCTGTTAATGGGTGCGGCACGAACCCTGAAAAAAATTTCGGCCTGATCACCGAAATCGATTTTTACGAAACCTAATAAATTTTACACCCAAATATGTATTACCTGTGTTATCAAAAACACTTAATAGGTTTATTATGCCATGTATTCAATTTAACTGTGAATAATTTTGGGGTTCGGCTGCTTTCTATTTTAAATTGGGAGTTTGTGTATTTTCACATGCGTGTTGACTCCTGTTTATGGATCAAAATTTTGGCAAACCTGGTAATGGCGGTCCCAAATTATAGCAGTAAGGAAATCGATACATAAAATTGTGTTGACATAGAAAATGAATGTGAAGACCTTGTTGTCATTAATTTGACACTGTAACACGTCATATGCCATAGATTTCACTCAGCAACTTCAAATATTCTCCGAACACGTGCAACTTGTGACTATATCTCCACCGAATAGGCCCTACTTGTTTTTTTTATCCGATCACCAAGATACCAAGAATTAACGTTGCAGCGTTATCTTTAATAAATCCAACTTCTAGTTTCCCGAGAATCCTTTTAATCGATCCAGCTTCTGTTTAGGCAAGAATTGGTTCGATAAATCCCGCTTCTATTTCGTCAGGAAATATTTTTCATCAATTTTTTATTGAAAATTATTGTTCATCAATCCAGCTTCAATTTCAGCAGAATGACTGCACTAACCCTAAAACTAACCCTAACCGACTCTCACGACGCCTAACCTGAGCCCTAACCGACCCTCACGCGGTAAATCCCGCTTCTATTTCGTCAGGAAATATTTTTCATCGAATTTATAAGTTTTGGTGGTCGGATAAAAAACAAGAACCATCCACAGCGCCAATCCAATAATCCGCACTATAACCACGCGTCAGGTTTATAGCCTTCACGAAATCTCGATTTCCTTACTGCTATAATTTGGGACCGCCATTACCAGGTTTGCCAAAATTTTAGCCCAGATGTGACTGCTTGTATGTTATATGAAATTGACAATTCACTTTGAGAGCATGTGCCAATGTGATCAGTAAGGAAGCATAGGTTGCAGAGTGTTGCTGTTGCATTAACGGGCGAAGTTTGGTTTCCGTTCTTGTAGGGGCTGAATTTGTTGGGGCTGAGACTCGGTCCAGAAAACGTGAGAAATATTTTCCCGGCACAAAATGACCTTTTTTAGTCCTCGGGCTGAAATCTCGGCGAAAAATAAAAATTTTCCTGGCCAAAAAACATGATGACTTTTTAGTCATTCGTATGTTTCGCGTGGGGGGGGCTAAACCCGAGAAAAGATACAACTTGCACGGTAAAAAAATGACTGGGTCTTCTTGGGGGAGGCTTAGCCCCCCCAGCCCCTGATAAACTCCACCCATGCATTAATCTGTGGAGCAGACCAGCTCAATACAGTCATTCCTCTGCCGACTGCTGTTGTTATAAAGGAGTGATTGGCTTACTGTGCTCTCTGCTACCCTAGCAAAGGAACAGAGTATCAAAGGGAGGCCAAATGTTTCGGGTTGAGTGTCCTACTACCAAGAAGGCTTGGTTCTGCATAACCATATGCAAAGCCTACCAGGGATGGATACAGAAATTTTCGAAGGGGGCCAAAATTTTCGGTGATCTTTGGCAGAAAAAATCTGATGACCTTTTTTTAGTCATGAGTCATCCTGGTCGAAGTAATCTCTGCAAGCAATAATAAATATTATACTATGGCTTCTCTAGTATCCTACTTTTCTCTCCCGCTGCATTGATTTAAAGACTTGTTCAAGCCAAACAGGAGGGCCACGTCCCATGCACTTTTTAAATGGGGGCCTATGGCCGGATTGGCCTCCCTGGATCCGCCCATGAAGTCTATATGCCCAACTAAAATATAACCACTAAGTTGTACCGCTCCTACTCAATTTTAATGACAATTGGAGATTTGCCACCCAACCAGATTGAAAAGCAAATGTTGAAGGAAGCAATGGTGCATTTAAACTGTAGTACAATTAATTTTCCTTCTTAGTCCAGCGACAGAAATATTTAAAAGCCGAAACATTTTTCAGAGTGTTGTTATGCTTTGGTCGATGTTTATCCAGCAGACGAAGAGGGTGAACGAAACGACGTGAGAATGTCATTGAAGGCCGACCAACAGCAAGTGAAAGCGCTTCTAACAGAGACAATAACCCTGCTCTGCAAAAACGGTCTGCACTTCAAGTCGGAGTTCTGCGTTGAGGGACTGATCGGAGTGACGCTCGACCAGGACGAGGTCTTCCTCATCAACATCAAGGAAACGGTCGTTCGTACAGAGCAGCCGGGCAGCGCCAATCCGGCGATGATCGGCGGTTCGGACTGCGACGAGAACGAGGACGAGGAGAAGCCGAAAGATGTTCACGGGATGCAGGAGCCGCCTCCTGGTCCTTCCAAGGCTCCGGAGACAGAGAGGCCACCGCTGCCACCACCTGCAGACAACACGTCTTCTCCATCTGACGTGGACGGACTGAATCTGGTGCAGGCGGTGGTGCAGCCCACTCCGCTTACTCCCGCTGCTCCGAAGTATCAAAGGTCTCGTTCGACCGTTTCCTTTCAGACATTTGAAGACTTGCTACCTCACAGCGCAGGCGACTTGCGTCTGAACGACGACTACGATCTGTCGTTGCTTGCGCACTCGGCTTGCGTCTACGGCCAGCAGGAGGGAAAGCTCTGCTCGAAGCTGCAGTGCGCCGACAGCGGCGGAAAGAAGTCCTGCGACGAGTTTCCCGGAGCGTATGCGGAGGACTTTTCCAGACAGATGCAAAGCGATCCGCAGTTGGATGCGGGGGGTGGTGGCGCCGGCAGCAGCGGTCAGATGATGGAGTCGGGTGGGCAGAAGGAAGTTGGCGAGCGTCCGTTGAAGAGACCTCGCGTTGACGGGTGCGATGGTGCGCACATCTCTGGAATTGAGAGCAGCATCTTAGAGTCGATTGCCGGAGGAAGCGCTTCGGAGACAAACAGTATTTCGACCGCGGAGCAGAGTACCCCCAGCGCCGCCACAGAGATGGTCAGCATCAAAGAGGAACCGATGATGCTCGACGGTCTGTCTCTCGCTTATTCGGCCGCTCTACAAGCCGGTCACTTTGATCTGGAAGGCGGTCAGAACTTTCCGTTCTCCTCTAGTCAGCGTCACCTGGCGACCAGTCACTCAACCGGCTTGGTACCTGGATGCTCCTTGCTGGACAGCAGTAGCGCACTAGAACTTCAGACGCAGGTTTGATATATGATTGCTCTTTGAGGCGATGCATGGGATCGGAACTTTGGCTTTATAATGTGTTGATTTTGATGAAAGTTTAGATTAATTATAATAATAATAATGATAATAATAGTAGTAATGATAATAATAATAATAATAATAATAATAATAATAATAATAATAATAATAATAGTAGTAATAATAATAATAATAATAATGATGATGATAATAATGATGATAATAATAATGATGATGATGTTGTAGTAGTGGCAGCAGTTGCAGCAACAGCAGTAGTAATATCGACAGCAATTTCTACGATGCTCTAACTTAGCCTTGCCAATACAAGGGTGGCGCCTACACAAATTTTGACATCTAGCGGAGTAAACTTACGTGAAAGCGGTTCGACTGCTCAATATCCGTACGAGCGGTCACATCACGATATCGTGGTTGCTTGAAACGAAACACATTCAATTTTAATCAATTGGGGAAATTGAGTGAGCTGTCGAGAAAGTTATTTGATGCCAAGGAAATGCCGTTTGACAGAAGCAAGTAAATGTCATCATCATTATTACGTGTGTAGAAATTTTAACATTGTAACATTGTTTAAGTGACCACAGCTATCTAAATTATTTGCCATGATAAATGTCAATTTTTTATAGTTATCTGTTTTGTTTAATTTTATTTTGTTTCATTGAGTGTTTGATTAATTATTTAATTGGCAATTGTCACTCTAGACTGTACTCTTTTCTTCCCTGCACATATCTCTATCCAGTTGCTATAATTTGTGGAGCTTACGTGCCATTCCAAATCTCTCCTCTTGTCAATTTTTTTCTTCCATAGTTCCTGCCTTAATCTGAACATCCCACATTGACTAGTACTGTGATTCGTTACTAATCAACCTACGAACACTCCGCCTGGCTTCGCTTCAATTGGTACTTAATGCATTTGCTCGCTTCATTGCCCATCTGCCTTGCTTCTCTCATATTTCGATTTTATGGCTGAACATCTTCATTGGCACCGTATCTGCTCAGATTCAGTTTTAAAGTTCTATTTCTTACTTGTGAAAGGTTTTTTGCTCAGGCTTCACGCTATCTCTGTGATCTTGGCCTTTCTCAACTAAATTTGGACGTCCTCTACGCTCTTTAGACCGTTTTGACCTATTAGTTTAGTACCCTAATGTTGTACCACCGCAGCACTTGCCTATGCCTCTCTTAACCATTCGCTGTGGAATGACCATCCTGCTGTAACTCGTGTTTAGACCTTATCTGGGGTTGCTACGTTTGTGCGTTTCTTGTTCCGTTAAGTCTTTTCTTTTTCGAGGGGTTCTTCACGCTGGGAATGCCTCTGATTAATAGGTTGTACTGTATGAGGCGCTTAAATATGTAAATAGTATAGAATATTAATATTAATACTGTGTTCTCAGTTCTTAAATCATAAATTGATATTTCTGATTAACTAAAATATGCATTCTGAGCAGTAACGCACTGCAACTCTGCTGTGAAGAGCTCTACATTTAGCGACTACTTCCAGTATCGTCAAATTTATATCTTATTTATTACATTATTACGAATCCAACTAAATGCAGTAATTTCTATAGCACCACTATCTAACGTAACATTCTGATATTGTCAAAGTAGAGATACAATTTGCATTGTCTTGCGTTTGTAAGCGTCTATTGTCTATGCGTTTCAGGCACGGCTGGCGATGCTGCATCTGCAGCTGCCTGCGCGACGATACTCGATTGCAGGCAAGATGTTCCACTGTCTGGCGTGTGGAAAGGCGCTCAGCTCTCTTCATAATCTCAAACTGCACGAGGCGACCGTGCACCGCGGGCTCTTCCAGTATCGGTGTCCCCTGTGCGGCAAGGGCTTGCGCCAGGAACGGGACTTGCGTGGTCACCTCGCCAACCGGCATAATATGAAAAAAGACTTCCGCTGTTCCATCTGCGGCAACGAGTTCGGATACAAGAGGAATCTGAAGCAGCACATGGTGTCGTATCACGGCTGGAAGGATGCGGTCGTCCAGCTTCCGCTATGAGTTGCGGAGGCAGAGATGATGGATGATGGGGGAGGAGGAGGAGGACGTGTGATTGGGTACGTTTACGTCGGATGGATCTGAGGTGACTCTTACTTGGATTTGGCATCGTTGTGCATTCGATATGCCGCTGGTGGGTTGGCACGAATGCGGATTCCACTAGCGCTAGAATCTCGTGTACCATTCTTTGCTGTTTGCTTCGTTTAGAAAGTCTTGTGTATTTGAGATGTGGACGTCGTTGTCTTCGAGAGTCTGCGTTCGATGTCGGGGGCCAATCGTAGGACCTGCAAGCGGCGCAGGATCTACGCTGTAGAAACAATTGTTCTGTAGGAACCATTGTTCTATAACAGTTTACAAGCGTTTTTGTGCGTTGCTGTGCAGTGATAGACTAGGATGTCGATTTCGTTCTTGCTGAATGACCAGTGAAGGTTGTGTTACAGGTGAAATATCTGTGCTGGGATGATTGCCAAACTGGACTGCTGCACGGATTTTTTTGTCTTCTGCGCCCCTCCCCAATTTGAGTGTTTGAATGTACCATAAGTGTTGTGTCATAGTCATTTCCAGATGGTTGGACAAAGTTTGGACACTGTAGCGTAGACTTTTAGTGGTACTGAACGCGACATCTAAGTTGAGGACATTGACGTTGAGAGACTTAAAATTCTTGTGTCGATTCTGTTGTGTTCGTTTCGTATGCTTGTATTGGGGGGAAGGCGGAGGCAAATGAATGTTTCTGACCATTTTCCGACAGGGGTCACCGGCGACCCGTTGATGGTGAAGCGACGCTGCATGGCGTAAAAACTGAGACCTCAGAAGTGTTTTTTCTATATCGTTGCAATTATTGTTCACACGTTTGTTGTTGGTGTTATTCAGTGTCTTGACTTGGCTTTGTTCATGCTCATGTGACGTGTATAACATTCTTTTGCTGGATTTGTCATCGGATAACGTGCTGTGTAGCACACATAATGGCTGCTGGTGGTAGTGTTGACCATCACCTATGCTTTGATTGATTAGTTGCCGCTCTTTCGTGGTTTGCGCTCTTCTTTTTCCTCTGCTGCTTGTAGCCGAGTACGGCTGTGAACTTTGTGCTGCGGCTGTTGCCTTGGCATCTTCTTGTAAGTTGTTACCATTGCAGTCTTCCACATCATTGATAGTTCTTCATCTGAGCTGCATTTTGTAGACTTTCTAAGTATATGGCTGTAGTGTGGCTACCTCTGCGAAAATTGCCGTTTTTTATTCCAGCACTTTATAAGCACATGATACTACGATGACTTTGCGTTGATTTATTGCTTGATTGGAGGATTTTTGACAGCGCAATAAAGTTACCTATTTTGCTCCAGTTTGATTTTTGAATGATACTTCCAAGATGGAAATTTATTTGTTGAATGTTTTTCTAGGGGCAGAAAAATAAAGTATTGCCTGTTTTGATTTGTGGTGCTTACGTGTTGATAGGACTAGGATGTTTGTGGACTGTGCGGATCAATGTTGTTGGTCTTAATTCCGTACAGCTATTGCCGACGAGGCCAGTGTAGTGTTTTTCTGTTCGTTTTAATTTAAATGCCATGATGCTAGGAAGTAGTTAGAGGTTGGCAGTTTTTCTTTGCTGTAGCTTAAGCACTTTTTGTCGGTCATTGTGATTTGTATTTCGTTGTAGTCGTAGCGCTTCTTTTGTGTGTGAAGAAAGAAGAATGCATTTCTATTGCGTTGGTTTTTCGGGCTGTTAGTGCACCTTTGCTTTTGTCATCTGAACGTAAAAACATAGAGGGCGATTGTTGAATTTAGACTTGAAATGCACCCTGATTATGTTTGCCCAGTTGTTTTGAGTTTATTAATCAATTTTTTGTCACTTACACAATAATGGCTACCAGTTATTTACATGATAATTGATCTTTTCCTATTGATTAAGCTGTGTCATATAACCGTGTACGTTTTGTGAATTCTTACTTGAAATTTTCTTCTAAAATTCATTGAAAATTATGTGTGGTTTGTGTGGAAATCCTAAAATTTTACGAATATGATTTAGATTATGTAAGCAATTAGCTCAGTGATCATAGTGGGCTTCGGATGTTTTCAGCCCCCTTCTGCAAGTTTCTGAACCTCCTTTGGTGTTGCCTAATGGCCACACAGGCAATTTGCCAAAGCTGCATGGTTTCAGGTAATTGTTCTTTATAGCACACTTGGAAGCAATTATTATGCAATTCAGCTGTTGATTTTCATCTTGTACCTGTTGCAGCTTCAGGTGTCAGAGGTGCAGTATAATTGTATTATAATAGAACAGGAAAAGCCAGTACCTGTTCTGCAGGGGGGGTGCAGGTTCAGCCCCAGCTAATGAACAGCACTTTGTCTCGATGCATCATCCGAGCCCTTCTTGCCATGGCACAAAGCCAATGCAGTGTCACGTCGTCCAATTAGAAATTAGAAGTAGGGGTTTCCGAAAAAGAATCTTACTTACTCACTTTAACCACAGACTAACCAACATTTCACAATGTTATTATTATTATTATTAATGGGGTGTTAACATCTTGTAAGTTTGATGGAAGGATGCTTTGTCTTAATTCCTGTGTAACCAATCGGTGTTACGTTTGAGTTTCTTGTCTTCAGTGTTTTTAATTCTTGCTTTCCTGTTACAAGTCACGTGTCTTGCTATTCATGAAGACTTTTCCTGCAGATTGACGATGACCAATGTTGCAACCCAACTTTTTTGAACTTATTTTGATGAAGCGCTTTGATGACCGATTGAGGGCCATAGCGACGGAAAACGGTTTGAGTGAATTTCACTTTCCTGAGTTAGCAAAATTTTAGTTTTTGACAATAGTCATGTGGTAGCTTTAGAGATATTTTACAGCCAATCACAGTCTGTCATCAGCAAAAATGTAGTGCAGTATGCAAACCCTATTAGCTCTTCCTATCTAAATTAAAAGGTTATGTTTGTATGTATGTTTGTATCCGGCTTTTTAAATAATAAGGCACCTTTTAACACTCGCAAGTGCACATGGCTTAACATGTTACATTGTGTACTGTGACAGTTTAATAATTATATGGTATGAATTGTAATTGTAATCGTACATTTATATAGCGCCACTTCAAGAGAACTCCTCAGAGGCGCTCCCGACCTGACACCTAACCACAATCAAAGAGAATGGTTTTCAAACGTTTGCGGATAAGGGGCAAAGAAAGACAAAGAAGTTCATTGCGGAGACTAATAGGTAACTTATTCCAAAAAGACGGACCAACCATAGCAAAGCTACTATGAAGCACTGTGGAAGATCGAGCCCTAGGGACAACCAGGTCACCATGCGTACCAGAATTGGTAATGATATTTATAGTATATGTGTGCTATATTTAGTAATTAGGCCGTCCTGATTGAACTTGATGGAAATACGTGTTTTACATACCTTCGTGGTAAACAGGTGCATGCATTGTATTCCATGCATTGTATTACATGCATTGTATTCCATGCATTGTATTCCATGCATTGTATTACATGCATTGTATTCCATGCATTGTATTCCATGCATTGTATTCCTTCATGAAATCGATGCCTTCAGAACTATTTCAGCTTTCCAGTTGGCCATAAGTAATCTAATGTTGCAAGTTTATGGCTTGTTAAAGGTCCTCTTATGGAGATTCTGTGCAATTTATCGTGCAGCTGCTGATGTATTCTAGCAATGCTTAGTCTCTCTGCATTCGGTGCCAGGCTTGCAGAGATCCTCGGTGGTCGAGTGGGTTGGTAACCCGCTCGCCGCGCCGGCGGCCCGGGTTCGATTCCCGGTCGGTCAGAGATTAATTTCTCGGATCTTTACTGCGGGTGGCTCGGTCGCAATATAAACGTGGAGTAGCGGTGGTGAAGGATCTCACCCTCAGGGTCGAAGCCATAACACAGCCGCTATATAAATATGCGATTACATTTACATTTACATTTACATTTGCTTTTAGTGCCAAAATTAAAGTGACATGCCATGTAAACTGACGACAATGAGCTTCCTCCATTGTATAATGACAATGTCGCATGAAAGTGACGTATTTCTGTGAAAGTGAATTCAGTTTAGCGTGCTTGTAACTGACCACTTTTCATCTGAATTTCTGTTGTGATTACATGTGTGATGGCATGGTAAGATTGGTTGTCAGGTTGAGATACATGCGCCAAACTGCTTTATATCAGAACTAACACACGTATGATGTGTTATATTTGGATTAACGCACGTATCATGTGTTATATTTGGATTAACACACGTATCATGTGTTATATTTGGATTAACGCACGTATCATGTGTTATATTTGGATTAACGCACGTATCATGTGTTATATTTGGATTAACGCACGTATCATGTGTTATATTTGGATTAACGCACGTATCATGTGTTATATTTGGATTAACACACGTATGATGTGTTATATTTGGATTAACACACGTATGATGTGTTATATTTGAATTAACGCACGTATCATGTGTTATATTTGAATTAACACACGTATGATGTGTTATATTTGGATTAACGCACGTATCATGTGTTATATTTGGATTAACGCACGTATCATGTGTTATATTTGGATTAACACACGTATGATGTGTTATATTTGGATTAGCACACGCATCATGTGTTATATTTGGATTAACACACGTATGATGTGTTATATTTGGATTAGCACACGCATCATGTGTTATATTTGGATTAGCACACGCATCATGTGTTATATTTGGATTAGCTCACGTATCATGTGTTATATTTGGGGTAATGCAGAGTGCGTATTTGATCCTTCAGTCTGATAGTGTTATTTCGACGTTCTGATGTTATGACCTTGAATCGGCCCTTAACGTACAATTGCTAGGCACCCTGGATGTTCTGTTGCGTCGTCATGTGTATGCTTCTTGAACTTTGGAAGGAGAGCAGTTTGCCATTGTGTATATATGTCTTCAGTATGTGTTGTTTTGTTGAGGATTGTTTTGTGATGCTATTGTAGTTGTGGTTATTTTTTGGTGACTTGTAATCTGAAGGCATCTATTGTGTTGGTGCAGTTGATGGCTGGTCTGAGGAGAAAATGCTATACTCAAATGATTAGTTAGACGTGGCCTTTAATTATCGGAAACGTGTGTTTCATGCTTGGCAAGTACTTTTGGAGATCTATTGATTGCTGTTCACAAAGTTTAGTCGTAAAGGACTTTTTTGGTGCTTTGCAGTTTTATATTTTCAATTGGAGCAGTTTATCTATTGGTGGGTTTTTTGCTGTGCACTGCTACTTTCTCTCATGACCCGAACTTTGCCTGATGTTGGATGTGGTTTTTCATAATGTGTTCTAACATTTGGTTGTTTTTTTAACTTTATCAGAAGACTTATGATAATGCTGCCAGTGAATGTTGGTAGGTACTTGGTTTGGTGTTTTCTAACAAAAGCAATGCTTTCCAAAGCTTGGTTGGCAGCTTTATGTCTAAGATCATAATGGGGTAAGGAAGAGGGAAAAATTGGTAACTATAGCAGCTGGGTTTTGCTCACATTTTGAAACTAGTTTTCATAAATTCTTTCAAACTTGGATGGACAGAGGTTCTGTCTGGAACCGACTGTACAACTTGTGGTCTGTAGATAGATCAATAATATGTTACCATTCTGTACTTAATTCTTTCTTAGTTCATAAAATAGTTCTTTCAGAAACTTGGATGGACAAAGGTTCTGTTCTGTCTGGTCTCAATGTAAAACTTATGGTTTGTAGATACTAGATTACCGTGCTGTACTTCATTCTTTCTTAGTTCACAAAATAGTTCTGTTGTGGTTCAGTTTGATCTTGGTATCATCAGAAATTTCTTGTGGTCAGTTGTATTATGTTGGGCGTTACAGCTGATTTGGATGTTACTCCCACGTAAGGTTTGACTGTTCCGCAGTTCTTATGTAGAGACTGTAGTGCTCATTAGCCTGTAGAAAATGCTGAAGGATGTGCGATTTTTTCTTCTTTCTCACTGTACAGTTTTTCTTATCTTGTGTATCGTCGTCAGTCTTTATTTATAATTTGCATCTTTTCGGCTTTATTTTTTTTTAGTAGGACATCTGTCAATATTTCTCTGTTTTGTCTGTCTTTATATTTTGCCTAATTTGAAATGTTTCTTTTGAGAAAAAAAAGTTTAGCGACGTAGAAAGAAACAATTCCAGTTTTGAAATTTTACATTGCATTTCTTCTTACACCTCCCCCCTCTTAAGTGTTTAAGAAATGTCTCGCTTGATCCTAGGTTACATGTCTTATCAAAGATTAGTCAGAACTTCTTTGTAGAATCTAATTGTGTATGGACATTTTTTGCCTTTTAAGATTGGACATAAATTCTGTGTGAATTGAGATATTGGCCGTCTTGTGGATGGTTCTAGGATTTACACGTACCTGGAACTATATAACTGCATAAATTCCTGCAGAGATTACAGTGCCAAATTATTCATTTTATTGGGAAATCGACTAATCAAAACTTTGGTGCTTAAAAGTTAGAATTTAAACCCATTGGGACGTTTCAGTTTGTCTGTGTAGTGATCGATTTTGATAGACGGTTGCATGCTGTTTTGTTAAGTAAAACCAGACAGAGGTTTTGCTACTTGTCCAGAATATATCGAGGAATTTAACCGCGAAAAGAAATGATGAAACTAGCCCGCTGTTTGACTGTTTATAAGATTGGTTATACCAGTTAAGAGATATATGTAAGTGCTACTGGAGTTTGTCATGTGCTTATCCACTTGAATGTCATTCGAAGCGTAACAGAAGGACCTCCATGTGTTTTTCTCAAGGTGCTATAGGATTTTCGATGATTATTTTGTCTTGTGGTTAGAACAATGAAGCAAGCTACTATTATGGTTTAGAAAATTGTAAGATTCTGGTGTTCATTTCCGGGATGTTTTTCATCTTTTAGGTCGGTTGAGCAGAATCGGGAAAGGTCAAAATTGTCACTGATGGTAGTTTAGTTTACGCTGCAATGCAATGTTGAACGGTTGATTTTAGTTTAGACGTTGGGATGAAGAATTGATGCATAGAGATTATCTGGAGCACCATCTTGAACTGCCTTTGTTTGTTTTGGCCCGAATTGCTTCTGAACATTTATGTACAACCTTTAAATTACCTTGTTGTTGCTGATAAA
Organism: Lumbricus terrestris; assembly: GCA_949752735.1. NCBI lineage: Eukaryota > Metazoa > Annelida > Clitellata > Crassiclitellata > Lumbricidae > Lumbricus > Lumbricus terrestris. Next base: position 14,665,723 of record OX457039.1, on the reverse strand, counting down.
AGTTGGTGCTTACTACTTGCAGCACCAACTGAGCTGCTGGAACATTATTAAAATTGTATGGTTTTTTGCGTATGTTCCAATCTGTGGTATGTCAGGAAAAAACCATGAATCATTTCGATCAGGATAAATAGCTGAATTGTCCTTTTCGGTAATTTGTTTCTAATCTTTAGCATGCACATTTGTAGTGTACAGCTGCTTACAGCAAATTTCCTATCTCTGGTTTTGAGGAGACATGCGGCTGCTACGAGGCTTTGTACCGGGTGTTTAGGTTTATTAACAGTGTTCACCAAAAGATGGACAGGGAGGATAAACCTGAGACATTTCAGTCCAGCTGATAGGTTCTGCTTGCTGCAGTATGCTTTACATGTAGAAATGAAAATTGATCTCTTGGTAAAATTAATGTTCTGCTGTGCTCGATTATAAGCATGTAAGTAAGCATGTACTTTATTGAACTGCCTGCTAAATTTTTGTGCTCTGTGCAACGTTTAAAAGCGAGATGTAGGAGACATAGCTCTGCAGATTCCAGTAAGACTCGCTCGCTGGCAACTACGGCGTAAGGATGACGATATTCTCAGTTTTACTCTTTAGAGTTTGATTGTAATTCATTTTGCTAAAATAGATGAGCTTTTTGTCGCAGAGATCTTTTTCTAAAGCATTCTGCAAGAAATGGAATTTTTTTTCTTGGTTAAATTTGCTATTCGCTGTTTTGTTGACAGTTGTCGAAGCTGTAAAAAAACGCGTTGAGAGAGAGATTATCTGTAAGTTAATGTTATATTCTTCATTACCTCAAGTGTGTACAGTGTACATAACATGTGTGTGCATGTTTGTACGATACGTGTGTAGCTTTATCGTTTTTGTGTTTTCTTGCCTGTATCTAGTAAAAGTCATTTAATACAGTTCAGAGTCTTGTTTTAAGTTCACATCCGTAACTACATTGTTTCTGCGCCATTTCCTTCCATTATCTCTCATTTCACTTCCCGTATTTCTTGTGCATTACTAACATAATTCATTCATTCATTCATTCAAGATTTTATGGACCGTTCCCTCCTCAGTTCTTCCTTTTGTCTCGTTTCACTTTCTCTTTCCTTCTGCGCTCAATTCCCTTTTGCTCTCACCTATAGGAGCTGCATCATAATAACATAGATTTTTCTTCACGACAATTCAATTCAAAGCAGTTTGTAAGACAGTTCCCACAAGTTTCCCATACAGACTATAAAGTCACATATGCCTAGTTTGCTGTGGATATTTAACTTTAGAAGACCATGGTCATAGGAAGGTTATATGTACGTTAAACGCTAAATTAATAGAAAAAATACAACTCAAAATACACACCTGAAAACATGCTTGCCTTGCAACACGTGTAACATGAATTCCAATCAAACGCAATCACAGAAATGGAGCCAAATTTATTTAGTCACAAAATGGCATTTTCATGTCCTGTGCATTAAGCACCCTTCACCTTTGTATTGGCCTCTTGTTAATCAAGTCAAATTCTACATTATTTTATATGTCGCAATTCTGCACCTGTAGCACACAAAGGGTTGATAATTCTTGCAAACTACTGTTAGCAAATATATATTGCTAGAGATTGTCAGCCAATAATGTCGACTAAATAATATATTCATAATTATATGGCAGCGAATTAACTAACCATTAACTTCAAGCTATGCAACAAAATGTTTTTTAAAATGATACAGATTACGAGTCACTCATTGTTACAGAGCTCTGCTTTAAAAGAAAGCGAAGTTCTACCAATGATGGTTAGACAAAATAATACGTTGATGAACAGCAAGAGCGAAAAAGTCATTTCGGTTAGCCTTCTATGAATATGGTTTACCCACACTATTATTACTATTACCATTACTACTACTAAGACTACAATATACAGTTACACAGAAGCAAGAATACGAGTCATCTGTGTATTCCGCTAGGTGTCGAAGCAAATGTTTTAACCCAGTTAGGGCCTACAATATTATTGCAGAGCTGCATAAATCGTACTCAGATTTTTGCTCACACAGTAGAACTCAAAGCAGAACAGTTTCACATTTGTGTATGTAATTCGGGGAGGAGGTGAGTTGACTCAGTATTTGTCGTCGGGTATACCAAGTTCCGATCCGATGACCCTGCGCTTGGAATGGACCTCATCCCAGTCCATGTAACCCCTCTGAACAACAGCTTCCGAACTGGGAATGACGTCAAATGGTGTACGTCCATGCAGCACCCTCCAATTGTTCAGACAGACAATAGTACCTAATTAAAAATAAACAAGACAATAGATCAATAGTTAGAAAATTTATTTATCTATCTGACAAATTTTTATTGCACCCTTAAAGACAACTATTCGGAAGCGCTCCTGACCCAGGCATGGCCAACAGCTGGAACAGACTTCCTCTTGCTATTCTATCAGCCGGCCCAGTGGACTCTTTTAAATCCACGCTAATAACATACTTGTTCACTATGGCTTGTCCCTCATGCTAGCTGCTTTGTAATGACATGGGTGTGTTACTGCGCCATATAAATTGTCATTATTATTATTATTATTATGGCCAAAGCAGAACATCTTGAATAGTTTATAAAAAGAGTTAGTCTCGCAGAATGCATTATGTATACCCGGTGCATCATTTTCCAAATAGTTTTTCCCCCAATAGTTTTCATTCAACATACATGTATAGCAGATTTTTTTATATAGCATTCATTCATTCATTTCAAACACTTATACAGCGCCTCTTCAAGAGTATCTACTCAGAAGCGCTCCCGACCCAACCACGGTTAGAAAGAATAGTTTTAAGAGCAGAGTAGAACGTAGTCTCAAAGGCTCTAGGCACAAGACGTAGTTCCACAGGAAGCCCAATCCAGGTTGTAGGGCCAACGACAGAAAAGGCACGGTTCTGTGTGATAGAAGTGCGTGACCGGGGGACAAGAAGCTGAGCCTGTTTAGAAGAGCGGAGAGAGCCACGGCGCTGGACGTTCAGGGTGGAGCAACAGAGCTCCTGCAAATAAACAGGGGCCACACCCGCGAGACAGCGCCAAACCAAGGAAGATATCCGGTAAGTGATCCTTTGTGAAAAAGGGAGCCAATGCAAGACATCCCGCATATAGTCAGTAACATGGCCGAATCTTGGGATGCGACCAACAAGGCGTGCCGCAGAGCGCAAGACCCGATCCAAGCACCAAACCCGAGTCACCGGAAGACCCACATAGAGGGCGCTGCAGTAGTCCAGACGAGAGATGACAAAAGAATGGACTAGCGTTAAGGCAGCATTGAAGGTTAAGGAGCGGAGCACCACTCTAAGCTGACGCAATTGGTAGTAGCAACTGCGGCAAAGCAGGTTGATATGCCGCGTAAAAGTAAGTTCTTGGTCCAATGTGACTCCAAGATCCCGGACAGAGGAAGAAAAGGTAAAGTGAGGGAACTCTCGAGCAAGAACCTCCAGGTCAATTTTGGCGAGCTGTTGGCGTGTGCCAAACCAAATAAATTGGGTTTTGGTAGAGTTTAGCCGAAGGCGATTGGAGTACATCCAGGCCTCCAAAGCCTCCATTGTCCGGCTCATGACCCTAACAGTGGATAGGGCTGCTGGCGCAAGACAATGCAAATACGTTTGCAGGTCATCCGCATAGGATTGGCTCAGGACAGAAGAAGCGGCAAGGAGAGAACCAAGATCAGCAGTATAAATAATATATAAGAGTGGGCCCAGGACAGAACCCTGGGGCAGGCCATACGGAGCAGGAACCCACGGAGTCCTGGTGGACCCGTAGACCACAGAGAAGGAACGGTAGTGAAGGAAGAAGCCAAGCCAGTCGAGAAAGTTCCCAGAAAGACCAAACGAGGTTGATAGGCGTTTTTGAAGGATGTCGTGATCCACAGTATCGAAAGCCGCACTCACATCAAATAGTGCTAAAAGGGTGACCTGTGATTTATCAATTGCTCCATATATATCAGAAAGGAGGCGAACTAACAGGGTTTCCGTGGAGTGACCCTTACGAAAACCAGATTGAAAAATCGGCAGTAAATTGTTCACATCAAGATAAGCTGTTAATTGAGAAGCAACAATCTTCTCAATTACTTTAGAAAGAGACGAAACGTTCGCAATTGGCCTAAAGTTGGCAGGATCTGACAAGTCCAGTCCTTCACGCTTCGGAACAGGAACAAGGATGAACTTCTTCTGCGACGAAGGAAGAACTCCCTCTTGAAGAGAGCGGTTACAGAGGACTGTAAGGAAAGGAAGGAAGACGTCGATGAACTCTTGCAGAAGGAATGACGGAAGAGGATCGAGGTCGCAGGTTTTAGGAGCTGAAGCTAAGATGATTCGCTTTAGCTCCTCGCTAGATATTGGATTAAGAGCTGAGAGAGAGCATCCCGTCGGAGGGAACTCTGGCGGAGGAGAGCCAGCCGTGCCATCGCGAACCGACTTGACTTTCGAGGTGAAGGCGTCCAAGTATTCACCAGCTGTGAACAGCGGTGTAGCAGGTCGGCTTCCGGGATGAGACCGACCGAGAAGGTAATTGAATGTAGCCCAGAGTTTTCTGGGCTCTTTGGAATGATGGCTGATCTTATTCTCCCAATATAGTGTCTCCTTCTCCCTGTATCGACGGTGCATCTCTCGGACGAATTTCACCCAGTCAGCATGGTCGGCAGGCGATTTTGAACGTCTGTAAAGTCTCTCACGACGGCGAGCTTGACGTCGGAGAGCGCGACACTCAGCGTCAAACCAAGGCGTTAATCCAGAGCGCCGCATCTTGGCCGGATGAGAGGGAAGTAGATTGTTGACGAGAGTCGTCATAGATGTCTCAGATTCGTCGAAGAGATCAGCGACCGATGCATCGGACAGGCTGGACGGGTCAGCGATGGCAGGAATGTTAATGTTAATTATTTTAGAACAATGCAATCGAGTATAATTATTAGTACAGTAAAAGTAAGTAAAATCAAGGCCGTAGCCAGGATTTGATTACGGGGGGTGTTTACCAACTTTCCCCCAAAATTTTCTGACAACCTTGTTTTCTTTAGTGGTCGAAATTTCTGATGCCATTTTTTAGACATCACATGATTTTTTTATAGGATTTTTTGCCGGAAAGTTGTTCACTTCGGCCTAAAATGATCTAATTTTATGCTTTTCATCTTCTAAAATCGCGATCTTTTGCAGGTTCTGGGCTGCCAATACATTGCACATTGTAGTTCTTACATTATATTAGTTTTACATTGTTCATTTTGGGGGGTGTTAAAACACCCCCCTAGTTACGGCCTTGAGTAAAATACATGCACAGTAGACTATAGAAGCATCAGTTCCAGATTGCAAATACTGGTGCGAAAAAACAATCACCATTGCCTTAGTAATTTTGTCAATTCCATTGCTTCCCTAAGTGATGGATGTTATGTCCTCGTTTAAAAAAATTCCTAAGATTTTTAACAAATTTCGACTAACAACGACTAAAAAAAGGTCATCAACTTTTTTGGAGAGAAATAATCGGTATATTCTACGAAATTTTCAAAGAAAAAAGAAGTTTCATCAGAATCTTTGGCCAAAGATCCGCAAAAATTCCCAGAACAGGGCCCTCAGATTTCTTAATCCGGCCCTGAGCATCGCTCCTACGTTTAATGTCATTCTTATCTCAAATAAAAACTAAACATTAACTCGAATAAAGTTAAACGTAAAGGCAGCCTGGTTTTAATATAAAATATATTGGTTTACACTCTGAACATGGTTTTCAGACACATTACCTGCTCGAAGATTGATTTCAACCAAATTCTTTGGACTGTGTAGGATCTCAGCAAAATTCTGCAGAGCATGATAGAACTGATCGGCTTGATCTGGATCCAGATTCAACGAACTGTCCCTGGCTTTGGAATTATAGACAATCTGGATGACATTCTCTCTTTCATCCAACCTTTAAAAACAATGTTCAATTAGCATTCATTAAACTTTGCTCAACTTTAGTAACAAATAACAAGGACAATAAGTAGGCCTAGATCCACCAGAAACTCATTAAAACACTATTTCTGGGAGATATTTAAAAGCCATCTTATAATGAGAGAACATCATAAGCTACACCCAGCAGTCTGCGGCAGAGTTACCATGAAGACATGGCTACATTAATAGACATTAGACAATAACTTCAACACTTGGTACAAGGCAGACAATTTGACGCATATATAGTACAAAAATTGGGAACATACTGGCTACGTAAATAAACTACATTCTTATGATCTACAATAGTAAGCAAGCTAATGATGCCCAACTTAACATGACTGGCTAAGCAAACATAATTCAATATTTTGTACACCATTAAAATCAAGTTCATCATTGTGCTGTTCAAGCATGGATTTTAAAACAATGTAATTTAAATGCTAAAACTATCAAAGCAATTCAGTCTGTGGGATCATTGACTGAGTAACTGATCATTTTATCTACAGAGGCAGAGTTAGGGGCAACAATGCGTTACAATCTCGAACATTGGATAAGTCTGTTTGTCTAATTCTGTCCTTCTTGGCCAATATTATTGCCAGCTCAGACATAGCGGTACAAAAAATTCGTAACATCAAGAGATCCGGTACCTCGCTGAAAAAAATGAGAGGTGTAAGACTGATGCCAAAGGCATAAACCACAATAACAAGAAGAAGCTGTGAGGAAGCATCCCAGAGAAATGTTTGACAAACTAAAAAAATTTGCCAAAATAAAACAGACCAGGAACAGAGAATCTATTTAGGATCAGACGCCACACCTAAACATCTCATTGTATTTTCATGGATAACTTTGCTGTTTGCATTATACGTAAAATGATTTGCAGTCTGCGACAGCCTTAAAATTAATCATGTTTGCTGACACAAATATATCCACAGGGCGTAATCCCTTCGTGCTAACTGAAACTTCAAATGATGATTTGAGGCTGATAATTAACCACTGGGTCTCTCTTACTTTATTATCTTTGAACTTCGATCAGATTAATTTTAAGATTGTTGGTGATAATTATTATGATGACTCCTGATACAGAATTCAATATTATTTGTACATGATATGTGACTCTGTAGGCTACATAAAACCAAATTTGTGCGTATTTTAAATAACTAATAAGCTCAAAGGGAATAAACATGGGGAGATGGAATTTTCCAAAAGGCTGGGCACCACTGTATGCTGACAAACTGAAGCCATTATACCATGTCCTAGTGGATTCACAGACCAATAGCTGCTGCGTTGTTTGGCTTCTGCTTATGAAACCTGCAATTTGGACCGCATTACTGAAGCTTCAGAAAGCTGTATGTCAACTACTTCCCACTCACCCTATATGGCCAACTCCAACCCTTTATTTGAATTGGCAATGTACAGATGTTGGAATAACAATCATGAACGTGGGGTCAGAGTAACAGGGTTAGCATAAGATATATGCTTTTGGGCTCTTGCCACACTGTACTTACTGAGTCATGAAAGTACATAATATTTGTCTTTTTGGTGTAATAAACCAATAAATTCAATGCAATCAATGGCAGTCTTTGTTTCTGTGGCCCAAACTATGAACCACAGGCCACCAGTCTGAAGGATAATTTGGGCGAGGTTCGATACAGGACATCAGCATTCCAACAGCTGAATAGCCTCTATTTAAATGGGCTACATCAATAGACATTGGACAATAATTTGAACACTTGGTACAAGGCAAATGTGCCACTGCACAACACAGAAAGAACAGTGCCAAGGCAGATAGTGCCAAGACAGAAAGACAGTGACAAGACAGGAAGACAATGAGAGACAGACAAATAGTGCAAGAAATCAAACTGTGAGATATATCTAACTTGATGGTAGAGTGCCGTGAAAGCAGATGGTAGTCGAGGTATTCTTTCCCGATGGCACAGAAGTCCACTTTGACTGACGTCAAGAGTCGGAACTGGTCGGGGAATTGCTGCCTGAATTCGTCGGCTGCCATAAAACCATCGGCAAAGAGACTTCTACCTCGTACGCCAGACGATTGCTCTTGGATGCAATGCACCATTTTCACCTACGAGCAAACACCACGAATCTACTGGCCTTTAACTGAATCAATGCGATCTTATTACTATTTGTAAAACTTTAAACTAAAACATTCTACAGCACCACACAACAGCTAAGTTCAGAGCACAAGCCAATTGGCTCTACTCAACGCATTTCTGATGGTAAAATCAGTGAAAGCAACTACACAAAACATTGTTCTCAAAACTTGGGTGTCAGCAGGTTTGCAGGTACAGATGAAGCACCGTAGGCAATGCTAAGTCAAGTTAGTATACTTAGATAAACAATTGTGAGGCAACTGAACATCTATATGGCACCAATATTCTGTGCTAGAATATGATGTTAATGTCACCAGGAACGAATAATATAATAATACAGCAGCTAGCAAATCAATGATGAGTAAGTCGAATGAGTCACCACTGGTAGGCCCACGCATACATGTGGAACCACCCATGGATTACCACTGACTGATGGCATGGATGTTCAGAATATGTTTATGGTAAGTGACCAACCATGCCGTCAGGTGACTGCTCAGCCCACCATCCAACACACACAGGCAAGTAAGAGACCTTGGACTACACCATGGAGTAAACTTTGGCAGCTGCTGTAAGACCTCATTGGCCCATCTGAGTCAACCTGTTTGAGGTTCCTTACCAACTGGATCATATAAATGGTTATATTTAAAGAAACGCAACAGCTGCCTTTCAAAACATGCACATTTCAATAGCTTTTCATCAGAAGTTATTAACGCAATGAAAATTATATTCACAAGCAATCTAACATGCAGGCCAAGTAGATGTAGGCTATTACGTAAGTATTCAGCCTCACATGTAAACAGTGTCTACTTCACACAACAGCTGAAAAGTGCTACATGATAATAAATTTATATTAAAAGCAATCTTATGACACATTGTTTACCACTGCAGAGTGCAATGATGCAGTATGTCAACAGTCAACTCAAGTGAGTTTTGTTTCTTTGTATCATAGTTAAGAAAATTTGATGCATTCAAATCATGCAGGCAATCATGCAGGGTTTACTATTCACTGTTCATTGTCTTATTGCACTTCTCAATGGTAATTAGGCCCCCTACTCACTACTCAGCGGGACTTGTCCCTTTTGGTGTGCCTATTGCTCCCACGTTGTTATTCTGCCTACTCTTTATGTGAATTGCTTAATTCTGATTATGTTTATACTTAGTTTCATGTATGTATAATCGTAATGGGATCAATAAAAAATGTCTAACATATCTGTTCCATTTCCATTCCATGGGAAGCTCAAGACCTAAACGCAGCACACTGACAAACCACTGTCAAAGGGAGATGACACAGCAGTGAGAGGATTTTTAACCAATCGTCCTCTAATGCTCAGACTAAGAAGGTGAAATTGTTACAACTTAATAACCAGGGCTGCCTCTTGTGGAAAGTTTAAGAGACTGCTCTTCTCGTTTCCTTCTCTTCCTCCATATTCTCATTATTCTTCTCATCGTTCCTCTTCTCCTCCTCCTTTCCCTTCTCTTCACTTCTCCTTCTTTTTTCTACAATCCAAATTAATACACTTTTTTCTAAAATCCAAATGAATAAAACATACCCCTGGAATATAGTCGTAATAAGACATGGCGTTGTGAAGCTCCAACTTGGATGTAGTGTAGGCCACGTTTCCACGATAATCTTTGTTTCGGACAAACATCGCAGGTCTACAGAAACAAGTGATTTCATTCGGTGATATGAATTCACAGAAAATATAATCATATCACATAATTTATTTGGCAATCACTCAAGAATCAAGAAAAAAGATTACAAATATGTAGTAGTACGCATAATATAATCATTGTAATAGTCAAACATTCAGTAGCACAGGGGACTGGAAAGGGTCCTACAGCCACGCAAGGTGGGTTCCCAGAGCAGTGTTACCATGAAGATGATAGCTATTAGGTTGCAATGGTGGTTCTGACATACAATGCATCAAAATAACTTTTGTTTCCATAATGTTTTCCATAATTTGTGTCCATGAATTAATTTAGTATTCCCTGGTGATGCCAGACCCATAAAGTGGGACACCCAGCAGGTTATGAGAGTGTCAGTGTATATAATAGTGACTGGTTTTCCTGACAATGTACACATGCCTATGCACAGGTATTAGCACAGGTGATTAAGTAATCCCTATTAGACAAACAACCAAACATTACAACAATACATACAACCAGTGGCGTAGCCAAGGGGGGGATTTCGGGGGTTAAAACCCCCCCATTGACTCCGGGAAAAAGGTTTTTTTAAGGTTATTTTTTCATTTAAGTAAGAAAAATAGCAAAAAAAGGGTTTCCGGTCATAAACCCCCCCATGAAAAATTCCTGGCTACGCCACTGTATACAACAGTGGCAAAAGAAGGACAATGTGACAATATAATAAACAATTTTAAAAGTCTAATAGCAAATTCAATTAATAATTCAATTCACAGTTATTATAGCTCTGAACTCACAACATAAAGCAGAACATGATTCTATATAATTAGTCTATATAATATAATATATATCAATATATCATTATAGAAATTATATATTTGTATAGCAAGGAAGTGATGATTAACATTTGAATGTGCATACTATACATGGCTTGCTGTTTGTTTCTCTGACATAATACAGCATTCATGAATAAAATGGTTTCCTGTGCTTAGCTTTAGAGTAGAGTTTTAGAAATTTTTCTTTTAAAATTATGATTCTATACACATGTACAATGCACTGCTGTTTGCACCAGTGTCAAGCGGCAATCTACCTGGCTGATCAGGCTGAACTTTATTTAGTGTCTCACTGGCGGACTGTATTATAACGCAGCAGTGGTGGCTGGCCTAGAACATGGAATGGGTTCCCTGTTGTGCTATCCTTGGTGCCTAGAGGTCGCACCACTGTGTTCCTTTCAGACTTCAAAACTGCCATTTTGGATGGTTGGACTGGTGGGAGCGTTTCTGAGTAGATTTACCCCGAAGGAGCGCTGCGCTTGCTCCTAAAGGTCCCCCTCTGATTCCTTCTATGCAAATCTCAAAACTGTCAATTCTGGCCGTACTGGGGTCGAGGGCGCCTCTAAAAGTTGCACTCAAGGGGCACTATAGGCTATAAATACTCTTAATGAACGAATCAATTAATAAAAACTCCTTAATAATAATAATAACAACAGGTGGAACTTTAGAGTGACACTGAGCACAACGCAACAAATAATTTAAAAAAAATTTAAATCTCACCCCTCAAAGTATTCTCTATAATATCAGTACTATTGGTAAATATTTGTAGGAACATTTGAAAACGTTCAGAGGTGGCTCAATGACCTTGAACTTTTAATAGATAGGCCTACAAACAGCGTCAAAATGCAATGTGCTAAATAGTTTTAGGCTCTACCAATTACATTTCTAATGTTTATTTAATGTCCCCTGTTATCACTCATGACGTGTATAAGTTGGTAACGGCCCGCTATTCCGAGGGTCCACTATTCCGAAGGTTCACTATTCCGAGTATCCGCTATATTTTCTTCGTTATCCTTGTGGTTAGGGTTACAGTGGGTTAGAGTTAGGGTTGGGGTTATGGTTGGTTAAAGTTGGGTGGGTTAGGATTAGGTTAAGGGCTATGGTTATGGTTACGGTTAGGGTTGGGGAGGGTTAGGGTTATTGTTTTGGCTGGGGTGGGTTAGGATTAAGTTTAGGGTTATGTTTAGGGTTGGGGTGGGTTAGGGTTAGGTTTAGGGTTATGCTTAGGGTTGGGGTGAGTTAGGGTTAGGGTTATAGTTAGGTTTAGAGTTAAGTTTAGGGTTAGGGTTCGGAATAGTGGACCTTCGGAATAGTGGACCCTCGGAATAGTGGACCCAAACCGTATAAGTTACAGGCATTACTTCATTTAAAACCAATTAGTAAATGTAAAAATTGCACAAGAAGTATAACAGGCTGTTAGTTATGTTAAATCAACTTCTGCACCTGCTCAAACGAAGTCAAGTAGATCTAAATTGTTTTTGAGTGCACATGTCACTGCAGCAGCGTTCGACAGGACTAAAATTAGTGACAGAAATGCTGCACACATCCTAGCATCAATGTGCCGTGATCCTGCTGAAAACAGTGAAATTGTTAACAAGCAGGATTCCTTTAGACATGCTTGGCACCAACATCGTGAGAATTCGTAAAAAAATCCACGTATCATTGGCTCTTGAAGTTTCACATACAGTTCATTGGGATGGCAAGCTGTTGATGGCTGTCAAGAGAATGCTGCCCTGCTGTGTCAGGTGAAGGAACAATGAAACTCTTAGGGGTTCCTCAACTGCCTAATGGAACCGGTGAAGCACATTGTAGCTCCAGCTGTTTCAACTTGCTTGAAGAGTGGAATATATAGCAGCAGCTGGCTGCATATGATCTACATCTTTTCACAAAACTTCCATACTCTATGGCAGTGCTGTCCAACCTTTTTGGCATCACGGGCCGTAGAACTGCAGAAGCAGTAATTTTTTAAGCCAAGGGCCGCAACAGTACACTTAAAAGCAACATCCAAAATTTTTTGATAAACTCTAAAAGCCAAACCATAAAATAATGGATAATAACAGTACACTTAAAAGCAACATCCAAAATTTGTTGATAAACTCTAAAAGCCAAACCATAAAATAATGGACTCGATGAACAGCAGTGGTACCAAATAACAAGATATGACATTGTGCATAGCATTGTGTTTACAGTGACCATCAAGTGAAATTTATGATGCATTGAGCCACCATTAAAAATTGCCGAATTAATTTTTTAAATCATGCAAAGTTATTTAATGGTACACAACCATTTAAAAGGCATTTGAGACATTTGAAATTTCAAATTTGTTTCATTTTAAGTGTCACCCTAAAGTGGGTATTTCGATGAAATGAAGTGTGTGCGAAACTTCAAGTGACAGAGTTTTACCCAAAACACGTCATTCTTGCGAAGGCAATTCTGTTGGCAATCTTTTCCAGCTGTCCTTCCACTTGTGGAGCATTTGAAACGAGCACGAGTCCAGTCTCTTCCAAAGCCGTCAACCAATTATAGAGGAGATGGTCGTCTTTCAACAGCTGTTCAACGATTTGGACAACATTATGACAACATTTTAAACAACATATTAATTTCAACAGTTGAGTTTGGATATTGACACTCCCTATTGGTCTGGAGAATAGCAACTAAATAGATGGATATGGATGTAATGGATAATAAATTAATAATATAAAACTGTTATAAATCTAATTGGTAAAAGTTCAATATATAATACTAGTTAACAGCTGATGAGTCAACAACGGCCAACAAGAGATATGATGTTCAGTGCTTGTTGTGTTACGGTCTGGTATACTTTAATTCTGATAATAATGTATGTTTTACAAGCATCAATTCCACATCTTTTTAAGCAGTGCTAGATCTATCTAATTTAATTTGGGTGAGCTGAAGTTATTGGATGCAAAACGACAATCTGGGAGCTAATGGTGACCCTCAACTTCACCCTCCCTTCCCAACCAAACCCATAACAAATCAAACAATGCAGAATAGTTCTGTAATGAGAGCAATTTAAGAAAGTTTCAAAACGGTTTTGAAGGACATGTATTGCCAAGTACACAGTTTACTATGTTTACTACAGCATGAAAAGTGCACTTCATAAACTGTGAAAGATACAGGGACAGCCTGGGACACTGATGACCAGTGCTGACCAAAAGCAAAGACTTCCATTCGTAAGACAGATAAAAATATTATAAACTTCAACTTTGGGTCCACAATAACAACAAAATGACTACTATCTGAGTGTGGTGGGGCAACAACGCGAACTTTGGCAAACGATAGAGTTCCTCCAGAGGATGATGATCGAATGTGAACAACATTTCTAATTCTTATGCCATAATTATTCTGATAATTCTTGTAATGTCATTTGAAACTCAAAATGTGGTCTGCAACTGAGAATTAAAGTCGCTTACTTACTCACACACTTACTTATGATAATTTTTTAAACTGTGAACTTGGAACTTGTTGCTCACTCTATGAAAGTCCACTGAAAGAAATTGGTTCTGAAAGTCTGAATTCCACAGCAGAGGTGTTGTGGCCGTGGGATTGGTTGGATTCTGGGCAACAGCAGCTGTTCCGAAGTTGTGCTGCAGCAACCAATCGAAGCTAAAAGCACTGCGATGATCATCCGACCACGTTACAACAAGTTCTTGGCTTTCAGAGTTCACCTGAAACAGTTTAAAACGGATGAATTTATCGCTCGCTGTTTTATGAGACAACGCGTTACTCACAGAAAGCAACCATGACACAGATTTACAAAACTTAAATTTCTAGAATATTTTATTAGATGCATCTTTACATATCAAGCAACAAATAAAACTAACAACATCTAATGGCTCCTACAAATGTGTGACAGGCGTCTGCAGACATTTTTGCAGAGGGGCAAAAACAATGGTCCAAGTTAAAAAATAATAATGATGTATGTATTGTGTATGCATAAATCTAAGCATGCAATAATATGTACCAGTATGCATGCATTTTGTGTAAGCACAAACTACTGGTAGTCCTTACAGTAATATAATAAGCATGTATATATGTGTGTACTATATAAATAATTATATGCATGAATTTGCGCTCACATTGGTATGCACCACATGTACGCATGCATGCGTGTCAATATAGATTTCCTTTCTTACATAATTATAAAGGTGTACGCGTGTATGTTATTAGATTGAATTCTTTAATAACTTTATCTAATCGATTCTCTCATTATAACTAGCTGCGGTAGGCCTATGTCAGCAAGAGCTCAATAAAATGAATATAGGGCCTATAGAATATATATAAATACATGTATAAAAATTATATTCATTTTATTGCATATTTATTATATATATATATATATATATATATATATATATATATATATATATGAATTCTCTGCCCAGGTTCATTGTCTTTATGCCCCTGGGATGAGATGAGTGAGGTGGATTCCCATACCTTCCTCACAGACAATTGTGGGTGAGCACCTTGTTCAAAGTTAGCAGTGGCTTGAGGCAGATTCGAACCTGTGACCCTTCGGTCACCAGGCGCCAAACTTACCACTGCTCCAGCACGCCCCATAAATACATACAATGTGCATAATACACACACAGAGATCCTCGGTGGCCGAGTGGGTTGGTAGCCCGCTCGCGGCGCCGGCGGCCTGGGTTCGATTCCCGGTCGGTCAGAGATTAATATCTCGGATCTTTACTGCGGGTGGCTCGGTCGCAATATAAACGTGGAGTAGCGGTGGTGAAGGATATCACCCTCAGGGTCGAAGCCATAACACAGCCGCTATATAAATTTGCGATTACATTTACATTTACACATATATACATATATACGTATTTGAGCATTTGCATAATATGCATAACAACTGTGTATGTTGGCACTCCAGGTCAGCAACTTCTTTGAGTGAACCATCACTTAAACGAAACCTCAGGGGCTCTGCATTTCAGTTTCAATAAACCACTCTAAAGGACCATGATGTTAGGGAACCCCTTGATTGGAAGACACCAGTTCTAAAGCGGAGTCTAACTTGTCACCCATCCAGCAAAGCATCCATAGACTGTGAAAATTGGCAACATCAATGAAATGTCAGCAACATTAATAATAAGCCACACAAGATGACTGAATCATCACTGAATGTATGTCGTGAAAATGCAGTCCAAGGAGCAGCAACTGAACTAAGAAAACCTCTAATGAACTAAGAAGACCACGGATAAGTATAGATATACTCTTTACAATAGAACCATCCAAATCGTGACAATAAACCTGCTTCCCTACACCAGCCACTCAGCCAAACTGTTAACAACAAAGCATGGGTGAATGCAAAGATAGGGGCCAAGATGCACAATGCAGACTAGTGGCAACAACAGAAGTAACAACAGCAATAGCAACAGCAACAGGAACAGCAATAAGAATACCAATAACAACAACAGCAGTAACAACGGTGGTAACAAACAACCCAACAACAAACAGTAGCAACAGTACCAATGACAGCAATAGCAAAAGAACTGACAAAGAAATGACAACAGCAATAACAATAGCAGGGCAGAATGTGAAGATTCAGCATAAACATTAATGATTTGATGATGACTAAACCAAAGCGAATAACTTGAAATCCAAAAATTAGCAAATGTATTAACCAGCTAAGCAATTATATAGCACCTTTTCAAAAACCATAGATAGGTATAGGCAGGCAGCCCACAATCTGAACAAATCAACCTTAGTTGGTGAACAACCTGAACAAATCAGCTTGAAAGAACCAAGAAATAAACTATCGAGAAAAAACCCAAATACCTCTACATCGGTGGGCATGTCATTCAAGTTGATCTCGTGAAAATGTACGAGTCTTGACCTCGTGCTCTCGTGGAAGCAGGCAGAGCAGCGACAGCTGTCTCTCAACCACGCGTACGGATACAGTCTCTCCTCGGCGAGGCTCCATTGAACCCTCAGCCCCCTAGAGTGCGGGTCCAGTCGAGTGACGGGTGAAAGACGGACAGTGGCAGACTTGGGTGCCGCGTGGACCTGGTAGTCCCGGCGGTCGATCCTGGTAGGACCTGTGCATGACGGTCCAAGGGTGGTTGCACCACTCTCCACTATCGACCGCGTTGAGTAAGAACATTTCGACGATGACTGGACTCGCGGTAGAAGGACAAAGGCGCTGTTCGTGGCTGATTTTCGGTCAACAAAAGCCACTCCTCGGGACAATAGCTTCTCAAGAACTTTGATACGAATCATGGCAGCAGCAGAGAGTCCTTGGCTTCGGCTAGCTGTAGAAAATAACCTACAAAGACGTCAAAACTTTCTTATTCCAGATTATATTACCATCGGTTTCGTCGTTGTCATCATCATCATCAACCTCATCATCGTCATCATCAGCATCATTATTGATCAAAAAATCACAAAATTTGGAGTGCCTTGTAGCAAATATAAAAAAAGAAGGAGGTGGTGGATACACGAGAGAACGAAGATGAACTTGGAAGAACTGAGAAATGCGACGGAAGATCGTAGCAAGTGGAGAAGGTTGACCATGGCGGTCGCTAAGATTCAAAGAATCGACGGCACAAGGTGACAAGGTGTGTAGCAAATATAGGCCTGCGAGAAGAAACGTGTAGGTCTACAATATTCGTACCGAAAAGCCCATAGGCCTAGGCCTAATTAAACGACAAAAGCTGATATTTTCAACTCCAATGATTAGTCCTATGGTTAGCCGCTTATATGTATACTGTCTGGCCCTTACAAAAACTCCGACTGTTAAACGTTGAAGTGCACTAGCCTTCTCGAATCTGCGTTCAATAGCAGTGTCGTCAATAATCAGATCGACTGCATGCGAGTGGCGATGCTCCCAGCTAGCAATAACTTTGACTGTATCAGGCCATCAGCAGCCTCTATAATAACCCTCGATCGTGGACTCTGGGCTTGTTAGGCTACTGTGCTTCAAATCAAACGGCTTCAAAATCTACTGAACTATGCCGCATAGGCCCAAATAGGCCGATGTTTATACTATAGATGGTTCCATATCTCTGACATAGGCTTGTTTATCTCATGCTGCATTGCTTTTGGGCCAAAATATGTGACAACCATTGTGATCAGTTACTGGCCTGTAATAATCACGAAATCACGGTCAAATGTGTGGTCGCTATACTGTACGGCTGATAAAGCCTATCATTATTATAGGCCTACGCAATTTTTCCTAACGTCTGACAGAATAATTCCACTGCGCCATTGGGTGTGAATATATATATATATATATATATATATATATATATATATATATATATATATATATATATATATACACTGTGTCCGGAAAAATTCCAAGGTTCTAAAATATGAATGAAGAAACTATAGTGGATAATAATCAATTAATAAATTTAAAAACCTTTTTGATCCGTACATAATTACCAACAAAATTCTTTGTAATTTATTAACGGCCCCGT
Organism: Lumbricus terrestris; assembly: GCA_949752735.1. Classification (NCBI taxonomy): domain Eukaryota; kingdom Metazoa; phylum Annelida; class Clitellata; order Crassiclitellata; family Lumbricidae; genus Lumbricus; species Lumbricus terrestris. Next base: position 14,647,793 of record OX457039.1, on the reverse strand, counting down.
TTAAAATTACGTCACAGTGACGTATTTGAATCGAAGAACTCCGCGAGCGAATTGGGATGATCTTGATCAACTGGTCGTCGATGCTGCTGTTAGTCAGTGGCGTGTACGTCTCGAAGCTTGTGTTGAAGCCAATGGCGGACATTTTGAACATAAATTATAGTTCCATAATATTTCAGGATTAAACTGTTTTTGGAATTTTAAAAATCTATTAATGTTTACTAATTATTTTCATATTTACCATAAAGCCTTGGAATTTTTCCGGACACAGTGTATATATATATATATATATATATATATATATATATATATATATATATATATATATATATATATATAATATGGAAGCCGAATATACAGGGCAGGAAGCAGAATGAGTTGGGAATAGTTTTGCAGACTTTGTTCGTTGTGTCACAAGGATCTCTGTTCTAACCCTTATGGTTAGGCTATATATATATATATATATATATATATATATATATATATATATATATATAACTATGTATATATATTATATATATATATACATACATTTTATGTATATTATATGCGACCACGAAAATGGTTGTACACTAGGCCTATAGGCTTCATGTAGGCCTACAGGTCCTTTAGACTGCGATCTGGACTCTGCAATCTGCATCCATCTAGGCAGTTACACAGTCTGCAAAAATGGGAAAGGTTCCAGAGCAGGCCTACGCATTATTGAATAGGCCTAAGCTTACAAATGCTTCGAGCAAACTCGCAGGCCTACGGCCATATCGGCCTAGGTATCTCTGCTCAATATGGCTGTGCAGCTTTTCGTAAATTAGGACCAGATTTGTACAAGATTGGGCAAGCCCGACGTGCAGAGGATAAATGTCCAGAGGTCCACCGCAACTTTTAGGGACTCCTGGAGTCCTGGGCGAGTAGTTGGCCTATACAAAGCTGATGATTTATGCCATTTTAAAATGTAATGTTACATAGGCCCATACCTACAAGCCATTTAAACTTAAAATTAACAATTGAATAATAATCGTTGGCCGAATTATATATATATATATATATATATATATATATATACACACACAAACAAACTGTCAAAGACTAGATGAGCTTTATATATAGGCCATATATCATACGTATATATACACTGTGTCCCACTAAATCGGGGCCCCTTTTTATAATGTGAATAAAACTGGCAAAATATTCATCGATTGTCAACATTTCAAAACTGCTTTATCCTGAGATATTTATCTTCAAATTGGTAATTTATGAACGGCCCTCACTAAGAAATTACGTCATAATGACGTAATTAATTTACACAGTGATGCCACAGCTGTGTTTTTTCCACTAGATCTGGGTTTTTTTGCCTTCGTCTGGGTTTCTGGGTTTTTTCGGCAAAATCTGGGTTTATTTTGGTGAGGTGACTTTTTGTATTTACAACATATGAATATTCTGTTAAATTCAATGTAAAATGGCTGTGATACATACTTTTCCCACTAATTTTAATTTTAAGCTCTACAATCAAAATCTCACATTGTCAATTCACAAATAATTTATAACTTGAAGAATAGCTCTGCACAGAAATAGACCATTTTGACATCACAAAATAGGTCAGGTCACTCCTCTCTCCTTGTTAAGCCGTTTTGACATCTATAACATGCATATAATTATATATATATATACACTGCATGTAGGTCAGGTCAATCCTCTAGTGGTATAATAGCTAGTTGATGCACAGTATTTATGTTCTAGGTGGTTAAAACATTGGATTATGGGTGTATTAAGAAAATTGGATAGGAAACCTCGGACACCTTTAAGACTTTGTAAACTTAAGCCACATGTGTTTACAATTCTGGTAGATTCGACTCGCTGCGCATGCGCACACAGATATATCGATTAAGCTTATTTTCAGTATGGATGCCGAGTCTGACAACTTTAACAATTGATACGTTTAAAATTGTAAATACATTTTATTCGACTCTTTTGACGAACATTTTGTTAACCCTCATACGAGCAAGCGAAAACTCAGCTTAATTTGAACAAAGGGGGTCTAAATAGCTTATATGAATAGTCTGGGTTTTTCTGGGGTTTTTTCGGAAGGAAATCTGGGTTTATTTCTGAAACCTCAGTGGCAACACTGAATTTACATATCGAAACCAAATGTCAACAAAAATCGCTAGAGAATGGCGTTCTGCAGCCAAGAAGACAAAATTGTAATAAAATTCTTGGCGAAACTGCACAATCGGGGTCCCCTATTAATAGATTTTACGTAACGTTGTGTTTTTAATTATTGGGCGTGACTTCGTTACGGAAACGAAATATTGGAGTAGATATCACAAGAGATGTCATTTAGTATTAGTCAATCTAATATTTCGTTATAAAATGTTCATTATGACCGCATGGACATGACTAGAGTATCGGGACAGAGTGTCGACACTAATCCTAATACTAACCCTAACCGACCCTCACGACGCGTAACCTGAGCCCTAACCGACCCTCACGACGCACTGCAAATAATTTAAATCTTTCGAGACATAACGCGTATCGAGACCGAGTGTCGATACTAACCCTAATACTAACCCTAACCGACCCTCACGACGCCCAACCTGAGCCCTAACCGACCCTCACGACGCACTGCAAATAATTTAAATCTTTCGAGTGAACTCATCGACATAACTAGCGTATCGGGACCGAGTGTCGACACTAACCCTAATACTAACCCTAACCGACCCTCACGACGCCTAACCTGAGCCCTAACCGACCCTCACGACGCCTAACCTGAGCCCTAACAGACTCTCACGACGCCTAACCTGAACCCTAACCGACCCTCAAGACGCCTAACCTGAGCCCTAATCGACCCTCACGACGCCTAACCTGAGCCCTAACAGACCCTCACGACGCCTAACCTGAACCCTAACCGACCCTCACGACGCCTAACCTGAGCCCCAACCGACCCTCACGACGCCTAACCTGAGCCCTAACCGACCCTCATTTCATTCACTTCATAAAGTCTTTTAAAGAAAATTAATCGCATATGAACGAAATAATGCAATGAAATTTGCATAGAGTAGCATCTTTTACATAATGCGTAATCTATGGTTATGCGCTTGCCGGCCAATCATAGCACGACATGCAACCGGAAGAAAAACAGGACAGACCAATAGCGGATCGTCAAGCAAGAAGGTAAACATATTTAAAATATTACGCAAAATTAAAAACGTTACGTAAAATCTATTAATAGGGGACCCCGATTGTGCAGTTTCGCCAAATTCTTACGGAAAAATAAACATTACGGCGCAAAGAAGTTTATTCGAAAATTTCCGGACAAGGGATGGACAATGAGTGGTCCAAATAAGCTTCTAAGAAAAATTGGCGAAAAATTGATTTGACCGGTTCGTCGGAGAAAAGGTTTTGTTCGGTACTTAACATTTGAATTCTCTGATGCAAATGACGTAATTGTGACGTCAATATTCATACCAGAAACTTCATATTTGAATCAGTGTAATTTTAAGTTTATCTCAGGATAAAAACAGTTTTGAAATTTTGAAAATCGATTAAGATTTGCCTGTTTTATTCACATTGTAAAAAGGGGCCCCGAATTATTGGGACACAGTGTATATATATATATATATTATATATATTCCTAAATAGCATATCATAGGTCGTATCCACACTGTGATTATTTAAATTTGTTTTTGTAAGATTTGTTCACATCATAGGCTAGGCCTAGCGCCTTAAGATAATTTAGGAGTCCGGTCGTGACTGATCTGCCCAGCAGTAGCGGCGCTAGGGGGGCTGGGGGGGCTAAGCCCCCCCTAAAAAAGGTCATCCATTTTTTCCCCCATGTAAAAATAAAATATTTGGACAATTTACCCCCTTTAGCCCCCCAAAAATAAGCGCAAGGTACGCACGAAGTTTGCCCCAGACAGCTCGGTGGTCACGGAAAAGGACCATTTTTCTGAAGAATTTGGTCGATGACTAAAAAAAAAAAAAAAAAAGGTCATCAGCTTTTTTGGCGGCTGAAATGTAAATTTTTCTCCGGATTTTGGTCGATGACTAAAAAAAAAAAAAAAAAAAAAAAGGTCGTCAGAAATTTTTCAGGGTGAGAACGGAAATTTTTCTGAAAATCTAGCCCCCCAAAACGAAAATCCTGGCGCCGCCACTGCTGCCCAGCAACCAGAATTTCTCTCAGAGGCCTTGAACTCGGGTACTGACTTAGTTGGACCACGATCTTCGACCTTTTCAATTTAAGTTGCTCTTGTTTAGGTCCAACCACCCATCTCGTAACTTAGCTACAGGCGCTGTGTAGGCCTATACGCTGTCCTAACCACTTTTGAGTTCACAAAGTAAACACAGTCCCGCACATTCTATGCAGATCTATCACTTGCAAGCAGAAGCCATGCATGCTGTACTATTGCTGTAGCCTGTAGCATACACTGTTGACTGGCAATTTCTCAAGCAGGCTGTGAGCCTAAATGCCGTGTGACCTTTAAAACTTGCTCTGAATCTGGCAGAGAAGCATATTATATTCTGAATGATCTAGGGTTTCAGCAGTATGAGAATTGGCGGTTATCCTTATGTGGTCCATCTTTGGCAACCATGCCCTATAATGTAGACCAGGAGATCAGCTGGGCCACGTTACAATCATACGGAGTAGATGACAAACTGGTGGATTTGCTCCGAGACATTAATGGAACGTCACAAGCAGCAGTGAGAATGGATGTGGAAATAGGACAGTGGTTCAGAACCAACAGAGGGACCAGACAAGGAGACCCAATATCACCGACAGTGTTCATAGCAGACCTTGAAAGAGCAATGGACAAGATCAGGGAAAGAGAGAGTGGAATAGCAGTGCACGGCACCCGAATTAACAACTTAAGGTTTGCAGATGATGTGGACCTCATAGAGGAAGACAAAACAGAACTGAAGTATTCGCTAGAACTACTAAATGAAGAAGCCAAAAAATTTGGACTTTCCATCAATATTAAGAAAACGAAAACCATGATATTCGGACTAAAGACCAGCGAACCTATTGTAAAAGTAGAAGACGTCGAAATAGAAAACGTTGGAAACTTCACCTACCTAGGCAGCAACTTCACATTCGATTTGGATGGCGAAACAGAAGTCAGGACCCGCCTAGCAAGAGCATACACAGCCCTCAAATCGCTAGACAAAATATGGAGGAGCAGTACCATCAAGATGACAACAAAGATGAAGGTCCTCAATACCACAATCTTCAGCACAGCGCTCTATGGCTGCGAGACATGGGTGTACACCGCCTCGATAAAAAGAAGGATCTTGGCATTTGAGAACAAATGCTACAGAAAGATCCTGAGAATAAAATGGACGCAAAAAATAACCAACGAAGAGATATTTCAGCGAGTGGACAGGGCAGAAACAATCTTACAAAAAGCTATGAGACGCAAATTAGGGCTTTTCGGCCATATCGCCAGAATGACGGACGACAGGAAACTTAAGACTCTTGTTTTCGGAATAATGGACGGAAATAATAGGAGAGGCAGACCACATCGGGAATGGAAGGAGGACGTAGAGGACTGGTGTGATGACTCACTACAAAAGCTGTTCCACCTGGCCCAGGACAGAGGCGGTTGGAAGAAGAAGACGAAGTTGACATTGGACACCTACGAGCCAGTGTTTAATCTAGTCCCCGTCCTCTGGGGGGGGGGAATTCAGGTTTCTGGGGGGGGAGACAATTGAGCGTCTGAAGGACGGTCGTGAGGCGCATAGCGCCAAGACTGGAAGGGGAAGGGGTATGAGGAGGGGATGTGCCCCCTCCCCATCAGAGACTTTTTGAATTTCCCCATTGCAATGGCAGCATTTTAAGGTGTCATCTTAACAAAATAGCTGTACTTTTCAGTGACCAATTAGAAAATTTTTGTATTTTCCCCATTGCAATGGCAGCATTTTAAGGTGTCATCTTAACAGACTAGCCATACTTTTTCAGTGACCCATCAGAAACTTTTTGAATTTCCCCATTGCAATGGCAGCATTTTAAGGTGTCATCTTAACAAAAATAGCTGTACTTTTCAGTGACCAATTAGAAACTTTTTGTATTTTTCCCATTGCAATGGCAGCATTTTAAGGTGTCATCTTAACAGACTAGCCATACTTTTTCAGTGACCCATCAGAAACTTTTTGAATTTCCCCATTGCAATGGCAGCATTTTAAGGTGTCATCTTAACAAACTGGCCATACTTTTTCAGTGACCCATCAGAAACTTGTTGAATTTTCCCAACAAAATAGCTGTACTTTTTCAGCGACCAATTAGAAACTTTTTGAATTTTCCCCATTGCAATGGCAGCATTTTAAGGTGTCCATCTTAACAAACTAGCCATACTTTTTCAGTGACCCATCAGAAACTTTTTGAATTTCCCCATTGCAATGGCAGTATTTTAAGATGTCATCTTAACAAAATAGCTGTACTTTTTCGGTGACCAATTAGAAAATTTTTGAATTTCCACATTGCAATGGCAGCATTTTAAGGTGTCGTCTTAACAAAATAGCTGTACTTTTTCAGTGACCCATTAGAAACTATTTGAATTTCCACATTGCAATGGCAGCATTTTAAGGTGTCATCTTAACAAAATAGCTGTACTTTTCAGTGACCAATTAGAAACTTTTTGTATTTTCCCCATTGCAATAGCAGCATTTTAAGGTGTCATCTTAACAGACTGGCCATACTTTTTCAGTGACACATCAGAAACTTTTTGAATTTCCCCATTGCAATGGCAGCATTTTAAGGTGTCATCTTAACAAACTGGCCATACTTTTTCAGTGACCCATCAGAAACTTTTTGAATGTTCCCAACAAAATAGCTGTACTTTTTCAGCGACCAATTAGAAACTTTTTGAATTTTCCCCATTGCAATGGCAGCATTTTAAGGTGTCATCTTAGCAAAATAGCTGTACTTTTTCCGTGACCCATTAGAAAATTTTTGAATTTCCACATTGCAATGGCAGCATTTTAAGGTGTCGTCTTAACAAAATAGCTGTACTTTTTCAGTGACCCATTAGAAACTTTTTGAATTTCCACATTGCAATGGCAGTATTTTAAGGTGTCGTCATAACAAAATAACTGTACTTTTTCATTGACCCATTAGAAACTATTTGAATTTCCACATTGCAATGGCTGCATTTTAAGGTGTCATCTTAACATGATAGTATCGTATATTACAGTAGTAAATAATGTCATTATAATCATATAATAATAAATAATATCACGGTATATTATAACACTTCATGTAAGTAGCAATATCATTTCGTCAAATTTTTCTGGGGGGGAAATGTCAATCCTGGGGGAACTTTCCTCCCCCCAGAGACGTCTAGATTAAACACTGCCTACGAGCATATGGCTCATGGTGAATGATGATGATGATGATGATGATGATAGAACTTTTATATTTTCACCAATATTAGATAAATATGTGAGGATTAAAATGCTGTTTGAATTGTAAAAATCGATGAATGTTTACTATTTATTTTCATATTTACAAAATGGGTCCCTTTTTTCCGGACACAGTGTATATATATATATATAAATTCCGCAGGGTCCGCAGATGAGTGAGATGACATGTAGGCCAAAACATTATAGTCTAACAAGTAATAAGTGACACGTCAGTTGTAGGTCTATGCTGGTTTTGTATGGATCTTGGTCAGACAACGGGACAGTACCTGGTCCAGAAACACGGTCGACCTGAGAGTTTAACTCCGTTTTTCTTCTGAGCGTCTTTTTGACAGGTTGCATGAGGTCCAACGAGTAATTTTCCATTGCAAGGGCTTAGCGTTCTCTTATAGGTCCTCTAGCCTCAGAGCCTCTGAATAGTTGACATTATTTCCTTTGTATATATAGTTTCTTCGTGTTAGAGGAGAGGTCGATATTGTAATGGTTAAGGAGGGCGCTGGATTGTCAATCGATAGGTATAAGAGGTTGATGGTGAATAGGTAGAGGGGGGTCAAATGACGCCTCGGCGATTTTCTAGAATATCCCTAGATAGCCTATACAAGAGTACCGGTAGGTTAGCCTATATAGTATACACTGGCCTACACTGTCGGTGGGGGTTGAACTCCGCAACTGCCAGTCCTGGGCAAAAAAGGAGGGCGACACTAATCATCTTTGAAAATAATGGCAGTGTCGTTAGACAACAATATTAAGCCACTGTCGATGGAAAGATCAGACGGCAAGAGAGAGTAGCAGGAGAAGAATTGCATGGCACTCGCTATACCCGATCTCGTATATGCCGAGGCTAAGAAGCTAAAGTCGCCAACACTTCGTACCATGATGCCTGTCGTCGGTGCAAGGGACTGCATGACGCTTCCCTTCTTCGTCTTTCTCTTCGTCTGTGGAATTTTTCCTCGTTTTATGGGGTGGGGGAGGGTGGGTGCTATTTTCAGGCTCGTCCTTCCATCGATCATGACTGTCTGGACGATTCTGTTGTCTGAGTCGTCGTTATTGTTATTTGTTTTGAAGGTGAGATATTATAATGGTCCCGCCAATGTTGACTTGGTTGTTGTCGTCAGTGTCGTTGTCTTTGTTGATGGACCAAGTCGGTCCTGACTAGGGAAGGTGTTTCTGGAGCATTCTGCCTTTCTCTTCTTCTCAGGGTCGCCCGGAGGGTTGAGTAGAGGGGCAAATGTCCACGGACCCGGCGACACTTTTTGGGGCCCGGTATACCATACCATATATATATATATATATATATATATATATATATATATATATATATATATATATATACAGGGTGGTCCAAAATAAACCGCACAATGATAAATTGATAGTACTTTATTCAGACCAATTCAAATATAACCGTGAAAATTCACAAAAACACAGCAATTATTTTTACTGCAACATTACATCGATGGATTTCGTTACATAAAATGTTCAATGTGTCCTCCTTGCTGCTCGACCACGCATTGAAGCCGACGACGCCATTGATCAATTGCGCGGTCAATGAAACGCTGTGACAGCTTGGTCCACTCTGTGACGATTGTTTCTTTCAGCTGATCCACTGTGGTGAAACTTCTACGACGGTATACCATCTGTTGAAGGGCGCCCCAAACAGCGTAGTCGACTGGATTCAAGTCCGGGCCACATGTCAGGCTCAATGAAAGAAATGTTCTCACGTCGCAGACACTCCATAGTGTTCTTGGCGGTGTGTGATGGAGCACCGTCCTGCTGTAGGGTCGTTGTGTGGTGTTGGCATATTGCACGGATGTCAGGTAAAAGACCATCACCAAGAACGTGCTGACAATAATATTGACTGTTCACCTTCGCATCTGGCTCAATTACCACAATGCGTGATTTTCCCATTTTTGATATGGCGACTGAAACCATGGCGTTACGGCTGAAGTGCTGGCGCTCACGGATAAGTCTCGTTGATGAAACATCACGTTTCTTCCTTGCTTGTGCGTATACGCGATCATTCTGTGTATTTACAGGTGTAGCAACAGTAAATAAGTAAGAAAAATGGCATTAAACATTGAATTGTTATACATTATATCAAGAAAACTGTCACTGTGCGGTTTATTTTGGACCACCCTGTATATATATAGTCCTAGAGCCCTAGACCCACATAGGTGTGGCTAATGCAGCGGTTCTCAACCTTTTCAGACTCACGGACCCCTTCTAATGTTGGGTCTCGGTCACGGACCCCCACTGAAATTTGATGCCTCTGGCGCACTATCGTGACTGTAGGCCTATGACTATAATCCAATATAATATTAGGCCTATGTTATAGCCTATATTTGCCCCTGTAATGCTGTGGTACAAATTACTTTTATTTAGCCTAACTATTTCTTTGAAATTTATTAGAAAAAACCTGTATTTTATTTAAATACAAACTTTGGGCACGCATAACGACCCCAGTTTAGATCTATTCGAGGTGTAAGCTCGAAACACCCATTAAAACTTCAAGTCATGAACGATATCCATATTCACAATGATAATTAGGCCTATAATGTTGCAAAAGGTCAAATAATGTTGAAAGCTTTCTCACACAGTTTTAGATATTCATGTGAAGCAAATTAGAAAAAAAAACTGCAAATTATGGCTTGTATCCAAAATTATGCATCAAGCTAACTCTTGCATGGATGCAACATCTTCTTTGTAGACCTAGTATCAATTATTTCAGTTCAATGAATAAATTTGGGTTCAATTCCGATGTTGGTAAATTCCACGAATCAACGTTTGCAAGAAACTGAATGGGGACTCATGAAAACTGTTAACGTTCAAATAACCAAAGTAAAAATTGAACTAATCCAGCTATGATTGAATATGTCCGGAAATTAAAGCAACAAAATTTGGTTGATTCATCTGTGCATCCGCTCATTTCAATGTGAATTCGTGCAATTGATCAAATGTGTCAAAGTTACCTACTATTATGGCCTATCCGTTTTTGCACCAGAGATCAAATTTTTTAAAGCAGACACTTTATCACGACGCCTAAGGGTGATTATATTTGTCTGCATCACATGCTTAGAGGAATTCAGATAGGCCTAGTGTATTTAGCTGCTCAAAAATGTATACCAACAGGCCTAATTATGAGTTCATATTAAAATAAATTGCAGGCTGAGGTCTTTTTCTCTAAAAAAAACACTCAAAAGCATCCCGAAATCTAGAGAGTCTATCACATACTTACCCCTTGATAGCCATCGAACTTCGTCAGGCCTATACATAAGTAACTGTTAATGATCCGAACATTTAGTGGACGTACGTGTCTTGATGAAATCAACCATTTTTACTCTGTTTCTATGTTTTTAACTAATAAATATTTAATTTTCAAGACTTGCTCGCGGACCCCCAGGCAGATGGCCGCGGACCCCTGGGGGTCCGCGGACCCCCGGTTGAGAACCGCTGGGCTAATGGTTTATTTTATAGACATTATTATATTACAGATAGTTATAACTACAGTCGCTTTACTTGAAATTAACAACTGAAAAATTCTATGAGCAATATGAAATCGTCGGTTGTAGCTGCATTTTTTTATAATTTCAATCTGTTTCTAGAAATGTTTTGTCTCACAAAGCCTTAAGTGAGTTTATGGACATTTTGGGCATGTGACCGTTCTGTCCAGAATTTCTCTCTTCAGCTCTGCTTCTTCTTTTTCCTCTGTTGCTTGTGCTTTCAATTCCACTTAATTCTTTGTTTGCAGTTTTCGAAGCGACACGGATCCACCAGGGCGTGTTTTACAGAATTTTTAGACCCACATAACACTTTTCCCCTTCCCACCTTCCGAAGTAAATTACTTCAAAGCGCAAGTAAATGACTTAAAAAAAATAATTTTAACTGCACTGAAGTAATGATACAACAGTAGGCCTACTGCACAAATCCGTACAGAACTGCATTTGTTACGTAGAGCTGCTCGATAAAAAGTCCTATCATCCATTCCAATAAATATCAGTATCTATAATTCGATGCAGTGCATTTGCAGCATTTCCACCAAGAATATCTCACTTACCGCCAAAATAATATAGTCATGAGGATCCCGCAGACAATTGGAATACGTCGATGACCTTAGATCGCCTAGGCCTATATGTCACATTTTCGGAAGGCCTATTATATTTGCCCTACACTTTTTTTATCTGGGGTAGGCTATATTCTTCACTCGCCCCCCCCCCTCCCCCAACTCGATTAAGCTTATAGGCTATGGCAATTGCCATAATATTATCACTATAATTATCCATGTAACTATACCCAGATAATAATTTCTAAATGTGCATCTCAGTATTTCTGTCCGTATGTAGGCCTTGCATACACGCAGGCACGCTGACAGGCAGGCAGGCAGGTAAGCAAGCAGGCAGATGAATGGGTGTACCACAGAGGGAACTTTAATATTTTGATTTTAACTGGACTCTAGTTCAAAATCTATCAGCTCAATCAAACCGAGAAATGAGAATGCCTGAGAATGGCCTGAACTATAAAGGCCTATAGATGACTGCTATAGTAAGACCTACTAGCCTACAATGGCTGGGCCGGTTATGTGACTAATGTCGAGGAAAGATCTAGAAGACGAGCAAAAACCAGTCTGTGGCCAAGACATCGACTGATAAATACATGAGCAGGTCAACTGACCACCCACCCATCCCACCAGGGCTTAAAGTGTGCCTGGACGGTCATGGACGGCGTCCATGCACTTATTTTTAAATCTGAACGCCGTCCTGCCACTTATTGGCCAGCACTGACTGGAAAGGTAAGGGGCGTCCAGGCACTTATTTTTCCACACTTTTAGCACTGCATCCCACCTTGCCCTGCCCCACCCGGCCCTACCTGCGGAGTGAAGTGTGTGCTAGGTGTGGCGGGGTGGCCCTGGATGCACTCTGTCTAGCTGCAAGGTTTCAGGTGAATAGCTACGAAACTGTGACGAATGCGATGAATTAGTAAAACTTGGGTTTTTCGACCCCACTCCGCTCCATGGTGAGGCGGATTCCCAAACCCTCCACTAAGTATTCCTTGTGGCCCTCTGTCTATAGGTGCAACCTTTCAGACGAAACTGTGGGCGTGCATTCTGGACAAACATACATTAGCATAGACAGACATACATTAGCATAGACATACATACATACATACATACATTAGCATAGACATACATACATACATACATACATACATACATACATACATACATACATACATACATACATACATACATACATACATACATACATACATGCATACATACATACACACGTACGTACATACATACATACATACATACATACATACATACATACATACATACAGCATACATACACACATACATACATACACACGTACGTACGTACGTACGTACATACATGCATACATACATACATACATACATACATACATATATATATATATATATACATACATTATACTATTGAGTCTCTTGAATAGTTGACCAAAAAACAATTTTTAGAATTTGGGATGGTTTTAGGCACATCGTGGTTTTAGGTAGTGGCAATTGTCTCTGGCAGGAAGAGAGCACGGACGCAGATTCGCTTCCCTGTGTTCTCCAAGCGTCGACTTAACTTTCCATTCGACAGATGGCGCTGGTATGAGCTAATTCGACGCCTGTGATAACTTGTGACCAACTGACCGTTCATAGGCCTACAATAAATTCGTTATTTCAGGCCAAATAATAATAGGCCCAATAATAATAATAATAATAATAACAACAAATAAATGATGTATCATTATCATCATCATCGTCGTCGTCGTCATCATCGTCGTCGTCATCGTAATCAATCATCATCGTCATCGTCATCATCATCATCATCATCATCATCATCATCATCATCATCATCATCATCATCATCATAAACAATCGAAGATACGGCTATACGGCCATATATACAAAGCTGCCAATCCTTGCCATGCAGTCAACCAGAATGGTTTAACTGCACGCCCAGAGACCACCACGTGGAGGTGTTGGCAAAGGTCTCCGTATTCCGATCATGTCAGCGCTCATGAGGCAGTGGAATTTCATCCCCAAATCTCTTATTGGTTACCCACAGAAATTTGAATTTTTCAATTATTCGCAATTTTTAGTTTTGTATGGGAAATGCAAGACAAGAACTCGCATTGTTGTAAATTAGATGGATGCATGGATGGATGGATGCATGGATGGATAGATGGATGGATTTATGGATGGATAGACAAATAGAAAGAGAGATAGATGGTTAGCGGGTATAACAAAACGCGGTTAGTTGATAAAAGGTTGTGGTGTCCGAATACTGAAAGTAAAAACGTCTGAAAACTCCAGAGTGCGGAAGAAGCAAAGAGAGATCATATGTGAGCGTGAGATACATGGACAAAGTCAGTTTGAGACTGGGAGTAGGCTATAATGCTATATGAAGTAGGCCCCATAGGCCTAATTATGAAATTTTAATGCAAAGACGACAAAGACAGCTTAAAGAATACTAAGGCAAACAATGCCAAACATGCATGGAAAGTGAAACTGCCAGAGACGCTTACAATGATCGAAACACCCAAATGACTACGACTAAACATGCAGTGCTATAATCCTACAGAGAAAATGTGATGCATTTGGACACCACATTTCTCACACAAATTACACACAAGACATTAATTATATAGCGAGCAACAGTTTACAACATGATAACATTTAGCGTTAAATTCAAAAATACGAATAAATTCTCGATTAAGCCACATAACTTGAAAACCAATAAAAGCATGCTACACAATAACTGCGTCCTCTATTCAACACACATCTATATTTCAACTCTTTAATCTCCCCATTTAAATCCAACTGTTACATCCATTCAACTCAAATCGGCAGTCCATTTATCTCGATCAACTCCTTGTGGTCTTCCCCCGTGCAACTTAGTTACTCATTGCTCCTCTCCATGCAACTTAAGGTCACCCTTTCCACTATGGCAACTCCATGTAGTCTTCTTCTTGAATCGTACGTGTCCTTGCTCCATGCAACTTGAGGTCACCCTCTCCTCTATTTCAATTCTGTGGAGTCCTTCATTTGACCTGAGCCAAGCCGGTCTCAATCTCCTATACAGCAACATTGCTCTTAAAACAGTAAAATCCCGAAGAAATTAATACAATGGCAATCATGACAAACATCAACTTCCAGTCACTGTAATGTAGAAAAGAACTGACAAACATCAAAAGCAGTTGACGACATTTATCAACTAGTAATTTCGTACATATTTCAGCCCTTGCCGTCTTTCCTATAATTATTTCAACTCCTTCAGGTCTTTCTCTGTTCAGCCCAAGGTCATCCTTTCCTATAGTTCAAAACCTTGGGGTCTTTCCAGCCAACCAGGTCAGCCAAACAGCTCTCAATTCTCCTATTCAGTAATACTGATCTAATGTAAAATCCAGAAAGATCATTCCTTATGTAATGACAACATCGCGTGATTAGCCGATCTGTAACTTGCAAATTTCGGCAAAACTAAAGTATCGAGGACCGAATGATGCCATGTACCCTAACCCTAACCGACATTCACGACGCCTAATCTGACCTAACCGACACTCACGACGCCTAACCTCGGCCCCAACCGGCCCGCACGACGCCTAGCCTCAGCTCTAACCGACACTCACGACGCCTAACCTGATCTCTAACCAACACTCTGACCTAACCGACACTCACGACGCCTAGCCTCAATCCTAACCGACACTCACGACGCCTAACCTCAGCCCTAACCTACCCGCACGATGCCTAACCACAGCCCTAATCGACACTCACGACGCTTAACCTGATCCCTAACCGACACTCACGACGCCTAACCTCAGCCCTAACCTACCCTCACGACGCCGAACCTCAGCCCTAAGCCCCTAACCGACCCGCACGACGCCTAACCTCAGCCCTAACCGACACTCACGACGCCTAACCTCAGCCCTAACCTACCCTCACGACGCCGAACCTCAGCCCTAAGCCCCTAACCGACCCGCACGACGCCTAACCTGATCCCTAACCGACACTCACGACGCCTAACCTCAGCCCTAACCTACCCTCACGACGCCGAACCTCAGCCCTAAGCCCCTAACCGACCCGCACGACGCCTAACCTGATCCCTAACCGACACGTCGGTCCCCGATACCATAATTATGCCCAAATTTCGATAAAATTCAATGTCCTGTGATTATCTATGTTGACCTGATGTCTATGAACGACGAAAAGTAGTCGAAGGAAGAAGAAGAGTTGCTGTGGAGCAGAAATCAGAAGAACTTCGGTGGAAGACGACAGATTCTGGAATTTCGAAAGCTGTCGTCGGATGCGTCCGTCTTCTACGAACTCGATCCGATTCATCGGATTCACATTTCGGCATGTCCGTGCTAGCTCGGGTTACAATATTTAATTATTTAATATCAAATATTAATATTATTATTAAATATTAATATTTAATTATTAATATTAATATTATTATTAAATATTAATATTTAATTATTTAATATCAAATATTAATATTATTATTAATATACTGCGATCGACATCGCAACCGATCGAACAATGGGCGCGCGGTGACGTAAGCATTGCGTCACGTTGCAAACAAAATACCAACCTTTATGACGCAGCTTAAATCCACTGCCTCCCTGTTCGTGTGTTGATCCAGGTCTGTCTGCTAAAGTAGTATAAAAATAATAAAATAATAATAATAATTTTTGTTTAATCAACAATCCGGTTGACATGTCGACCGCAACCGGTTACAGACTTACAGTGAACAATTATGCAGTTGAAACAGTAATATACAGGAACTCAGATTACAGAATACATCATGAATCTTAACTTAACTATACCAACTGAACAGACAGCCTGCATTACATGGCGCTATAGCAGCCTACAAATCATATCCGCCCAACGGATATCTATAAATAAAGAGAAGATTCTGCGTGTTTGATAGAGGTGTAAGGGGTACGACTATAACAAGCAGCGTATCATGACCTTAACAATAGTAAATAGGAAGCGATAATGCTCTAAGCTCTAAGTGGGATCTAATTAGTAGACATACATCGGTAAGTAGGCCTGGGTCTAGGTCTAGAATTTTACATCTATAAGATAATAAGAAGCCAAGCAATCTAGTGGCGCTGGTGTCCATGATATAGCCTGGCCAACATACGTAATAATATCGATCCATCGATGATAGAGCGCAGTCAATTGGTTCCTGTTCAAATCTAACGGATGGCATCACCCGATCAGATCAAGACCAAGATTTTATGGCGCTCGTATAAAAGGATCCATAGATGTATGGGGCCAATATGACTCTCATCAAATGTGTTTATGAATTATTATCGAGCATGCCGCCGGAAGTGAGCGAGTCGTCCGTATAATGCATATAATTATAGGGTAGGGTACGTGCCGCGGGCAATATATCAATTATTGAAATGATGCGATTGAGTCAATTTGAGTGAGCTCCCATTTAGACTACCATATGCCGAAGATAAGCTGTCTAGCCTAAATGATGTGAGTAAGTAAGTTCCCATGCATTTACGCTGCGTCGAAGATATCCAAATGGTGCTATTATCAAGTGAGTTCCCATTTACGCTGCGTATACATAGAAGAAGCTCTCGATCGGGAAGTTCACCCGGTCTAGCCGTACTCTAGCGGGCGATCGATGATCCTGATTCCTTGCGTTGAACCCGTGATGGTAGAATTCGATACAAATTCGTCGATCTGTGAGCGTGCATTAGGCTACTTGCGAGATAGGTGGGGGGGTTAGAGGGGCCACAGGGTGTGGGGAGGCAAGTCGAAGCAATCAGCGAGGATAGACGCACTTTCCAGGATCCAGTTGGCTCACGAACTGGGCGTAAGAGGGCGCCTAGCAAAACAGGAAGCACGAACGATTGAACACTCAGATGCTTTTCTGATGCGTCGGCCGGTGATGATCGATCACGCAAGATACCGACTTTCGAAGCGGCATTCCGGTTTCTGTAAGCATCGAGGATTCGATAAACCACACGCGTAGGTCCCTACTGGAAGATCGTATAGTCTTGGGCTTAGCAATAATTATTGATTTTCCTTAATAACAGCGCACGTAGGGACATCACAACACTAAAACGTGAATCTGAGCGGTTCACACCACTGGAGACGCTTCATAGGCTAAATGCAAGGACTCTCTCTCTCTCTGTGGGCTAAATGTTTAAATTAAAAAAAATTAGCTAATACAATACTAAAACGACGTGGAAACAACTTTACTCGCCCCGCATAGGCTATCGATTTTGTTTTCGCTAGGCGCAAGTGAATGGTTGGTTACCGCGATTTTCCTTTATCGGGCGCTTTAGAAATCTCGAGGTCACGTATTTTGCCTCGTTTCTGTGCTACCATTAGTTGGTGATTAAGAGATTTTTATATTATAATAAATTAATAATTATTATGATCATGCTCATGCATCGACAATGGCGGCCATTAGCAAACGTAGCAATGTATATCGTGGTTTTAGCTGCGCTTTCTTTGACTATAGGCTTTGGCAGAAAATCAATGACTAAACGTCACGGGATGTGGTAATCTCAAGCAACAGAGACAACAATCTGGGAAAAACTAATTATAGTTCTAGCACTACATAACCAACAGCTAATTGCCCTAATTTCGATGCTACATACATTCTTGATGCGAGCTCTAGATCCATAATAGAATTTCACTAACGTTCAAACCCTTACTCTGCGGTGTGCGTTTGTTACAGTACGAAAGAGGCGGTCTTTAGCTCGGTCATCGATAAGCCACGCCCCCGGGAGTGCGAGGGAGGGAACGGTCGTTGGGAACACATGCGCTAGTGTCGATGCGTCTGTCGGCGTGTGCACGAGTGGTCGGTTGTTATCGTTGTCGTCGTCGTAGTAGTCGTTGTCGTCGTCGTTGTAGGTGACTATAATAGGTGTAGTAGGCGGTAACTTTTAAGTTTCTCTAGGTCGACTAGCTAGATCATCGCTTAGTTATTCTAGGATTATAATATGAAAATGGACAACCAAGGTCATCACGGCTCCATCGCTTCGCTAGCCGATGATGGCAACCCGGGGTGAGTATTATTATTGGAATCTGAGGCAGGAAAGGGAGACGTACTGAGAGGCATGTAAAATGTAAAATGTAAATCTTTGAGAATTTCTCAGCGCCCACAAAAGCCACGTCAGGGAGACCAGCTTATTCACCGGCGCTAGAAACACTCGCACACACACATAATATGCACGCACGCATACACATACACACACACACACACACACCATTGCAGGCATACGTTTCGCATAGAAAGATATGAAGAGAGAACTGGGAGAAGAATGCGTATGAAGCTGCATACCGGCTAATGCTCAGTACTGACGTCCTCCGTACGTGTAGGTTGGTTCTTCCATCTCTGGAAAAAGCACCACTCTCCGTTTCCCTTTCTCTAATCACCCCTTCCGAAACCATAATCGATTCTCATGCACATATGCTCCCTCCTCCACTTACCACTCTCTCTCCGCATTTTGCGCCTCCATCATCGTTATAAAATAATGTCTTCCAGCCCACATCAGAGACTGAAGTGATTATTATCTTAGAATCTTTTATATTGAAAGACTTTGTGCATCTGTTCTTGTTAACGTCAATCTGTCGTTACCAAAATAATCAACCTCTGTTTATCTGCTGATTATTTCCATTCCCTCAGCACCCTACACAGAAATCCTCTCAAACTGTCCTCTGATCAATCAGTCAAGCATAAATCTAATTTTTGTCTCCAAATTGTCTAATCTTGTCTTCAATCAACCTTCATATGCCTGACGCTTCATAGACAAGTTTTCTCCATCTTTTCCTGTCGTCTGTTTCTGCCAGCACCATATCGAATGACATTTCCAACCTGGTTCCAATGTTGGCGATCCATCCCATCCTCGGTGATCTTCCTTGTGTTCTTACTCCTGGCACTGTATCCTGCACGATATCTTTTTCCAGGCAGTCTCCCTTCTTTCAGGCAACCCTGTTAGCGGAACCTTACGTTCCTTTGGGCTTAACCCTTTGACATCTATGCATGTGACATTTTCAACTACTGTTTGTTTGTGCTATACTGTATGTATACATATACATGATGATCAATAAAGTATATTGATTGATTGATTGATTGATTGATTGATTTCTCATCAGGCGTTCAAAATAAAAGAAAGTTTCCTTCTTTTCATCGAGTTGAACAGACTGATTTCCATTCCAGTCCCACCTCCACTGCCCTCCACAACCCATTCTTCAAATTAACTGAGCACATATCTCCCATCTGTAGTCCTGTTGCAGATCAATGACCATCTGATTTCCAACTGACTTCTTAACCCACACCATTTTGGTTTCACTAGGTACCACTCAGTGGTTAAAGTGGTTTGGGCGAGCAGTGGGAACACCAGCTGTAGGGGCACTGGCTTATCCATGAGGGCTGTGTCAAGTCAGAAGGGTTGTGCGAAGAATAGGATTGCAAGAAGAGAATTTGCGGATGTTAGGGAGAGGGAGAAGGATGGGTTGTTTTTCATAATGAAAGAAATTAGAAGGTAATTTAAGTGATCCTTTTATAGCTTTAGTTTAGAATGGAGGGCATGAGTAGTGATTGAGGAACCTACGGAACAATACGGTAAATGAGCGACGAGATGGTAGAACCACAGAGAATTTGCAACTAGCGAAATCTGTCAGGAATCAGGGTGCTGCACTCAGGGCTGAAAGTGAGCCGGGTCTGTCCGGGTCTCAGACCCGGCATTAATTCTTGGGCACTTGAATAAACACATATCTATCTAGCACCCTTTGGGCCAAAGAGACCCGGAAATTTTTTCAACCACTTTCAGCCCTGGCTGTACTACGGCATATGGATGAGTTAGAGAACTTGAGTTACCTGTACAGGTAAGTGAATTAGGATGACGATTCAGTAATCTATTATGTAAATCTCTTAAATATTCTCAGCACCACACAGAAACCACAGGGATAGACTGCAGCTCATCCACCAGTGCTACATCAAACCATGTCCCCTAATGCTCTATCTCTCGTGATCTTCGTCACCCAGTCTCTGACATTGAAGCCCGTCAGGCTCATCGGTCTCCTAGGAAGGTGCAACTCCTAGTTCAACGGGTTCACTTAGCTGCCAGGCAATGCTGAGCTGTATAGGATGTAGGGCCGACCATCTGGAATGAGCTTTCTTCAAAAGGAAGGAAGTAAGTAAGTATATTCTTTATTAATCCAACCGCATGACCGCACTTTGGTTGGTTTACATGAAATTAGGCATCATGAAGCATTCCTATGGAAAACGTTTTTCTCGTTAAGTTGTCTGCCCCTGGGACAATTCAGTCATGTGATCTGGGACGCATCGAATAGAGGAGTGTCCTTATTGCATTGTTTATTACATCTGACCAATCAAACTTTTTTAAAGAAATCTCTAAAGTCTTTTTTCTTTTGCCATGGCTGGGCTGGCAGCGCTTCTGAGTAGGTTTCTTGAAGGGGCGCCACATAAGTTCATAGAATGAATGAATGAATGAATAAATGAATGAATGAATGAATGCCCCGGAGTTATTTTAGGTAAGTAAGTAGGTATATTCTTTACTAACCGTTTGCAGAAGAGCCATAGTTCGGTGTACAGATATCATAAGACAAATTTTATACAAAATCACTTGGAATCATTTTTGTCCATCCAGTCCCAGGGCAGAATCGGGGGGGGGGGGGGGGTCAAGCTGTGCAGACTGCATAGTGCTACAGTGGAAATAGTTATTGGGTGATGTTTTGAATAATGCATCGTCTTGTAAAGATACGTTTGCTATTAGTGTTGCAGAGTGTTGAATAGGATGGAGAGAAAAACCTTGAAATGAATCTGTTCGAAGAATTTCAACGAGTTAGGTGAATTAAAGACCGGAGTGATGTGATGATGTTTGTGGCTAGCAATGATGTTCTGTTGCCATGGTGATGTTTTGTTGCCATGGTGGTGGTCTGTTGCCATGGTGATGTTCTGTTGCCATGGTGACGTTTTGTTGCCATGGTGATGTTCTGTTGCCATGGTGATGTTCTGTTGCCATGGTGATGTTTTGTTGCCATGGTGATGTTCTGTTGCCATGGTGATGTTCTGTTGCCATGGTGGTGTTCTGTTGCCATGGTGATGTTCTGTTGCCATGGTGATGTTCTGTTGCCATGGTGATGTTTTGTTGCCATGGAGATGGCTGGGGCAGGTGAATGAATGAGTTGCGAACAGTTAATTGGAGTGGATTCCTCGTTCGAGGAAAAAAGAGATTACATTTTTAAGGGTTTGCGTGGGCAGTGGTGGAGATGGGAATTGTAAATGCAAGTTAAAATTGGACCTGGATGGAATTATGGCAAAGGGCACGAATAAATTGCAGTGAGGCAGGTGCATGAGAAATGATTGCTGGAAAAATAACTACAAGGAAGGATATATATTATATATATATATAAATTATATGTATAAAAATTATATATATGTATATATGTGTGTGAACAACTGAACATGTGCCGTATATTTGTGCATGTATATATATATATATATATATATATATATATATATATATATATAATATGATGTGGATTGCTGAGTGTTGTCTGCTTTAAGATGATGGTTTAATGAACAGTATTCTATGAGATATCTGAGCAGTGTATACTGTGCAAGATTAAAAAAATGACTGTAGATGTGAAGTTTTACAGGCCAACCATGCACTGCAGAGTTGTGAGTGGTCGCAAGCAATTACTTGCGGCTTTGACAGTGGAAGGAACAGAGGCAAGAATATGAGAAGATGAAAGAAAGTGGGATTGGATGAAAAGAGAATATGGACAGAGAGACGGACATCATTGAAGAGATGGAGGCCATGAAAGACGGCTTCGGAAGCAGCTGAAATGTTGATAAGTCTGTGTTGAAAAGAGATTTGCTGATATGACTGAGACTAGTTTGTTCTGATGACGAGAGAGAAGTGAAGAGTTTAATTTTTGGCAGAGACTAATTTGTTCTGATGATGAGAGAGAAGTACAGAGTTTGATTTTTGGCTGAGGTTTATTTCTGATGGAAATTACAATTTATTGTTGAGCATTTCTACGGGCATATTGAAATATGTAGTTTACTATTTTCAGTTTCTTTAGATTAAGTACCTAGACTATGACTATTACCTATATACAGACATAGACATGTACACTGTGTAATAATGTGTGTGTATGTATATGTAAATGTACAGATGTACAGAAATGAGAAGTGGAGAAGGGAGATGGGGAGAGAGACAGACAGAGAGACATGTCGGAAGACAGAGAGAGGAAGAGCACAGGTCCTTGAGCACTGATTTTAGGTGGGGAATCTACTCCTGGGAATGACATGATAAAAGCATATAAGGCAATAAACGCAAAACTATATAGCAGCTCATATATTAACACTTTAACTCAGTTTTAGTGTCCCTCCCTCCGTCCACCCTTCCCTCCCTCCCTGTGTGTCTGTCTGTGTGTATGTATGTCTGTCTGTCTAATTTTTCATTATCACCACCTGTCTGTCTGTCTGTCTGTTTGTCTGTCTGTCTGTCTGTCTGTCCGTCTAATCATCTTTTCTGTTCCAAGCATTGTCTGACAATTTTTTACTGCTTTTACCTCTATTGTTATGTATTCGTTCACTAGTAGAAGGGCAGTGCAGTGGTGTCTTGTGCAGTGTTGGGAATAATAAATTTGAATTGAACTTCAACTGAATTTGAATTGAATTGAAAAGAAATCAGTCATAAACTTAACATAATTTTATGTGAGCACCAGTTGTTTGTCTAGTTAGCGAGTTAAGCCATTGTGAAATTTGTCTTTTGTATCAGGAGCTTATCTTATCTGCTCTACTGGTATTTCAAGATAGGGTGTGCCCTCCCCCATTTAGCAGAACTTAGGTCACTTAGTTTACCTTTCCTGCCGCTGCTGCTTTTTGAATTCTCTGGTTTAATACTTGAGTGCTGTTGACTAAGGGTTTAATAAAAATCTTGGTTGTGTTTTTTGTGTATATAGGCCTATACTCTTTTATATATTGTATATACTTTTATATTTTATATACATGCTATATAATATCATTGTATGGCGTATGTGTAAGTGGCTGTATCTGTTTTTTTTCAACTGACAACTTCAAACTTCTAAATTTTTAACCCTTATTCAGTTTCTTAAATATTTTTCTGAGCGCTCTACATGTTTCTGATATACATGTCTGGGATTGCCGACGACGTGACTTAAAAACCGCTGCCAAGTGGAGCGGTGTTAAACCATGTTATGGAGACGTTTGGGTATCAAATGTCAATCCCAACGAACTAAATAAAAGCACCTCCAGGTCAGGAAATTGCTGCGTGCCGATTCCAAATGGAGTTGGTTATATCTGCCTCCAACTCAAAGTCATCTGTGACTCATCGCTATATCACTTGAGAAAGCAGGGAAACGCTAGAAATAACTGGATTGCTGTTTTTTGCCATTGTTCCTGTTTGATAACAGACCCCTAGAGTTAACGTTAACCCCCCATTATTTCGCCAGCATCATAACAGATAAGTTGCAACTCAGATCGCTTATTTATATGCGTGCATGCTTCACGAACGAAATCCCCCAAAACTACATGTGTATGTATACGTATGTACGTATGAGTGTATGTATATATGTATGTATGTATGTATGTATGTATGTATGTATGTATGTATGTATGTGTGTATGTGTATGTGTGTATATATGTATGTATGTATGTGTTTGTGTAATGTGTGTGTAATGTGTGTATGTGTGTACAAGTATGTATGTGTGTATGTACATATGTATGAATGTGTGTCTGTGTGTGTGCATGTGTGTGTGTGTGTATGTTTGTGTGTGTATGCATGTATGAGCATTTGTTATAGCGCCCCTTCAAGATATCTATAATCAGAAGCACTCCCGACTACAGCGCGTACTCTGAATCGGAGTTTCACGTGGAAGTGCACGAGCGATTGCAAGTGAAGGTCTTGCTCCTGAAGGGTTCCTACATGTATGGCGGCTTCAGGTGGATTCGAATCCGCAGCGGCTCAAGGCACCGCACCCCACCAACATTAAGCTGTAGATGTAGTGTCTTCAGAAGCATCTTACCAGGCATTGCAGGATCCTACGAACTTAGAAAAAGTAATGTTTCGACACAGAGCAACGGCGTGATTCTTAGGTGATTACAAAATCTCCTTGGACGCGGATTATTGCGATACAGGCAGTGCAGTGCCTTGAGTTAGCCATGGTGAACCATAGGCATGAAGTGTTAGAACATGATTTCTATAGTCTTGACTTATAGAGTTTCTTTTCATCCCTGTGTCATCGTCCCAAGAAAAGTTTGCAGTTTGTTTGCTCATTATAATTATAGCTGAGTTGGTGGGGGGCGGGGGTGGGGTGGAGTGGGGGGGAATAGTGCAGGGAAACAGAAATCTTGAAGAAGATTTGGATTTGAACCACTGACCTCTCAGTTGACAGTCCATCATGCAAAGTAGGTAAGTAAGTAAGAATGTTCTTTTTGGACTACTAGCAAATGCACAGTAGTTACAGACAAAATTTATATACATGTAGAAACATTTATGCAAAGTCATACAACATTCTCTTAATAGAAATTCTAATGTATTAACAACTGACTTGGACACCACAAAATTATTGTTGTTATTATTATTAATATTATTATTATTATTATTATTATTATTATTTATTGCTATCATTTTGATACGTTGCTGATTAAGGGATTACAGAGTTACAACAAAATTATAAATATTAACCATTGATGAGTGAGCTTGCTCCAGAAACCTCACTTTTTAAAGCATAGATGTAAAAAACGATGAAAACGGAATAAAAAACGGAAAAAAACGTCGTTTTTTTCGAAAAAATAAAAAACGACAAAAAAACGATAAAAAACGGAAACGGTAAATAATTTGACTTTGCTGCATCTAAAACCGCATTTTAACCTTGAAAACATTCATTAGGAACCTACTACACGAAGGCTATCTCTTAAATGATGATGTTAAAGGATGAAATAATGACTTTAGTTAGCCGAATTCTTGAGAGTTGGCGGAAAACATAAGGAATATCCGAAAAAATTAAAATTAAGGAAAATAATAACCGAAAGTAAATGAATAAATAAAGTTAAAGAAAAAATAAAAAACGATAAAAAACGATGGGAAAAATAAAAAACGAAAAAAACGACGTTTTTTGGGAGTGAATAAAAAACGGAAAAAAACGTTTTTTACATCTATGTTTTAAAGTGTCACTAAGCAAGGTGCAGTTGTATGAATTGCCTAGTCTACCACAAAGATTATTGATTGATTGTCTCTGGTTTACTTTGACATTGATGAATGGATAAAGTTGTATCAATTGGTGGCTTTGGAAATTTTTGCCTATAATTCTGCATCTGCTTGAACTGCGTTCACAATATTAAAGGGCCTCAGTAGCAACTTCAACTTTTGTACTCAAATTCTTTTGTTAGGAACTATTGTCACACATATATCATCATGTATGTTTAAGGGTTTGCTATCAGGCATGACATGATTTGCTGGTAAATGTGAAAGGCATGTTACACTTATTCTTTATGACTGGTGGTTTTGTGTTGTATTATGCAATACGCATTTTGAAAAGACGTTTTCTATATAAAATTATTTTTTACCATTGTAGAAAAATATTCATCGGTGGCTTAAGCTGGCAAACGACGACAGGTAAATAGAAACAAACCCATCCATCCATACATCCATCCATCCATACATCCATCCATACATACATCCATCCATCTATCCATACATCCATACATCCATCCATCCATTTATTCATCCATCCATTTATCCATCCATCCATCCATTTATCCATCCATCCATTTATCCATCCATCCATTTATCCATCCATCCATCCATCCATCCATCCATCCATCCATCCATACATACATCCATCCATACATCCATCCATCCATACATCCATCCATCCATACATCCATACATCCATCCATACATCCATGCATACATCCATACATCCATCCATCATCCTTTATTACTTATTTCCTTCCTCGATAATTCCTTTATTCATTCATTCATTCATTCATTCATTCATTCATTCATTCATTCATTCACCTGCTCAGTCAATTCCATTCTCCATCATTCATTCAGTTCATAGAATTGTGTCGGGTCTCTCTTTACACACAGACACGCGTGCGCGCGCACGCACACACACAGACAGACACACACACACTCATGTATATAGACAGTAAAAAAGATTGAGGATGAAGGGGTGAGGCGCAGGGAAAGCCTATTGAATGCGGACAATAGAGACGATAATGATGTCAGCCGTGAGGCTCTGGACGGGATTTGGATTCACAGAAGAAGTTGGCTGAGGAAGCGCCAGGGATGACGATGAGGAGGGGGAGAGAAAGGAAGTGCAGCGGATCCGACTGAACTGGAGAGAAATCGGAAATGGGAAGCTGGAATGGGATTTAATAGTATAGGGCCAGTGGCTTAGGGACATCTATTGTCTGCGAGTCGAAGTTGGAAATGCCTTCTAGCCATCCAGTTTTTGCTTTGAGAAAAATAAATACATCTTATTATTATATATATTATTATAATAATATATTATTATTATTACTACTATTATTATTATTCGACAAAATCTTGTTAGACAAAAGAACCGCGGAAGGCCACGGCATTAGAGCGCTGGATGATGATTGATATTATTATTATTATTATTATTATTATTAGGGCTGTTGATTTAATCGCGTTAACGCGTGCGATTAACGCGTTAAAAAATTTTGCGATTAAAATTTTTAACGCATTAATCGCATGCGTTAATTTGATCTTGCTAAAATTGAATCAGAGGCAGTAAAACTCGTTTTAAACGGAAGGCTCAAACTTGAAACTAGTGATACATTCTTTGGCAAATATTCCAAAAAAGAATTTGAGTATTATTGTAGCAATTCGTCGCTCAATTATCGCTTGCATGCGAACCAAAACATGTATTTCACATGAACCGTCGACATCGGCCGCATCGCATCGTCCACTAAGGTTGTTTTCTCACCCCGTCAGACTACGTTGGATGAACTCCAGGAGATGACCAATGGATTTCAGGTTTCAATTGATAAATGTTTACAGAAGGACAACTGAGACGAGGTTTGGCAAGAACCGCTACCTCTTGTGAAAAATATTGTGACTAGATAATGAGGTTCAATAGTTAGACCTAGGCCTACTATTGTTAATTAATAAGAGTATCTCTTGACCTTACCAATGTAAATAAACTGCTCTGCCAATAGGTTACAGTTGGCTGAATAAATAATTAATTTTGAGAGTCAGAAAACGGTTGTCTAGTTTTCACATGTAGGCCTATATCGTTTTAATTAAATGTAGCTTAAATGAAAAAATTAACGGATTTTGAGCAGTTGACTAATCTGAACAGTGTTTCAATTCTGTCTGTCATACAAAACTGTTCAATAAGTTAACTGCAGAAATTCAATAGGCCTAAGCCAAAGGTTATTGAATATGTTTGCAATAGAAAGAATGCATTCAGTCGTTGAAATTTTATGCTTCAAGGGTCCTTATAAAATAGTAAGATTAACATATTTGAAGGAAATGTAGGCTATTGCGATTAATTTTCAGTTAATTGCGATTAACAAAATTAATCGCGCGATTAATTTTGATTAAAATGTTTAATCGAACAACAGCCCTACTATATATATATATATATATATATATATATATATATATATATATATATATATATATATATATATATATAGTAAGTAAACAGAGCTATGTCAGGCAATGTGAAAAACGTCGATTAATATTGCGTTAATATTGCGTTAATTTGCGATTAAAAATTTTAATCGTGCGATTAACGCGATTAAAATTTTTAATCGAACGACAGCTCTAATTATTATTATTATTATTATTATTATTATTATTATTATTACTACTATTACTACTACTATTACTAAGTACTACTACTACTACTGTTATTGTTCGACGAATTCTGATTGATAAGCGCTGGAAGAGATAACATGTTTCTTTAGAAGTTTAGTCTCCGGTAGCAAGTGAAAGACGTCTTCGTAATTCTTTTATGAACACCAGTCCATTGACATTGATGGGACCCAGGGTCTCAAAGGCCAGTGGGGGGCGACCGTCACCGTGGTGTTGTTGCTAATATTATTTTTATTATTATTATTATTGTTGTTGTTGTTAATATTATATTGTTATTATTATTGTTGCTGTTGTTGTTGTTGTTATCATTAGTGTTGTTGTTATTTAGACACCTTTCACACGATATACATAAGCCTTAAACTGATTGATTTTGATGACTACTTTGTTCTTGGAAAATAACAGCAGTATCATTATTACTATTATTTTTATTAACATCATTCATATTGTTGTTGTTTTTGTTGTTGCTATAATTATTATTATTTATTTATTTATTTTTCGCAAGGTAGAAAGAATTCCTTAATTCCTTTGCATTTCGAAATCTTACATTTTAGGAATAATAAACAACAAAAGGTGATCAACTATCATTTTATCAGTATCATCATGACTATAGTTTCTGAGGCACTAACTATCTGATGATCAGATTCAGCAAAAAGATTAAGTCTGTTGGCGTGTCAGTGTAGTCTACTCATCAATTCTTTTGTGCCGTTAATGCCATTAGCGTTGATTGAGTTCTCACTTGAAGTGGCGCTGCCTGGTGACAGATTTCCAATTGATCAACACCCTTTTCACTGTTGGCACTTCATTATAAAAATGGCAGAATTATCACTGCTATTTATGTCACAGCCTCTCTTCGCCTCTGTCTATTTCCCTCTCTGTCCATCTCTCTGTCTTTGTCGCTCTCTGTCTGTCTATATCTCTCTGTCCATCTCTCTGTCTTTGCCTCACTCTGTCTATGTCTCTGTCTGTCTGTCTATCTCTCTCTATTCCTCTGTCCATCTTTCTGTCCATCTCTCTATCTCTGTTTGTCTGTCTGTCTGTCTGTCTGTATGTCTCTCTGTTTGTGTATACAGTATCTCTCTATACGTCTCGCTCTCTCACTTTTCCTGTGCAAGTGCCAGATGAAAGTGCTGGCGCCTGCTCGTGCCTTTCTTTCTTTCTAACCGATTTCGTTGCCTTACTTTCTTTTCCAGAGGGATTGCGTGAACATTTCAATAAATTCGGCGAGATAACCGAGTGCATGGTGATGAAAGACCCGGTCACAAAGCGCTCCAGGTAAGGCGAGGAGTTGGTGGCGTGCAATCGATTCTCTGTATATACATATAGTAGACAGGGTCTGCGGTGGGAGGGGTTGGGGTGGGGGGGGCGGGTCGACCGTCACCATCGTCATGTTGAATGAGCTGTGCGTAGGTAGGCATTGTGTGCTGTGACGTGCGCGCGTATAGAATGTCGTTTTTAAAGGTGTTTAATGCAGAAGAGAGAGAGAGACAGGACAGATGAGCTCGGCTAAAATGTTGGTCGCACTGGATGTCCCCCAGCAGTTGTCGGATCAATGCTTTGTGCCAAGGAGGAGGAGGAGGACTAGGAGGAGGAGGAGGAAGATGAGGAGGAGAGGGAGTTGCATTGTGCCTTGTGTTCAGCTGAGTCTGTGGAGCTGAGTAAATATTAAAAGCCGAGCAGCAGCAGGACTGTGTCTGTTAGAACGCCTTACAGCGCAGTTGTCTCTTTCTCGATCGAAGGGCGCTTTTTTCTCTCAGGCGTGAACTATCATCACTTGACGAAAGCGTCTCGCCCGCACTTCGGTTTGGCCCTGTTGCACTTCGGTTTGGCCCTGTTGCACTTCGGTTTGGCCCTGTTGCACTCCGGTTTGGCCCTGTTGCACTTCGGTTTGGCCCTGTTGCACTTCGGTTTGGCCCTGTTGCACTTCGGTTTGGCCCTGTTGCACTTCGGTTTGGCCCTGTTGTACTTCGGTTTGGCCCTGTTGCACTTCGGTTTGGCCCTGTTGCACTCCGGTTTGGCCCTGTTGCACTTCGGTTTGGCCCTGTTGCACTCCGGTTTGGCCCTGTTGCACTTCGGTTTGGCCCTGTTGCACTTCGGTTTGGCCCTGTTGCACTTCGGTTTGGCCCTGTTGCACTTCGGTTTGGCCCTGTTGCACTTCGGTTTGGCCCTGTTGCACTTCGGTTTGGCCCTGTTGTACTTCGGTTTGGCCCTGTTGTACTTCGGTTTGGCCCTGTTGCACTTCGGTTTGGCCCTGTTGCACTTCGGTTTGGCCCTGTTGCACTTCGGTTTGGCCCTGTTGTACTTCGGTTTGGCCCTGTTGCACTTCGGTTTGGCCCTGTTGCACTCCGGTTTGGCCCTGTTGCACTTCGGTTTGGCCCTGTTGCACTCCGGTTTGGCCCTGTTGCACTTCGGTTTGGCCCTGTTGCACTTCGGTTTGGCCCTGTTGCACTTCGGTTTGGCCCTGTTGCACTTCGGTTTGGCCCTGTTGCACTTCGGTTTGGCCCTGTTGCACTTCGGTTTGGCCCTGTTGCACTTCGGTTTGGCCCTGTTGCACTTCGGTTTGGCCCTGTTGCACTTCGGTTTGGCCCTGTTGCACTTCGGTTTGGCCCTGTTGCACTTCGGTTTGGCCCTGTTGCACTTCGGTTTGGCCCTGTTGTACTTCGGTTTGGCCCTGTTGCACTCGTTGTCGTTTCGTTCATTCGCTCGTTGTCCGTTCAGTTGTTTTTTTCCCGTTGTCGTTGTTCGACCACCTGATGTGGACTATTTTCTCTTTGGCGGATCCACTTCTTTGGAGTTGCTCGGAGGAGTGTCTTTGTGGGAGGAACGTTTCTCAATTTGAAAAGTCTTTCAATTCCATTTTTGGATTGTTGGCCACGATCTTTGCCAAAGCAATTTCTTTTGTCGGGCTCCATTTCCTTTGTCATGCCCTTCATTCTGTGATGGTGTGCTCTGGTACGAATGCAAACTGTCAGAGTTTTGAGAGCTAAATGGGTCTTTTGAATGTCATTCGAGACATCTTAATTAGGGGTAGTTGCACGGTTAACTATAGGTTGGTATGCACCTGAATACGCACAAAAGCGATTGTTGCACTGGCATACGGCTGAACTAATAAAAATCCTCTGACATAGTAGTATGTAAGCTAGTATGGTGAAGTTCCATATGGGTGGTGTGGGTTAAGGAGACAGTTGCTTAAATTTCCCTATTCACATACCACTACAATGTCAGTATTTGGCATTTAAATTGTGGTTCAATGTTGTAATATCGGAAACTGCTTTGGAGAGTGGGTTTCACTGATTTTTCTATCTGTTCGGATTCTACAGAGCTCTGTTTTTCTCATGGCTGCAATTCCACTCTTGAAACTCATGCTCAACATCATCATCATCATCAGGAACCATGGGCTCAGCGCCCGTAGGTGTCCACTGCCGTCTTCATCAAGCTCCTCCATCGACCCCTGTCCATCGCCGCGTGACTCAGCTCTTGGAGTGATGCTCTCCCCCACCTGGTGATGTCGTCCAGCCACTCCCTATGCGGTCTCCCTCTTCGATTTGTCCCCTCCATCCTGCCGAACATCAGCGTTTTTATTTTCCTATCGTCCTTCATTCTGCAGATGTGCCCAAAAAGCCTCAGCTTTCTTCCGATCAGCTTCTGCATGATGTTCTCCTTTTGGCGTATTCGTTTGTAAAGCTCTGCGTTCGTTACTTTCTGTGTCCAGTCTATTCCCAGAATCTTTCGGTAGCACTTTATAATGGCTCAACAGCTCAAGCGCAACATTTGATGAATGACTATGTACCTCTTTTTGGGTGTATAAATTCTCTGATCAGAGCAGATTTGCACCACAAATCGCATTGCATGCATCCTATCGGGATGTTACGTTCATAGATGTAAAAAAAACGATGGAAACGGGGAAAAAACAGAAAAAACGTGGTTTTTTTCGAGAGAAAAAAAAACAAAAAACGATAAAAACGGAAACGGTAAATAATTTGACTTTGCTACATCTAAAACCGCATTTTAACCTTGAAAACATTGATTAGGAACCTACTACACGCAGGCTATGTCTTAAATGATGATGTTAAACGATGAAATAATGACTTTAGTTAGCTGAATTCTTGAGAGTTGGCGGAAAACATAAGAAATATCAGAAAATATTATAATTAACGAAAATAATAACAGAAAGTAAATGAATAAATAAAGTTAAAGAAAAAATAAAAAACGATGGGAAAAATAAAAAACGAAAAAAACGACGTTTTTTGGGAGAGAATAAAAAACGGAAAAAATTACAACTATGGTTACGTCCATTCACTGATAGACTTATGTTCTTTTCCTGTTGATATTGGACATTAATTATTAGTTCAACCAGTTGATGAAATAATTGCTGCTCGAACCTTGGAACCACCTTGGAATTTAATTGAATGGCATGTGTGAGCCTGACCTTTGTGGCCTGGCAGACAGTGCCAGCAGTCGAGACAATGAAATTTAATTGATCCTTGGAGTCTATTGATCTGTTGATTGATACAGTGATTGGTTCATTGATTGATCGATTTTTGATTGATCTATTGACTGGTCTGTTAACATATCTAAACTAAAGAGTTAGAGGTCATCATGGTCTGTTGGAGGTCGTTACCATGTATTACACTGATGTCCTTCATAGGCTTGCTGCCTATATAGACCAACATCAGGTAGAAAGAGGAGGAGCATTTGTCTGCAGTATTCTTGTACATCAATATTCCAATACATAATAGATTCCTATACGCTATGCAGCCTCCGTTCTACATTTTGCCATTGAGACACGGTAGAACGTGAGATCAGGTTCATTTCCACTCTAATATACCTTTCCTTTACAGGTATGTAATTCATACCTGGAAACATCCTTTCTCAGGCCGCTACTGCTGCTGTTGGTTTAGCAGAGGCTTTGGAGAAGGAAGAGGAGCAGCAGGAGGAGGAGGAGGAGAGATGCCTTTGCTATTTGTTGGCTCCCCGAAAATGATATCAACAATTTTTATATATACTTTTCACCAACTTCCTTACAGTTGTCCTGAATCTATAGATCTGATGTAGCACCAAATTTACAAACCAGAGTCCATCAGATAAGAGTATGGATAAAATTCAGGTCGCTCTGAGCATTTTATGTGTCTAGTCCTTTCTGTTTTTAGTGTAGATACCCATGTCTAGTAGGCCCACACTTACTCTGAGGATTGCCAGCCAAGGCCCAGTATGCAGTGACTGAGTGTGGCCTTCAGGTTTGATGTTGCCGGTGGCAGGGTGCATGGTTGCTTGTGTTCTGATTTTTTTAGACGTGACTCTTCTATAGCTTTTATGAAGCATCTATCTATCTCAGTCCTGAATGGATCCAGTCCAATGGACCGTTTTCTTTGTGTCGCTGCTGCATGGCGACGACGCTGGGCGGCGCCACCCGTCTTCGAGATCCGCCATGTCACATGTTGTGGCATTTGGCAAATTGGCGATAATGCATTACGTGACGACGCCGCAGCTGCTATTGTTCCACGGGGCCTTTGTCCGTTTCGTCCTTCTTCTATCTATCTGTGTAGACATGAAATATGTCACTCTCTGGCCGCTATCCCACCTCTTGTCAGATTGTTGCCTGCCACTGTTAGCCACGGCTTTGGCTGGAGGGAGCTTATCTGCTGCCTGAGACTGACTATAAATCTCTGCTTAATATTGCAGATTATTGTTATTATTATTATTAGCACCATCGTGTAAGGGACCGTTAGCTTAAATTGTGCAATGTACTGCTGTGCAGTTTTTGTTTTCAGTAGTTCACCACAGATTTAATTTAATTATCAGTAAGTTTAAAACGTGAAGCAATCAGCCTAATTATTTCATATGAAATTACAATTAAGAAAAATGATTGCAGACAGTAGATAAATGAATATGGTCCTATAAAAAAATAGAAAAACAGATTAAAACGAAAAAGACGAAAAAGAAGAATTTTCTGAGAAGAATTTTTTTAAACTGAGAAAAACACATGGATCAGTTTGCATTTCCGGAAGTGAAGAAATTCTAAGATGAGATCAGAGTTCCCATTGGCAATCTGAGCGAGATATACGTTCCTGGATTGCTTTAAGATTCCTCGCCCGGTTCTTTTGAAATTCCTGGGTCGCAGATCGTAACCCAAAGCAGACGGCAAAGTTGATTTAGCTCTGTTTTCCGTAATAACTATTAGTGTAAAAATTCCTGGACGGCGCAACTGCCCGCCAGACATGTTGAATTATATACCTGACTGATGCTTGGGCTGCTGTGGCTGCTGCTTTCGTCAATCTCTCTTCCACGTTCTCTTTTGATGACTGTGATCTATGGAAGTGTTTCTCACGTACTTAGTCTTCTTGGCCGTCTGACCCCTTGACCCGTTGGCCGTCCACTCCATCACGCTAATGGATTATGACCGTAAACCGTTGACCCCCACAAGGCATTCATTGATTGGTGCTTTCTGAATGGTGACAGACGACTTTAGATATTACTTGGTTCGACAGGACCAGATTTCACCGAGATTACACAGCTGTGCTGTCGAGATTACACCGCTGTTGAAGTTTGTTTGAGCATGCTAAATGCTTTTATTTTCTTGAAATTGTGCCATCTTGTGGTGCCGTTGAGCACTGTGGAAAAGAAGCTGCTGAAAGGCTATGCATTTAATACTTGTCCTGCATTTCTTGTTGTGTCATTGCCTCTCTTCCTGTGCGTAACCTTTCTGACTTGTCTGTTCCACAAGCTCAAACTCTGTCGTTTACCATCATTGGGCCTTCCTTATGGAATTCCCTTCCCTCCATGCTGCGTGGGACTCTATCTACTCTCTGGATCATTAACCAATCTCTCTCTTCTTAAGTCTTGTTTTTTCTCTCCGGGTTATCACACTGCGAACGCTACTTAATGGCCACAGCTGTGAGCGGCGTTATACAAATGTCTAATTACGTTAAATCACATTCCACTGCGTCTTTTGCCGCGTTACTACATTAAAATGTTATTACGTTAGTGTCAATATATGTCAAGTCAAGTCGCTCTGCAGTGAATTTAGTTACGTGAGATCTTGTGTCTGAGCATGATGCGACGAGACCGTGTCTGTTTACGTTGAGTACTAGTTTTGCTGGATTGTTGATTTTTATTTTGTCACTAATTCAGGATCGCTTCTGAGTAGTTTCCTTTGAAAAAGCGCTATATAATAAGCTAGTCGTTGCAGAATATGTTTGGTATCGATGCATGACTTTGAGCGTTTCGAGATGTGCCGTAGTACATAGTAGTTTTGGTGAACGTAGACATAGATGGACACACTAGTTATAGTGTTACGATATAGTTATTATCAGTATTATTATCTGTAGTCGTAGCAGTGCTGTTTTATAATTTGCGTTGTAGACGATGACCAGGTGGTGTATCTAGGTTTCTTTTTGTTTTGCTTACAGAGGGTTTGGTTTCGTGGTCTACAAGGACCTGGCGGCCGTAGACAGAGCTTTAGCTAGTGGGCCACATCATTTAGACTCCAAAGTAGTACGTCAGCCATTTTGATTTCTTCTGTTTCTGCTTCTGCGATGATTATCAATTATAGTTCTTCTCGTGTCTGTCTGTTGTTGTTGTTGTTGGTGTTGTCGTCTTAGTAGCATGTCGTCTGCTTTTTTGCACCAGGCTTAATGACGAAAAGTGCGAGAAACTCGATCGGAGTATCGCCTGTTGGCTGGCTACCTTGTAACGCGCACTTGTAACGGCATGGCCACGTTATGGCACCATATAAATTGTCATTATTATTATTATTATTATTATTATTATTATTATTATTATTATTATTATTAAATAATAATAATAATAAAACCAGGTACCGGTAGTATGGATTCACAAATACATATATATGCAACATAATAATATGATAAATACATATATTGTTTCATATGAGGAGGGCATCAATTGCAATTATTATTATGATTATTATTATTATTATTATTAATTGTGACCGTAATCTCCAAATTTTAAGGTGCCACTCGAAAGCCAGGCGCAGGGCAACAGCTTGTTCACGAGCGCTGTGTCTCATCAGAAGGGTTGTCCAAATAAGTAGGTCCGAAGGAGGTTGTAGTCCGGTTACCAGAGGTGGCAGAGGAGCTGTTAAGGTGGGTGGCTTTAGGGATCATACATGTGAGGGAAATATTTGTCGGGGAAAACTTGAACCTAAGGGGAATACGTTTCACAACAGATTGTGAGGTTGGAGGGTAGGAAACGTGTAGGTTGAAGGCAGGCCAGTTATATGACTGGGAACTTGGTTAGGGGATCCAAAAATGGAAAGTTGTGCTTTATGGTTGGGAAATTATATGAGTACTAGGTATCTTTGGGAGGGGAAGAAACTGAAATGTTGACAGCACGAGGGTTAAGACTTGAAAAGAAAGAAAAGAAAACATTGTGTTTTGCAGTTCGGAAATGATCCTAGCGCTATTTCTCTTTGCGAGGTTGTTGTGCGCTGGGAAAATTTGCTGGGACAGCTGGATGTATGACTTAGGGAGAAAAAAATCCAGACAGGAGGGTCACAGGGTCAAATGCTGGGAAGCATTTATTGTTGGGTCTTTTGGGATGTTAGAGGCATTAGTGGGAATGCATGAGGGGATGGGAAGGTCAAAGTGTGAGACATTTTGCTGTGTTGAAATGTGTAGAACAGCTATGGTTTGTGTCTGCTGATGTCGGAAGAGCTGATGAATGGGACGCAAGTACTGTAGGTGCACTTACTGACGCAGCAAGGGAGCCAGGGCCGCGCAGTGAAATGGGGGTGGGCGTGGGTGGGGGAGATGGATGCTGATTTCGTTTTAGCACAGCAGCACCCAATGGACCCATGAATGCTGGGGAAGATGATAAATGCTGCTGGTGCTGGGCTGGATGATGGAAGAAGGGGGAGCAATGCAAGAGAAGGTTTCCCAGGCCAGTCAGAAAAACTATGTGCACTCTAACCTAATGTGATATACGTACACACATGCATGCGCATGCATTCACGCACATGTGCAGACGACGCACTGACACATGCTTGTAAACAAATGTCAGATTTTGTGTTTAGGTTACGCACATGTTTGTGTTTACATTCCATGGATTGCAAGGATATGCATTCCGCATGGAGAGTCTGTACAACATATGGCGTATACACTTGCATATTAAATATGTATATACAGTGATACATATGCAATGATGCATGCGTATAGGCTACACTTGTATATTAAATATGTATATGCAGTGATACATATGCAATAATACATGCGGTACTGTACATGTACATATATGTATTTATCATATTATGTTGTGTATACATGTATCTGTGAATCCATGCTACCGGTACCTGGTTTTAATGTATTAATTTGTAAATGCATGTCGTTTATATTTACCTATATTACACTCAGAACATTTTTTTAAATGGATGCAGAACCTGAGTAAATTCTGGTAAATATTGGCTGTTAAAAGAAAATAATTCTTATGCTTTAAAATAAATATGAGTGTGCAATATTTCTGTTTGCTTCCTCACCCGATTAGATAAATATCTCATGATGTCTAAGTTAGTTGCTGTTTTCTTAAGCTTGCAATTGTTTAGTATCTAAGTTGCCATTGATATATCTGAACATGTAACGGGCATTTTTTAATGTTCTTTAAAGTGAGCATTTTCTGTGCTTCATGTTTTGGCTTTTTTAAATAATGAATTAAGTTAATGGGCTTGCTGCCTGTAATTAAGTCAATGGGCTTTGCTTAGTTATGGTAAGGTTTACGCAGCAAGGGAGCCAGGGCCGAACAGTGAAATGGGGAGGGGGGGGATAAAGGTAAGATGGAAGCTGGCTTTTCTGGTTTCAGCTTTGCTTATAGTTATGGTAAAGTTTGTCTTAATAGACTTTTTCATGATTTTGTGTGCGTAATTTCTGTAATTTTGTGTTTCTGAATATTTATGCCATACTTTATGAAGAGTGCTGATCAGTAGCTCTTAGAAAATGTAACATTGCGAATGTATGAAATATGGATTATTTTGCAAATGCAAATACCTTCTGAGAGGTACTTAAGCGATAATGATCCCCACATGCGTGGACCAGAAGGAGCGTGACTAGGCATGTAATGTATGTACATGTGTTCATTTGCATGCGGAGATGATGATCAATGTTGTTAGCATCAGCTGGTGTAAGCATGAGTTTTAAGCGCCAAAGGGCTGCTAAGAAAAACAGAAGCGGTCTCTCCTGTTATTGTTGACATGCTGGGATTACAGAGAAGCCCCTTGTAAACCGTTTCTACCTCAAGGCGTTTCAGCCAGTATCTTTGCTTTCGTCTGTCTTTTTCCTCCCTGTAAATATGTCCTGAAGATCCAATGCTGGACCAATGGCTTCTGTAGTGCCAAGTAATATATGTTAGGTAATGTCTGATTATTTGATAATCTGTAATTAATTTTCTTGCTCCAAGAAATACGTGTGTAGTAAAAATCTGGTCCATCAGAAATTCTTACTTAAGGCTAACTGAAGAATTTTTTATTAACCTTATTTTTTTGCTTTCGATATAGATTATATTGCTGAATTAAATTGACAGATTTCGTACAGCTGAGAGTTTCTGTGTGTTTATCAAAATTATCGTAGAAGTTGTTTGATAAAATTTTGTTTATTTTGAAGGTTACTGCTGATTGCATTAATCTGCATGACATTTGTGTTGCTTTACTTACCATTGATGTGCATGCTTTTGTTTAATCACAGTCGCTGTTGATTGGCTAATCTGTCATTTTTATGAGATGCAAAAACATGTTTACGATTCAGCCGGATATTTACATCCTTGAAAAATATCGGTTGATTTTCGTGATGATGTTGCGTATAATAGTCTACGGTAGTTGTACATGGCAATTTTTGTAGTGCCTTAATTCATAGCTGCACAATGCACATGGTCGTCATCATCATCATCATCATCATCATCATCATCATCATCATCATCATCATCATCATCATCATCATCATCATCATCATCATCATCATCATCATCACCACCACCATCACCACCACCACCACCACCACCACCACCACCACAACCACTACTTTTCTATTGTGGTCTATGTGACATGTGCTTCAAGAGAGTGTTTCTGCTTGGCTGGAGTTTCAGATGAAATTCATTCAGTCTATGAGAGGACAATTTTTTATGCCATCTGGCCACGCAGTTCTTGTTCTCAGGTCTTGCAGACGATTGATTTTCTCGTTTATTTGGTTTGTCGGTTGGCACGACGACGGTGCTACTGTGTGAGAATGAAATATTATATAGAACGGTGCTATACAAATTTCAGGGCGCAACATATTCACCTTGCTCACATATTATATGATAATCCATCCTCCTCCTCGTTTTCTTTTCTCAGAACTTTTTTCTTCTCTCATGGCGTTGCACACTGGGAGCGCCTCTGAATGCGGTTCATCCTAGTAGAGGCGCATTATAAATGTTTTGATATGATGCAATGTATGCGTGCATGCAATCATGTGCATATGTTGTTGACCGTCTTTCTTTGACATGATTTGATTTCAGGTTGACCCAAAGGTCGCTTTTCCTCGACAGTCAGTCACCGTTTCCTCCCAGCCAAAGGTAAGCTATTTATATATATAATTATATATATATTCTATTAAATGTATGATAAATAAATATAATATATATATATATATATATATATATATATATGCTGTTGTTACAAAGGTAACCGCTTTTCCTAAATGACTCTCTCCAGTCGAGGCTTTCACTCCACTTACAGCACTGTATTTTTCCATGTCATCTATATATGTATATATATATGTAATTTAATAATTTAATCGTGATATATATATATATATATATATATATATATATATTGATGGCATATGCAAATTATATAATAAAAATATATATTATATATAATAAATATATAATAAATAAATATATATTATATATGTATATATATATATATTTGCTGTGTATACAGTCCAGGATATTATATATATATATATATATATATATACACATATATATACACACATATATATTTGCTGTTGTTAAGTCCAGGTGTTTGAAGCCACTCAGAAATAAATTCAGATATATTCAGCCGTAAATCTATCGGATGCATGTAGTAATTCTCGAGTAGGCATCGGTTGTTGACGGGTCGCTTCATTTTAATGGCCACTTGCGTTTTATTTCTTCCTTTCCACTTTGGGGTCTTACAAGGGCTTGGGCTGTAGTTGGCATTTGGATAGTTTAATTGACTGCACTAAGGTTAGTGTTTTATAGTGTTTTAGAGTGTTTTATAGTGTGATTAGTGTTTTATAGTTCTCGTCTAATTTTATTCTGCTGACTGCCTGTCATGTGGAAATTTATGCTTTAAGTTGCTTTTTATGATTTCTAAATTGCAAATGTCGTCTGCAAATGTCATCGCTTTTCACTCAGAAACCTCATTCATATTCTGATCGTAGGAAAGGTGGTTTAATTTCGTTAATTAGAAATTCAATCAAATATGCGCTTTAGATTGTTTGGAAGTTAGCCGACCAGTTCAAGCAGTCATTCAATCAGTCATTCAATCAGTTCAGTTAGTGGAAGAACGGAAATTGAAGCATGTGTAAAAGTTGATCTATATTTGGCCGTATATGAGAAATCTCATGAAAACGGAATGAATCAGATTTGACTTGATTTAACACCCCACATAATAATTGGTATAGAATTTTTGATTTTTTTTTTAAAATTGTGATTAGTATTGTTAATTAATAAATTAGATTTGTGGTGCACGCGCTGTTTCATGCTGAAATGTGAATACACTTTTGGAATTGCGAATCACTTAAAAATCAATTACAAGTTATTTCAGATAATTATTTTACCTACGCATTTCTGTTGACTTCGAGAATTGAGCAATTACTTTTTAAAGGAGCACTTGGAGATTTTTTGGGATTTGGATTTCTTAGAATAGAACGTCTTTTCCGATTGTCTTTCCCACTTAAATTGAATTTACAAAATGATATAAATTAAAAGTTTGTTTATAAAGTGTGAAATTGCTGCTGTTTTATAGAGGTGCTTACCCTGCATTTGTCTTTTACAAAGTAATTGTCTTGTTAGTCTAGAACAGTGCTTCCAATCCTTTTTGCTGTTAAACCCTTTTGATCTGGAAATTTTTGGATGGAGCCCAAACCTAGCAACATGTTCTGGTATAAGCTTACATAACCACTTGCAAGGCAGTGATCGGCCTCTAGGTTTTATTATGAATGAGTTAATTCTTTTTTGAAATGCCTCAGATGAAAAATTAAAGTTCAAAGTTTAAACCAAGTTCCTTGCAATACAGTTTAGGGCATATGTGCTAGTGCTTTTGCTACTTCTTATGATATAGTGCTTTGCATGTTCGGCTTGATGCTAGAAAGCTGGAGTCTTATGTCAGGTGCATAAAAATTATATCAGAAATTATTGTAATGAACTTTTCCCACAGAATCCTGGCCTTCATTTTGAATTAAGTCTGCTTCGTATAATATATCGATACATACAGAAAACAAATTTAATTCCATTTCCTCATGGGAACTCTAGGGAAACACTGGTGTAGAACACTCTCATATACATAATATATATGTATGTATACTTATATGTATACATTTATGTAATATTATGTATACATATATAACTATATATATATATATATATATATATATATATATGTTGGTTGTCACCTTTTGAAAGGAACGAGGTTCATGGGCGGAGTTTGGTTTCCGTTCTTGGAGGGCTAAAGCCTTCTTGGGGGGATAAACCCGGGAAAAGATACCATTTACACGGTAAAAAATGAATTTGTGTCTTTTGGGGGGGGTTAGCCCCCCCTAGCACCTGATAAACTCCGCCCATGACGACGTTTCACCTTCGTACAATTTTATTAACTTAAATTTTTTAAAATTTTTATTACCTGTCTTGTCGTTAACCATCCTCGATCCGAGGTTTGGTCGCTTCATGAGCAAGTTTATTATAATCCCTCAGGTTTCAGATATTAATAAGAAATTTTAGCTCTAAAGTAATTATTTATTAATTATTTATGTAATTATTTATGTAATGATTATAACAGATGATGTCAGTTAATGGTCACTTGAGTGAAATCAACTCAATCACAATCAAAGCTCATTCACCATTCATTCATTCATTCATTCAGAGCATTTATATAGCGCCCCTTCAAGAAACTACTCAGAGGCGCTCAATTTGAAATGAAGTTTCAAATTTAATTTTCCAAACATGCTCTTATATGTGAACTGTTGGGTCTTAGTCGGCCGGCCTTGGGCGCTGTAGGTAAATCAGGCAGCTGCGTGCAGTGCGTGGGATGCCAAATTCTACGAGGCATCATTTTCACAAAAATGTGTTTTAGCAGTTTTTTTCTTTGTTTTTCTAGTCATTTCACACGAATTGAATGTTATCCAGAATCGAGTGTTCCTGTAAAAAAAATGATAATAAATGACTCGGTTGAGCGTAAGTGCTCTGGCTGGCTCATCATTAAGTTCAACGTGGGGCGAACAACTGAGTGGGGATCAGAGGACACCTGCTGGCTGCGCCATTTGGGTTATGTCACGATATAAAGTCTACCCCCCCCCCGATATAAAGTCTTGCCCCTGCCCCCGCCCCCGATATAAAGTCTTCTCCTCGATACAAAGTCTCCCCCGAAACAAAGTCTTCCCCTGGCTGAAACTATGTGTTGGGAGAAATTTTGTGATGTGAAAGTATATATATGTTTGTGTTAAATCGTTTAGCAACATAAACTAATTGCTTAACCTGCTCATTTGCAAATTTTATGCGACTGTAGCCCATATCACACTGAACGTGGAGACTTTATTTCGTTGACGGAGACTTTATTTCTGAATATACTCTTTGGGGGCAAGTTTATTCTGGAACAGATTCGCTGGGGGAAAGGGATGGGGAGAATCTGTTTCGGAATAAGGTCTCCAGGGAGACTTTTAGGGGGGGGGGGGAGACTCTGTGATGCAACACCGGCCTTGCCTTAGTAGCATTTGACAGAGTGTTTAAAGCATCCTAGAAGTAACTTACTACTGATGATGCTATAGAACTTGTTGTACTTAGTGATTTTGCTCCCTCTATATTTGCGTAAGTCTCAATTGGTGCACTGTTTTTTCTTCTTCTCTCATTCAGTTGGTGACTCGAACGAAAAAAATATTCATCGGTGGCCTGGCAGCGACAACGACCATTGAAGATATCAAGTCATATTTCGAGCAATATGGCAAGGTTGGCAACACACATTTATTTCCTATTTATTAGGAAATTGCTAACTTTCTGGATTTAGATGTTT
Organism: Lumbricus terrestris; assembly: GCA_949752735.1. NCBI lineage: Eukaryota > Metazoa > Annelida > Clitellata > Crassiclitellata > Lumbricidae > Lumbricus > Lumbricus terrestris. The sequence goes on along the minus strand of OX457039.1, from coordinate 14,604,238 downwards.
CAGTTTTATTGTTGGTATGATCGCTGCTTGGCAATATAATGAACTGAGTATATCAGACGTGTAGCAAGGAAACTTTTCAGGTGTTTGCATTTTGGGGAGTTTGCATAAATTGGGGGTTCCCAATGTACATGGTTGCAAAATGCATGGACGTATTGTTTTAAAGGTAAAAATTATTTTTTGGGGGTTTCAACCGTAAAGCCCCCACATGATCTATTTATACCTCGGTCACGAACTTCATTAACTCAGCTTTGGGCTTTTGCTAAATTTTGGGTCCCTTATTGTAGAATGACCTTATCATGCAATTTGTAGCAAGATTCTGTTGGTGAATTCACTTGCATCTCTTTGCTGCTTGAAGACCACTTTCTTTTCATGGATCTGTCGCACTGAGAGAGCTTCTGAATAGCGCAACACCCATGCAATGAGTACTTATCGGTACACAGAGGGTTGAAGGAGTATTGCATTTTTTCAGCTGTTATGAACGCATTGTATATTTGGGGCCGTTGTTAAACATCTGGGGCTTAGCACTGGTCCTTAGTTGGGCATCGTAGCATTTTCTATGGTGTCTTGATATGGGTGTCAACAGTTTGTACTTGTGTGTCTGAGCATTGTGTCTGAGTACACCTGCATAATAAGACATCTATTTTGTACAACTGTATAACCACACCATTATGTGTGCTTGTGTGCATATGTACAGTGTTGTACACACATGTATACAGATATATGTGTGTGTAAAATCACAATATACTGGACATTATATGCGTGTCTTAATATACAATTTTATATGCATGTATATGTGGAGAATATATGGGGATTGTATGCATTCAATGCCATGTGAATTGAATACTTATATGTAAGTACTGCTATTTGTTGATTTGCATATATAATGTAAATCTTATATACATGTATACAGTGTATATTGATCACTAAATCACAATTGATGTTCATATAATATAGCACTTTGGTTGTATAGCATAATACAGTATAGTAGGCACGTCGTATATGCTGAAAATTCTTCAGGATACTTGGTATAACTGCGGGCATCCAGTATTTATCACAGAGGAAGAGAGATACGGCTAGACAGATTCCGGCCTACACAGAGAAGACCAATTTTGCAACACGCAGTGCCTCTCTCCTCCAAGCTTCCTCTTTCGATCATTGTGGGGTTGGGGGGGGGGCTCCTGTTAAGTAGCCTTGTTATAAAGGGAGCCTCTTATAATGAGACAGGTTTCATGCTGGCCAATTTTCATGCCACATCCAGGCTTTATTGTGTATGTCATTACAATTTTATATCAGGAACATGACGTCTGCTGTGCATGTACTGACTGAGATAAGCACCGTGTTGTTTTTAAATTAGCATTTTGTCTAATGTATTATACACTTGCACACGTATATTATACAGATTTATCGACATACATATATAATTGTGTGTATGAAGTAATAGTTAATATTATGAGCATAATAGATATATGGATATATATATATATTACATAGATATATATAATATATTATATATATATATTATATAGATATATAGATATATCACGTATTGCATGTATGTAAATAAATGTTATATATATATGCAGTTGCGAATCTGAGAGCTTTCTCAGTACCACGATATAGAGAGAACAGCTCTATCAAAAAACACTGTTCCAAATCATTCTACAATTGCCATTCTGTTTGGTGGGATTTGTTCCAGATCAGAACCCCTTCCCCCGGGGTCAGTCCAAGGAGACGGCTTGGTGCTATGAGTGAATCGTAAGAGGTGCGGTCATGGAATGGTGCAGTCTGAGCAGTGCAGGATGGGATAGATGGAGGAAAGTTCTGTTTCTGTTTTCAGGATTGAAAGAGAATGCTGAAGCAGAGAGGACAAGTGGACGAGTTCTGGTTTTGACCGAAAAGAGAGAGACAGAGACAGAGAATGAGAAAGACAGAGACAGAGAATGAGACATAGAGAAAGACGGAAACCGAGAGAAGCAGAGTGAGACACAGAGAGAGACAGAGTGAGACACAGAGAGAGACAGAGTGAGACAAAGACAAAGAGAGACAGAGACAGAGAATGAGAGAGACAGAGACATAGAATGAGACATAGAGAAAGACGGAGACCGAGAGAAGCAGAGTGAGACACAGAGAGAGACAGAGTGAGAGAGAGAGAGAGACAGACAGAGAGAGACAGAGACAGACAGAGACAGAGAGAGAGAGACAAAGATAGAGACAGATTGAGACAAAGACAGAGAGAGACAGAGATGGAGACAGAGTGAGACAGAGAAATGGCTATGAGCATTGAGCACAAACTAGCAGAGTTGTGTCTGGCGCTACCTACGAGATCTGACCGCGCATTGGTTAAGGAACAGATGCAGAATCTGAGCAGAGGAGACTGGAGGTCTAGGAAAACAGCGGTACAATGAAGAACGGGTAGATCTGGATGGTTGGATAGCCGCCGATTCGTGAGTATATGAAGCATATGAGATCCGAAGGGCATTGCAAGCAGAAGGTACCATGCTGTAATGGATATACGCTAAGGAAGTTTGAGTAGTGAAACTTTTTGTGGATTTATGATTCTGTGGTTTTGGTTTTGTTGTGCTTCTGGAGTTTTGGTGACTGCATGAAATTTTAAGAGATTTTTTATATTGTTTCATGGCATTTGTTTGAGATGAGTCAATGTTTGAGAATTTTGGGTAGTTTGGGATGAGCAACTGAGGTGACTATTGTGTTGGTAATAACAGGGCAATAACCTCACGCAAGCGCTTAAGATCCTCCCAGCATATCGATATTCGTTTTTTGGGATGTCCGATATAACTTCATCGTGTCCTATACTTACAATTCCTATCAACTGAAGTTCTGTTTGTAATATATATTGATACATATGATGTTTCATCAGCCATTATGTTTAACCACTTCAACTCTTGTTTTAGCGTCAATCTGTCATGCACTGTGTTTATGTACCTTCATGGTAGTGGGTTGAATATTTTGGGAATAGATCTGCTGTGCCGGTCTGAACTCCAAACCCTTCTAATCCAGCTGCAGATATGCATAGCTGAGCCTCATGTTTGGTCTGTCCGGATGTTGGCTGGGGCTGCCTAATGGAAAGCAGAACGAGTTCGGACTTTTCTATCATTTAACCCTTTGATGACGAGAGTACCGGTACTAACAACGGCTTGGAGACCAATTGCATATCGTCTGTGAAGTGTTAATAGAAAGCTATTGATTGGTGCCCTGTGGATTATGAGTTGTCAGACAGAGTGGGTTAGCATTAGAGATCAATTCCCTTCACTTTCCGGCAATCTTATCCATTTCCTTGTGCTGCAAACGGTCTGGCATCCAAACATATTCTGGGTCTCCTACTGTCATAGTTTTGCCATACTGCTTTCAGAGGTGATCGGGCTTTTTTCGAAATGCTTATCATGCAAGCATAGACGCCTTAACAAGTCTTCTGAGAAAATTGACGTGTGTTCAGGCATCCTCCGATTTTCAATGTGTTGACGAAATCTGGAGCTGACTCTGCCCTGCTCAATCCTCTTAAGCTTTTGTCACACCCTGATGGTATTTTGCACGACCACCTCCCTCCCCCATAAGGCCACTCCATATGATACTCGATCCAGGCCACATGATCTAACACTACCCAGAGTCGATGTCTATGTCAAATGAAGTTTTACTGTGAGAATGTTGTATGACTTTGCACATGAATTTTCTATTATTTATTTCTTCTGTAAACTACAATGTTGTGTTTACTGATAGTCTTATTAATAAGGAATATTCTTTCTTACTTACACTATCTTTGCAGGCTGGTCTCAGTTAGTTGGGTGGTATTGCAGTTTAACGTCACTGTGTGGTAACAAACACCATTTGCGATGCCCTCCTCCTTTATCCAGGCTTGGGACTAGCACTGGTAGAGTGAAACCAGTTAGTTAATAACAAGAGTCTGGCTCAGGCTTTTGGTGTGCCACTCGTAAAAGAAGTCTTGTGTGTTTAATAAAAACATAGTGCAATAGAATTGACTCATGCTTCATCCTCTCTCTGCTATAGTTCGCTATGTGTCCTCTCAGATCCTCTGATCGGTTTGACCTCTTTGTTGCTCGCGTCTGGACTGCCAAGGCTTAACCCAGATGCTTTGTCTGCAAATGCTCTTCTCTGTGGCAGTCTTTCCTCATCTTTATCTCACCTCAAATCCTGCTCCCTTTTCTCCTGAGGCCGAGCGCACCGAGAGTGCTTCTGAAAGGCTTTTGCTGAGAGAAGCGCTTTTTATAATATGGTCATATACAATACAAGAGGTGCTGTATAAATTCTTGAAGTCTATGAATGAATGGATGAATGCACTACAATTCTAATGGCCATGTTATGATTGCATTACTGTGGATCATGTGCCTATCAGCATTATTGGAAGAGAGAGAGAGAGAGAGAGAGAGAGAGAGAGAGAGAGAGAGAGAGAGAGAGAGAGAGAGAGAGAGAGAGAGAGACAGAGACAGAGAGACAGAGAGACAGAGAGACAGAGAGAGAGAGAGAGAGAGAGAGAGAGAGAGAGAGAGAGAGAGAGAGAGAGAGAGAGAGAGAGAGAGTTGTCTATGTGCTACAACTGTGTCTGTTGTAACCAGAGAATACACCTTAGAGTAGGGTATACAGTTTTTCAGACGCACACATTCACACACCCACACAACAGCAACATCGTGCGTTGAGGATATGTGTTGGGGATGCCACGTTTGTTCCGGATATGGGTTCCATGTGACCTTTATGTGGCACATAAACAGCCCACATGGGAACATTGTCATATTCTCAAGGTATCCTCAGCAAATTACATCAATTACTGTTGATAGATACACACACACGCACACACTCACGCACCCACACACATTATTTATATGTGTGTATGATTGTATGTATATACATTATATACATGTATATATTATATGTGCACATGTGAACACTGAACATATTTGCAGAAATATTTGTGTTCATGTGGAAATAAGTTAATATATATATATATATATATATATATATTATTATTAATTAAATGACGCCATGGGATCATATCCCTGTGGGTCGATGGCTTTGCAGGTTGTCCATTGTCCATGATCCGCGTCTTTGTCCCGATCCACTGAATCCACGTCTCGACGATGACCTCTTCTCTGTTTCTTCGTCGTCTTCTTCTTCATCGGAGTCTAGTCCGCATTTTATGGTGGAATGCCCTTTCTGACTCCAATCCCATTCCTCGGATTAACCGACGCTCGTGCTGGGGGGGGGTGGAGCTGGGGGTTTGGGGGGAATGACCCGGTTGTTTCATTGGAAGCCACACTGTCAACTGACTTCACACATAAACTTTATCGTTTATATAAAAATTTATCTTCGTGTATTTGAGGGTGGTGGGTGTTTGCAATGTCATGTAGGTGGAGCGTGGATAGGTGTGTGTCCATAAACCGTCGTCTTACAAGTTGTAATTTGAGACGGTGTATTGTGTCTTGCGCGTAAGAGATTACACGCAAGTAATTACCATACGCGCCATATACATTGCAACGCAAACACTCGGCACACCCAATCACACACACAAACACACGTGCAGATGCATGCAAACACACTCATGCAGACACACAAACACACACAAACACTCATGCAGACACACATGCACACACAAACACACATGCAGACACACAAACACACACAAACACACTTGCAGACACACATGCACACACAAACACACATGCAGACACGCATGCACACACAAACACACTTGCAGACACACAAACACACATGCAGACACACAAGCACACATGCACACACAAGCACACATGCACACACAAGCACACATGCGGAAACACGCCTGCAAAAATACACCAAATGCACAAATACTTAGACACACGAACACACGCAGTCATACACTCATAATACACACACATACACACAGACACATGCACACACATGCACACAGTCGCTCACACGTACACGTACCATGCCAAGGAAATGATCGTCTCATAAAGTTGACGGATGGAATTAGACGCTTTGCAGTGCTGTGTATCTTCTGCGGCCTGTGTCCATCGGTCGGTCAGTCGGTCCTTGACTACTGTCATCATCATCATCATCATCGTCGTCGTCATCATCATTGTCGTCGTCGTCGTCGTCCAATTTCCAAGTTGTTACGGCATTATGGTTATTATGGGTCTTCTGTTGTGCTGTGCTTTGTTGTCTCTCGTCATTCTTTCAATTCTCGTTTCTCAGTTTCTCTGGCTGGGTTCAGATTCTATCAACTGCCGTAGACGAAGTCTCTGCTGGGGCTAGAAGGAGACTTCAGCGTAGTAGGATCCCAGGCTTAAGGAAGACCTTCGGCCTTGGAGAAGACCTCGGCCTTGGAGAAGACCTCGGCTTTGGAAAAGTCTCCAGCATAGGAGGAAACCATGGTCTAGGTGGAGACCTAGTCCTCTAGGAGGAGATGTAGACCTTGGAGGAGACCCGGACGTTGGAAGAGACCTAGGAGGAGGACTAGGAAGAGACATCGACCTTGAAGGAACCTCGACCTTGGAGGAAACCTTGGCCCAGAGGTATAGAACTCATCCTAGGATGAGACCTAGCCCTATAGGAGGAGAATTTGGTTTCAGTGGCGACCAGATACATCGAAGATTCTTGACCTCAGATAATTATATGTATACTGTATGATGTAGTATTAAAATTACTCTTCCTTCAATTCTCGGCTGTCATCGTTCTCTATCTGTCTCTCTGTCTCTGAATCTCTGTGCCTTTGTTTTTGTCTGTCTGTCTGTCTCTGAGTCTCTGTCTAAGTGTGTCCGTCTGTCTCGGTTTGCCTGTCTCGGTCTGTCTGTCTGTCTGTTTGTTTGCCTGTCTGTCTGTCTGTTTGTCTGTCTGTCTGTTTGTCTGTCTGTTTGTCTGTCTGTCTGTCTGTCTGTCTGTCTGTCTGTATATCTGTCGACTCGTCAAGACTTCAAAGCCTAGTAATCTTTATCCAGTCATTAGTCTTCATTTAACTGACGAATGGTTCTTCTCCGGTTTTGTTGGCTGACTAAGTACCCGGCTTTCCTTCCTGTCTTCTCCTTAATTAGATGGAAGGAGACAGACCGAGAGACAGAGAGAGAGACAGCCAAAGGAGCTGTTTACTTAAATAACAAGCTTTATTTTGGAACTAAATTGGCAGTATGAAACATTTTTCGATTGCTTATAAATTAAGACATTAAAAACATTTCTGCATTACTCAAGTTGCAGATTTCTTTTCTGTTTTGAGTTATTCATCAATCTTTGTTTATTGTCTACGCATATCTTCTAAAAAATGAATCTTTGTCAGTTTTATGATTCTTTGTTAAGAATAAGTAATGTGATCATAGATTTATTTATAGAGAAACACGTCAGAGGCGCTGGTGATCTAATGGAAAACCAGTGTAAGACAATGGATTTACAGCATATAGATAAACAAAGACTCAGAAAGATGTCTGGTAACCTATTTCACAAATTTGGACCAACAACCACTGCGATGCTTCTGTGCTCTACCTTGGAGGTTCCGATTTGGGGTGGGGTGAGGGGGGGAACCCAAGTGACCCTGCACAGTAGAACGAAGAAATCTGTGGCCAGGAATGGATATGAAACAATTAATTCCCTAGATCAGGGGTTCTCAAACTTTATTTGTATTGTACCCCCAGGTAAAAAAAATCGAATGGTGGCGTACCGCCAGCAATGTCAGATCAGAAACAAATTGCCATTGCGAAGTCCCCTTGCAGTGACAACTAAAAGTTCGTTTAATCATTGGTGATATCATTTATTAGAGTCGTATACAGGGAGCAAAATTTAATCTTATCAACAAAGTTAAAAGGGAAAATTGATCTATTACCTCTGTTTAACAGTAAGAAAGAGCAATTGCGGGGACTTGTTTAGAATAGCACAGATTTAAAACGTCTGGTTTAAAATTTGTCAATTTCAAACGCAGAGTTACCCCATGTTTGTTTTTTAGCAAAAATAGTTTAAAAACCAGTTTTACACAGATATGACATGCTGAATGGAATAACAAAATTTAAAGCTCAACCAGAGATTAACCCTGGCCAATTCAGCTCTCCGCTATAATGAGCTCTATATAGGCTGAGAATAATTTCTGGCTTTGGTACCTTCAACCATTTAAGATAAGAATAGTCTTTAATTCACCAATTGCTAGCCGCATTTTGGTTTACAAAAATGCACGGTAGGCTACAATAAAATGAAATATAGTTAATATACATGTACATAAAGAAGTTATGGATAAAGGAGTCCAGTTAATTTCCACGTTTATACACTATTTGTTTCAATATAATTTTTAATATGCCTATGTCACAATATCTTTCTTGATTTACTGTATGTAATTATTTTTCTTAACTTTTATCTTCGTCTTGTATCCCTGTCGTCGTCGTCACCTTATTTTCAACGATTTCTCTAATTCACGTCGCTCACTGTCTGACCGTTATACTTAGTGTTTATTAGTAAAGTTGTGTTATTTGCTTGATGATTAAAATTAAATTGGGTAAACAAGGGTTTTGCATGTAAACTGTAGTACAAGATGGTGAAAGAGTCTAATTATTTTTCGGTTTCCGTTTTTTTTTCTTCTTTTTTCCCCATTTAAAAAAATAATTTTAAAGTAATTTTTTGTTACTTTTTTATTTGTTTATTTTTATCATTTGCGAAAATTACCTGACATTCGCATGATGTTACAGAGTTCATTTCAATGTAAGCTACTTGTGACATTCATATTGTGTTGGGTTGGGAGTGCTCATGAGTAGTGTGACCTTGAACGGGCGCTATACATGAACCGCCATAAAGAATGAACGAATTAATTAATTAATTAATGCGTTACTGAGCTCCATTTGAATGCAGATTTCAGAGCATTCCAATGAAATTACAAAAGCCCCATTTAATGCAGGTTATTTCAGATTCGTATTCCGCCACAAAAGCCGCATTTCAATGCGCGACACTCAACATTCAGTTTCCACCGCGGCAGTAGCAGCGAAGGTGACGCGGCGGTTGCAGCACTGCAGTGCTGGTGCTGCTGCTGCTGCTGCTGCTGCTGGTGGTGGTGGTGGTGGTGCTGGTGGTGGTGCACTGCGTGACCACGGATGCCTTCGTGTGTCACGTTTCGCTCGCCTTTGATTCGTGACCGCGGATTGAACCCCACGAGCGCTATTGAATAGAACGAGGAGCAGGAGGAGGAGGAGGAGGAGAGGAGGAGGAGGAGGAGGAGGAGGAGGAGGAGGAGAGGAGGAGGAGGAGAGGAGGAGGAGGAGAGGAGGAGGAGAGGAGGAGGAGGAGAGGAGGAGAGGAATAGGAGAAGTAGGGTGAGGAGGAGAAAGAGGAGGAAGAGAAGAGGAGAAGGAGGACGAGGAGGAATAGAAAGAGGAGGAGAAGGTCGAGGAGAAGAGGAGGAAGAGGAGGAGGAGAAATAGGAAGAGGAGGAAGAGTAGAAGAGGAGGAGAAATAGGGAGGAGGAGAATGAATAGGAAGAGGAGGAGGAGAAGAATAGGAGGAGTAGGGTGAGGAGGAGAAAGAGGAGGAGGAGAAGGGGAGGAGGAGGAATAGGAAGAGGAGGAAGAGTAGAAGAGGAGGAGAAATAGGGAGGAGGAGAATGAATAGGAAGAGGAGGAGGAGGAGAAGAGGAGGAGGAGGAGAGGAATAGGAGGAGTAGGGTGAGGAGGAGAAAGAGGAGGACGTGGATGAGGAATAGGAGGAATAGGAAGAGAAGAAGAGGAGGAATAGGAAGAGGAGGAGAGGAATAGGAGGAGTAGGGTGAGGAGGAGGAGGATGAGAGGAGGAGGCGGCTGCTTGTAGTGGCTCCTCTCCTTGCGTTTTAAGTCTGCTCTCAGCTTCTGTCGTGTGATGCGGCATCGGTGTCGTCGTCGGCGTTGTCCGTTGTTCGTTGTTCGTTCATTGGAAAGAAGAAGAAGAAGTCTTTCATTGGTGAATGAATTGCTTCGTTTAATGAATGCCCCGGTCGTCGTAGTCGTCGTCGTCGTCATCGTTCTGCTCCGCTTGTTTGTTGTCGTCGACTGATGAATGAATGCCGTTCGTTTCTTCTTCTGCATGCGTTGCATTTCGCATTCATTCGATCCGCCGTTCTCACGAAGCAAGCGACGACGATGGTGGTGACCGACCCTCAACAGCCAAACACCGTCTGACGTAGATGCACACATGCACACACACATACACATACACACACGCGCGCGTGCACACACACACACACGCACACACACACACACACATGCACATTCCGTGCACACATATCATGTACACACTTGAAAACATGAAAATGCACATGCCAGGCACACTTATGGGGCGCGGTGGTGTAGTGTGTGTGCAGAAACGCACATACGCACACACACATGCACACATGCACATTTCATGCACTCATATCATGTACACACTTGAAAACATGTGCACTTCAAACGTACGCTTAGAAGCATGTGCACTATGCACACACTTGAAACACACGCACATGCAGTGCCCGCATGCATCGTAAATGCACTTGAAAAAACATACACACCATACTGCACACGCTTTATAATTTGCATGCCATGCCAATTGCACACACTTGAAAACACACACACACACACACGAAACACACACTTGAAAACATATGCACATACTTGAAAATGTACATGCCAGACACACTAAAAAAATATGCACACACCAAACACACTCACACTTAAAACATATGCACAGCTTGCATACACTTGATTGCACACACACCACGCTTGACAACATATCATCTCAATTACAGTTCAATTACAATTACAGTTCAATTACAATTACAATTACAATCTCACCAAACACATGCTTAAATACACACACATCCACATTCCACAGATTCACATGTGTAATGCTCACATGTGTTGGTATGCTTTGAAACAGGGAGCAGATATAAGTGAGATACTAAATTGCACAGTTAAAATAGGCTGCATGGTGTCCGTCGTGCTGCTCCTATCGCTATAACCTCCCGATCAATGGAGGCTGGTATAATAGATCCACGGATAACTATGGTCGCATGATCTCTTGCTCTGTCTCTGTCTCTCTGTGTCTCCGTATATATGCCTGGGTATCTCTGTATAGTTGCTGCCCGGATGAAGCTATAAAGCTATAAAAGACATTAACAGACATGTGAAATGTGTGAATGCTGCTATTATTCTGTCTACCCATAAATGGTATTAGGACTATTATTGTTGGTATTGCTATACTACTACTACTACTATTTTCTACTAATATTACCACTGCAGCAGTAGCACTTGCTATTGATGCTGCTACTGCTATATACTATTGGAAATAGATGCTTTAGGAATGAAAAATTAGGTTAGTAGTATCTCATGACTCATTGTAGTTCCTATAGTATTGTTATTAGTATGTATAATTATAACTGTTCTTACTGTAATTATGGCTGTTGTTGTTATTATTGTTATTGTTGTCATGAATAAATGTAACTGTGATTCTTAAAAATCTCTCAACATCATGCAGAAGCCACACCAGAATGACCAGCACATTCACTGGTGCTAAACTTGTTAAGTGTTCTTTATTATTATTGTTATTGTTATTATTATTAGTATTATTATTATTATTATTGTTATTATTATTGTTATTATTATTATAATTTTCCGAAGTAGTTCGAATCACAAAGGCAATTAAGAAACACATGCATATATATATATAATATATATATATATATACATTGTTATTATTATTATTATTATTATTATTATTATTATTATTGTTATTATTATTATTATTACTATTACTATTATTATTATTATTATTATTTTATTTTATTTTTTATTTTTTTGCCCTGAGGTACTTTGTTCCCCCAGGGACTTATAAAATATAAAAGCAATGTATTATTGGAGATGTCATTTTATTATTGTTATTGGTTTGGGTATAAAAGGGGATTGACAATTGTGCTATTCATTCATTCATTATTAGCATTTATATAGCGCCCCTTCAAGAAACTACTCAGAGGCGCTCCCAGCCCAGCCACGGCAAAAGAAAAAAGATTTAAGGGACTTAAGGAATAAGGATTGACTGGTCAGGTGGAGGAGATGGAGGTTAGGTGGGAGGTCATTCCAGATTGACGGCCCCACAACCGAGAAGGCTCGACACTGTCTGGTAGCCAAGCGAGCCTGTGGAACAAGCAGTTGTCCCTTCGCAGCAGAGCTGAGTTAGCGTATTGATGATCTTCATATCTATATATATATATATATATATATATATATATATATATATATATATATATATTATATAAGTATCATGGCATTCCGAAGCTGCACTGTATGCCATCTCTGATCATCGATCCCATCCGATTCTTCCACATGTGCTCTTCCACTTCTCTGTTTCCATTCAGATATCCAGAGCCTCACTGGCAAGTCGGAATAGTTGGTTGTTTATGATGGAAACATCGCAACATATATATGGAAAAAGGAATGACATATCATATATAGGATGCTTATAGTGGAAGTACTCGTTACTGAATAAGTAAGTACCTGATTTACAATGGTGGGAGACATACAGGTTAATTAAGGCAAGGGCCAAGCACTACCACGGCCACCTGGTGATTGATTGATCAGCCCTCCTCTGCTGCTACAACACTCTTTCCAAACATTCTGTAGATTCACAAGGCCCTTTGACCCCTGCCAAAGCCAGTAACAGTCCTGCTGTTGTTTATTCATAGCGGCATTCGTGCGTGAAGAACTGGCCTAAGGTCTTTAGTCGGCAGTAGTCTCATGGGAGGCAGCACGACGCGCTCGGTGTTACACCTTAATCTGGTGTTGTATCACACCAATCTGCTATCATACTATGATCACACCAAACTGCTGTGGTTTCACACCAATATACTATGGTATCACACCAATCTGCTATCATACTATATCACACCAACCTGCTGTGGTTTCAAACCAATGTACTATGGTATCACACCAATCTGCTATCATGCTATGATCACACCAACCTGCTGTGGTTTCACACCAATGTACTATGGTATCACACCAATCTGCTATCATGTTATGATCACACCAACTTGCTGTGGTTTCACACCAATATACTATGGTGTCACACCAATCTGCTCTGGTATCATACTGTAGCGTATTAAATCGCTATTATCTATCAATCTAACTTGTCTAGTATTAAGTGTTAATTGTAGGTAGAAGTTAAGTCAGACAATGTAGTGGCGTTGATTTAATTAGTTAATTAATTGGCGTTGTTAGAAGAATTAATATTTAGTAATACGATCAGCAAACGAAACCACAGAAGCGCTAAAGAAGTGCAGCGAGACTGATAAGCGTTGGTTGCTATTGGAGACTATAGCAACAAAAACAACGTAACGACGCGTAAGCCAATTAAAACGCAGTCTAACTGATTAAACACACGTCATCGACAGAAACGGTTGAAAGATCGATTTCTGCAGTTGGAGCTAATGGCGAAGGGTCATTTTGTTGCGGCAAATGAACTCTTAAGTGAAATTAGCGGCAGAATGATTGGTATGTGGCACCTTCGACGTTGAGAAGAAGGGTGGCCAACGGACGTTAAGTTTCCGAGACAGTTTTTGCGATCGAGGTAAATTCTGAAGCTTGGAGAACTATCGTCATTCGTGGGTGAAGAGTTTGCTCGAGGATTTTGAATTCTACGAACATTGGAGAGAGTCGCTGGAGATAATCACACGGTTGATTCAAACATTTATGATCACACGGTTGATCTGGACGTTGATGTGCACGCTGGAATTGTGACACATATCATCAATTCGAGTAAGAATACTGGCATTTGTGAATACTAAATATACACTTCGGAATTCCGTTGTTCGGCCTGGACTACGAAATATCTTCGGTATATATTATTCCACTGCATATTCGAGGACACTTGGTTGTCGAAATACAAGGATCGGAACTACGACGATTTACAGAATTGGCGGACGATGAACTAGAAAGAATTCTACACTCAAGTGAAGCTAAGAAACATAATAAATCTAGTAATCAATCAACGCCAATAAGTAAATAGGGACACTGCATAATTGTATTGTTTCTTTAATAATAATCAATATATTTTACATTTAAAAGAATTGGTTTCTCTTTGAACTGGCTATTTAAATGCAGTACATGTTTGATACCTGCTAAAATGAGCATATGCTAATAATAGGTGGTTACAAATGGGATGCTCACGTCGGGATATAATTGACAATATTATTGTTAATTAAATTGAACTTTACTGACATTTATCTTGAAGAGACAAAACTGATTAAAATGCAAAGTTATTCGAATGTTAAAGGACATCAGCGCAACGCTGACATTAATGCTTAATTAATACATCATTAGAGTCGGTGCGATAATCCTTATTGCGTAACATACACCAGAGATTGTATTACGTTAAGAGGGAGCATTAGTGTGACGCTTAATAATTTTAATAATTATTATAAGCGAGTGTGAAATTGTATAGCGCATATTTGAGCGTTAAATTTATTACTACTTAACCAAAAGTGAGTAAGTAAGAATGTCAATTACGGAGTGGCAACAATGGATTGATATGGGACGTGCACAGTCGTTGGAAGGTGAAGAATTGAAGGAATTTGTCAGAGACAGACAGAACGAATTACGACAACAGAGGGCGGAGGAACGAGAAGAAGCGAAGGCTAAGTTAGCTGATGCTAAAGCAGCTAGAGAGAATGAGTTGGAACTAGCGCGAGAGGCGACTAGATTAGCTGAAGCTAAGGCTAATAGAGAGGCAGAGTCAGCAGTTAGAGAAAAAGAAATAGAAATAGCGAGGATGGCTGACGCGAGACTTATACGCGAAGCAGATAATGCTAGGCTTATACGCGAAGCAGAGATGAACGAGGCAAGGCTTACGCGAGAAGCAAATGACGTTAGACTTGAAAGAGAAGCAACTGAGGCGAGGCTTGCAAGAGAAGCGAGTGAAGCTTTAGAGCATAAAAGACTCAAGATTCAAATGAGATTGAGAGAGATAGAATCGAGAGATGGACGAAACAGGGATGATGGAGATTCTTATATGACGATGGGTGACAACCACCAAGGAAACCAAAGTCATAAGGGAATGAAGAATATTAAATTCCCGATATTTAACGAGGCAAAGGACTGTCTCGATGCGTATCTTCTTAGATTTGAGCGTACGTGTACGACATACGAGATACCAAGAGATGCATGGTCGCTGATGCTAGCGCGACATCTGGAGTCGAAAGCATTAGAAGTATACCAGCGTTTGTCGGCTGAAGAAACACAAGACTACGATTGTTTAAAGAAGCATCTCCTGAAAAGATTCCAGTTAACAGAAGGAGGGTATCGTAACAAGTTTAAGACTAGCAAGATGGAACAAGGAGAGACTCCTTCAAATTTCATTTACAGATTGCAACGATATTTGCAGCAATGGTTGCTACAAGCAGGATTTAAGCAGACCTACGAAGGAATCGAGGATCTACTGCTAAAGGATCAATTTTTCCTCACTTGTAGTAATGAGTTGAGGATGTTCATTAAAGAGAAAGGAAAAATGAGCTTAAAGGACACATTGACGTGTGCAGAATCTTACATCGAAGCTCATGGGTACAGATATGCCGAGAATTCTGTGAAACCTCAAGGGAGATTTAATAATGACAGAGGTAATGGAAAGTCATTTGAAGAGAAATCGAGAGAGAAATTCCAAGGAAATGTTAACAGAGGAAGAGTTGAAACGTGACAGAACAAAGAGACAAATCACAGTGGAAATGTGAATAGAGGATTTAGTAGAGATAGAGAGCAGGCAGCGGAACACAAGATAACTTGTTTTGCATGCGGAAAGGTAGGTCATAAAGCATTTGATTGTGTGCATAAAGCCAAAGGGTTTGTTAAACACACAGCTGCAGCCGTACAAATTTACGAGAATAGGGCGTACAGGGCTGTACAGACGAATGAAAGCACGAAATCAAATGAAGTTGACAGAACAGTAGAACGCCAGGATAGGAAAGGTAAAGAAGAAGTACCGAAACACATGGCAGCAAGTACGGTAGTTACGGAAAGGAAAGATGGTTGCATTGACATTGAAAGTATAGGCGAATGTCAAGCGAAGGTCAATGGAGTAGACGCCAATTGTCTTTACGATTCTGGAGCGAGTACGTGTATTGTGAGGAGATCGCTGATCAGAGATAGTGATTTGACTGGGAAGGAAACGCACTGCATCCTAGTTGATGGGAGCTTAAGGTGTTTTCCTACAGCCCATGTAAACATTGAGAGCGAGTATTTTACTGGTGAAGTTGAGGCAATGGTTATGGACGAACCAGTAAAGCCTATTATTATTGGACGCGTGAGAGGGTTAAAATATTCAGTAACGAATGAGAACACGGATGAAAATATGATTAATTGTGACAAAGGAGAGAAAGTGGATGAGACGATTGTGAGTGAAAAACAAGAAAAAGTTGAGTATAAAGGTATACTCAAGAGAGTTGTGAATGCTAATTCACGTTGGCAAGATGCCAAGAAGACAGTAAGATTCGAGAGTGATGAGATGAGCACGGAGTATGATGATGTAATAGAGAAAGTTGTAAGTGATGACGTCATGAGCAGTGACGCACATCAGACAACAGCAGCGATAGAAACGAGAGCTGAGTCGAAGAAAGTGGTGAAATATAAACCACTCAAGGTCGCTGAAATGCCCGACCTAAATATAACCACAAAAGAAATAAAGGAATTACAGAAGACAGATGAGACATTGAAGAGTTGCTGGGATAAAGCATCTGAATGGAATGGCGATGAGAAGAGTACAGAAAAAGTGCTGTACGTAAAGAAAGATGGATTGTTGTACCGGAGATGGAAAGAAGTATTGAAAGATGAAGCGAAGTGGCAGTTGATGGTTCCGAAACAGTTGAGAAACAAAGTTCTAGCTGTAGCACATAACTCGCTACTGTCAGCTCATCTGGGCATGAAGAAGACTCACGATAAGATTAATTGTGAATGAATTTTATTGGCCAGGAATAAACCAAGAAGTTCGGCGATACATATTAAGTTGTGATGTATGCCAGAAAGCAGTAGATAAGAAAGTGAACTACAAGGCACCGATGGGACATCTTCCAGTGCTGGATGTGCCGTTTAAGCATGTCTGTGTAGACATCATAGGAGCCATAGAGCCAATGTCTATGAGAGGATATCGTTATGTATTAACGATTATCGACTTAAGCACCAGATATCCTGAAGCGATACCATTGAAAGGTATAAGTACCGAGGAAGTGGCGGAAGCCTTGTTTAACTTTTACTGTCGGATGGGCGTACCACAAAGAATTCATACAGATAGAGGAAGCCAGTTTACGTCAGAACTAATGGCCGAAGTAAACAAAATGTTATTAATCAAACACACGATGACAAGTCCATACCACGCGATGGGAAATGGTTGTGTAGAACGTCTTAATGGAACGATTAAGACAACACTGAGAAAATTGATAGGTGAACAAGTAAAAGAGTGGGACAGGTACTTGGCACCACTACTTTTCGCATTACGAGATACTGTACACGAGAGCCACGGATACACACCTTTCGAATTAATCTTCGGAAGATCTTGTAGAGGTCCAGTACAGATATTGAAGGAACTGTGGACAAACGAAAAAGTGGAAGACGAGGTGAAGGATGTGTACACATATATGACAGATCTATGAGAGCGTATAGAGGAAACGTGTAACATGGCGCAGAAAACAATCCACAAAGCTAATGCGAAGAACAAGAAATACTACGATAAAAAGGCACGATATAGAAAACTGGAGATAGGTGATAAAGTCCTATTGTTACTGCCGAGTTGTAATAATAAGATGCTTGTGAAATGGCAAGGACCATTTGTTGTCAGAGGGAAAATCGGAGATTACGATTATAAAGTTGAGGTTGATGGTGGAAAACTGAAAACATACCACATCAACATACTAAAGAAATATTACGAGAGGAGTGAAGAAGAATTGTCAGGTTCTGAGACAATAGCTTATGTGTCAGCTATTGTACATGATGGTAGAGAAGGTGAAGACGAAGAGGAGGAGATATTGAACTTGTATGTTAGTAAGCAAACTGAGACGTACAAGGATGTTGATATTAATCCACAATTAGAAGATGAACAGAGATGTGAATTAGAGAAATTACTGAGAGAATATCAAGACATATTTACAGATAAGCCAGGGAGAACTGACATGGTGAAACACGAAATTCATCTTACAAGTGATGAACCTGTTAGGATGAAAGCATATCCAACACCGTATCATCTACAGTCAGAAATTGATAAGGAAATTGAGATAATGTTAGAGAATGGGATAATAGAAAGATCAGAAGCAGCATACGCAGCACCGCTTGTTGTTGTCAAGAAGGCTGATGGAAGCAATAGACTTTGCTGCAACTATAAACAATTGAATAAAGTGACAGTTTTTGATCCAGAACCGATGATGTCAAACGAGGATATCTTCAATAAACTGAGTGGCAGCAAAATATATAGCAAGTTTGATTTTTGCAAAGGATATTGGCAAATTCCAATGAGCGAAGAATCAAAAGACTATACAACTTTCATTTGTGCAAGTGGGTTGTATAAGTTTAATGTATTACCATTTGGATTGGTAAATAGTGCTTCAAGCTATAATAGACTGATAAGGAAGATTTTGCATGGAACCGAGAATCTGGAGAGTTATGTTGACGACATACTAGCTCATACAGAAGGATGGACTAAACATATGAAGATTTTACGAGAATTTTTTCAAAGAGTGAGAGATGCTCACCTGACTTTGAAACCAAAGAAATGTTCATTAGGCTATGGACGCATAGATTTCTTGGGTCATACGTTAAACAACGACGACATTAGTCCTAAAGGAGAATCGATAGATAAGATTGTGGAGATGCCACAACCGAAAACGAAAAAACAAATAAGAAGCTTTTTGGGAGCAATACAGATAATAATGTTATGTTACAGAAAGTTTATTCCGCATTGTGCTGAGCTGATGGCACCATTAAGTGACTTGACAAAGAAGTCAGCAGCTAATAGTGTTGATTGGAATGAGGAATTAGATGAGAGTTTTAGTAAGCTGAAAGCAGCACTTGCTAAGACACCAATACTAAAGTTACCAAACTTGGAGAAGGAATTCGTGATTCAAACGGATGCATCAGGAAGAGGAATAGGTTGTGTCCTGATACAGCAGTATGTAGGGATAAACCACCCGATAGCTTATGCGAGTAGGAAACTATTGGAGAGAGAGACGATATATTCAGTTGAGGAGAGAGAATGTCTAGCGATAATGTGGGGAATTAGTCGGTTTGACAGGTACTTGTGTGGAAAGCAGTTTGTGATAGAGACAGACCACTGCGGACTACAGTACATGAAGGAAGGAAGAATGAAGAATGCGAGAGTCATGAGGTGGAGTCTAGCACTTCAAAATTATTGCTTTACGATACGCTATATCAAGGGGAGCAATAATGTTATGTCTGATTATTTGAGTAGAGGAATTACATAGTACTTAAATATATCAGTAATATATTATAATAATGTAGGTAAGAAATAGTTCAGTAATGTTGTATTGTTATGTAAGATAGAATAAGAAGTTGATAGAAATTTAGTTGATAGATAATTAGGTGAGATTGTAAAGCCTGATTACAGACTTTTGAAGGAGGGGTATTTGTAGCGTATTAAATCGCTATTATCTATCAATCTAACTTGTCTAGTATTAAGTGTTAATTGTAGGTAGAAGTTAAGTCAGACAATGTAGTGGCGTTGATTTAATTAGTTAATTAATTGGCGTTGTTAGAAGAATTAATATTTAGTAATACGATCAGCAAACGAAACCACAGAAGCGCTAAAGAAGTGCAGCGAGACTGATAAGCGTTGGTTGCTATTGGAGACTATAGCAACAAAAACAACGTAACGACGCGTAAGCCAATTAAAACGCAGTCTAACTGATTAAACACACGTCATCGACAGAAACGGTTGAAAGATCGATTTCTGCAGTTGGAGCTAATGGCGAAGGGTCATTTTGTTGCGGCAAATGAACTCTTAAGTGAAATTAGCGGCAGAATGATTGGTATGTGGCACCTTCGACGTTGAGAAGAAGGGTGGCCAACGGACGTTAAGTTTCCGAGACAGTTTTTGCGATCGAGGTAAATTCTGAAGCTTGGAGAACTATCGTCATTCGTGGGTGAAGAGTTTGCTCGAGGATTTTGAATTCTACGAACATTGGAGAGAGTCGCTGGAGATAATCACACGGTTGATTCAAACATTTATGATCACACGGTTGATCTGGACGTTGATGTGCATGCTGGAATTGTGACACATATCATCAATTCGAGTAAGAATACTGGCATTTGTGAATACTAAATATACACTTCGGAATTCCGTTGTTCGGCCTGGACTACGAAATATCTTCGGTATATATTATTCCACTGCATATTCGAGGACACTTGGTTGTCGAAATACAAGGATCGGAACTACGACGATTTACAGAATTGGCGGACGATGAACTAGAAAGAATTCTACACTCAAGTGAAGCTAAGAAACATAATAAATCTAGTAATCAATCAACGCCAATAAGTAAATAGGGACACTGCATAATTGTATTGTTTCTTTAATAATAATCAATATATTTTACATTTAAAAGAATTGGTTTCTCTTTGAACTGGCTATTTAAATGCAGTACATGTT
Organism: Lumbricus terrestris; assembly: GCA_949752735.1. Taxonomy (NCBI): domain Eukaryota; kingdom Metazoa; phylum Annelida; class Clitellata; order Crassiclitellata; family Lumbricidae; genus Lumbricus; species Lumbricus terrestris. The sequence goes on along the minus strand of OX457039.1, from coordinate 14,583,631 downwards.
TGATACCTGCTAAAATGAGCATATGCTAATAATAGGTGGTTACACATACCAATGTACTTTGGTATGACCAATTTACTACATGGTGTGGCACCAATTGCTCTGGTATCATACCAATCTACTGCACATGGTGTAACACCAGTCTGCTCTGGTTTCACACCAATGTACTATGGTATTGCACCACCCTGTATCCTAGTCTGTTTCTTTTGTCCTATATCCAGGTCAGGAGATGCATGATACGCATGATTCTCTAGATTTATCTCCTGTCTCTCTTCTTCCATCCTCTGCTGTTTTGACGACTAAGTGGATGGCAGTAAGCGCATCTTCGAGGTAATCCACTCAGAAGTTATCCCAGTCCAGCCACAGCTAATTAGGCAGTTTTCAAGTGAAAAAGGAACGGAGTGGTGTGACTTCTAGGCTCTACGAGTTATTCTGTGTCTGCTTCACCTCCTACTTTTTGTGCTCCTGCATTTTCTTACTGCTCCGTGCAACTGTAATTTGTCTGTGCAATTTATGTCTCTGGTCATGAGTCTGAATCATTTGTGATCTCAACTCCTTTGTTTTTCTTAAAAATTGCTGAGATCTCCATCTATAAGTTTACACCGCAAGTTGCCTTCATTCTAGAAAGTCTTAAATGGTCCAGGAGTAAAACATAGTTAGCTTGACCAGTGTATTAACAAGAAGCAAGTCTACGATCTGTTGTATTGTATTATATGAACATATAAAGCGCCTCTCACGATGCGACCTAATCGGGGTGCTCCCAGTGGGACGAACCTCTCAGAAAAGAAAGGTCTTAAGAGTACGGACAGAAATAGTAGTGCCTCCAGATAATATCTCAGCACGAGTTGTAGCAGAAAGGTCAATCGCCAGCGAAAGGCCAAGGAGGCATAGGCACGATACTGCGCTGTGGCTGTCCTAGACCTAGAAGGTGTAAAGAGAGCAGTGAGGACATCCAGAGGTAGCGTGAAACTTGACCCAACAACGTTTTAGGCTACAGATACCGGGCTAATAAAGCGATTTTAAACTGAATCTTAGCAGTTAGGCCTAATGGAAGCTAACAAGTCACTAAAGTTGAAATATGGGAGAACCACAGACGCAAACAATCAGACGAGTACACTCTGGATACTGGTTTGTAATGGTAGGGTACTCTGGGTAATGCTGCATTAAAGTACAGAAATTTTGATGCGGGTCGAAGCTATAAATGGATAAGTATCGAGGATGCAGTATATATAAGAGAAATGCAGTATATATATATCATAGAAATGCAGTATATATATATCAGAGAAATGCAGTATATATATACATGTATATATATATCAGAGAAATGCAGTATGTATATCAGAGAAATGCAGTATATATATATAAGAGAAATGCAGTATATATATCGGAGAAATGCAGTATGTATATATATATATATAGATCAGAGAAATGCAGTATATATATATCAGAGAAATGCAGTATATATATATATATATCGGAGAAATGCAGTATATATATATATATATCAGAGAAATGCAGTATATATATATAATATATAAGAGAAATGCAGTATATATAAGAGAAATGCAGTACTTATATATATATATATAAGAGAAATGCAGTATATATATATATATATATAAAAGAGAAATGCAGTATATATAAGAGAAATGCAGTATATATATATATATATATATATATATATAAAAGAGAAATGCAGTATAAATAAGAGAAATGCAGTATATATATATATATATAAAAAAAAGAGAAATGCAGTATTTATATTAGAGACTGATTTAATGAGATGTTTGATGGACTGTAGTTTTGAACGACCAATGAATGAAGACTGGTGCACGCAATGCTCCGAAAACAAAGGAACTGGACTGTCAAATGGAGCAGGGAGCATTATCAGGAAATGGTGACGTTGTTGCAGACATCTCGGACAATAGATTATGTCAAAAGATAAAGAAGCACAAACGTTCATGCAATGGCAGCCGAAGAGCTCTGTTGTCAGGAATTCTGGGGGACAGCTAGGAAATTGCCTTGAACTTTCTGGAGCATCGTGCGTACGGAATGATAAATAAGATCGGGAAAAATGGTTCCCGCAATGAACAGCTTAAGTTCATCGGATGGAAGTAATCTATAATTGCAAATTTATATGGTGCCACGTGCGAGATGCATCTCAGCGGTGCTGTCAACCTGACAAGGCGTACCATGATTGAATGTGAAACAGTTTCGAACATTTGCATAAATTAGGCAAATGAGAAGCGATCGATGTACGTTGAGTATATTATGAAGAAGGAGCATTAGAAAAGATGGAAAGAATGTTGACAGTCAACAAGCTATCAATCTGTCAGCCAGTCAATCAATCAGTCAGTCAGTCAATCAGCCAATTAATCAGCCAATCAATCAGTCCGTGAATTAATCAATCAATCATTCAATTAATCGTCGATCAATATTTCTTTATTCTAAATTACCAAATTGTCACAGATGCAGCCTATTACAATTAAACTGATTCTGAGTTTAGCTAGATTTAAAGTAGGCTACCATGTAATGCTCTCATTCTGTGTTATGCATTCAAGGTTGCTATGGTTTTGAGTAGGGTGTCAATTTGGGTGAAATAATGTACGTTCCAGTACAGGACTCTAGAGATAAAGTCTCCATTGTCTTTAATCATGGTTAGAATTTTATGATCTCGTTTTAGCCTAGAAATTTCGCAAAAATGCTTAATGTGTTGAACTTCCCCACGAGCACTCTAATGATTGGTACAACATATATGGTGATGGGGCAGTTCTCATGATGATGATGGGGGACAATTTCACCTCATAAATTTTGGTTAAATGCTGATCAACATCGAAATAGTTCGCCGGGATAGTGTCGAGTGATGCACCACTAAAAGTGTGGACACCATGCAGCTGCAGAGGTATGCAAAGTTCTGTGACATGTGATTAACATTGCCTTCCCATTTCTCTCCACTTCCACACGAGCACCGGTGTCAATGCACGACTTGTGCAACAGCACTACGCCTCCGCAGAGTTACTGAAGACCAGAGCAAACATGATTTTCCAGACGTAATATTTTTAATCATTCACCCAATTATGTATATATTGCCTGCTTGGCAATATCTAGGTCTGCAGGGTAAAATTTCTGTCGATAATAACATCAATAGTATTTATTTGCGCTCGGTATAGGTAAAACAATCCTGTATTTTAAATATTTGTATTCTAATCCAGCGTAATATGTGTTCCGCCGCTGTTGAAGCGCTGCTGCTGCCGCCGCCGCCGCGAGAGGGCCGTTCAGAAGTGCGCTGTGTTGTTTGCGCAGTTGTAGTTGTTGCATGTTTCTCGCGTAAAACAATATGGAGTGCGTGCGTTTTGCACCGACAGTGCGTACCGCCGTGGCATGAGGAGAGTAGACGGAGGAGCGGGCGATCTCTGCACACCATCATCATCATCGTCGTCGTCGTCGCTGATATTTGAGCCGCACCAATGTTTACCCGTCCACATCTGTTCTTTTCGGTGGCACATGAGCTCCACCTTTGGCAAACAAGAGATAATGAGAGGCGTGGGAACAGCCTGAAAATCACGAGCTGCTGCTGGAACAAATCAGGCCCGTTATTCGAACCCCGATTTTTGAGCTCTCTTTGTTGAGGCTAAACTTCCTCTGGTTTGACTTCTTTAAAAGTTGGCTGATGACTTTTAAGAGCATGAATTTGGTATCAATTATAGCAAAGTCGATGTTAGGGAAAACTTACCCTTCCCCCTTTCTTTTCTGGGTTTTTCCTTTTGGATGCATTTGCTCCATAGGTTTAGGTTTTTTGGGGGTGGGTGGGGGAATTCAATTGATGTTCATGGTGCAGTTTGACATTATGGGTATACGGATTGCATTGTGTCTTTGTCTTTTCATTTAAGTTATTATTCTCATTGTTGTCAATTGTTGTGGGTGATTAGTGTGGTACATTTGATATAACGCCTTTCAAGTGCCTGGCAATGGTGGTACCGGGTACACTCTTTATTTCACTTTACCAGAAGACCCTTCTCAGAAGAACCTTCTCATCTGTTGAATGCTACTTTCTTCATCTGCATCTTGTGGGGGCAATTGCGACGTAAAAGCATCGGAAGCAGAGCACAGGCACTTGCCGTTCTCCTCTTTCACTGCGCTGCTTTGAATTTATACGCATGCACGTGCTGCGTAGGAGCAGAAAAAGACGATCTTCTTTTTAAGCACTTCCAAATGCAGTCCATATTTATAAGAAAAAGATCATTTGATAACAGTCTTAAATACTCTGCCATGACAGGATGGATATCTTTGATGCATACAACAGAAGGGAAATACTTTTTCACGTGGGCAGAAAGCAGTTCGCTGCACAGTGCATGCACACATGTGCATTTACTTACGCTGGAGGTGACTGTTGTCAATTCGTGCAACAGCTGAGAAGCATTTGTCGTGATGCTATGTAGCTGTTGTCCTCTTGTTCAACTAAAAGATCTTTTGTCCCAAGAAATTTTCGTTTAGATTAAATTATCTATTCTCCAGTAATTCATTCTTTTACTGAAGGATGCCTTTACATTTATTCTCTCATGCATATAATCAGTTATTCCTTTACTCATTGCTTTTTGTTCATTCTTTCTTTTAAAATAGCCTAATTCACTCATTCTTTTATCTTAGGCTTAAAAATATTTATTTAATTACTTCGTCCTTTCTACAGTTTATTCAGGATGTCTTTTCAAATGTTGTGCTGGTAAGGAGCGTGTAGGATTTGTTAGTTTTTTTATCATGGATATTTAGAAACTATGCTAAGTTCAGATGACTGTCAAACATTGGAATGATAAAACCGTAACCATAACCAAACGTCATTGAAACCATAAGTAAAACAGTGTAACAGATGTAATATGTTACAAATACAATGTTGGCTCAAAGGAAGAGTCCTATAATTTCCTATAAGTTCTGCTAACATGTGTCGCCATATATAATAAGCATTGGATTGAACAGTGATAACAAAAACGGTAACATACCATTGGGATATAACTGAAAGTTTGGGTTTCAATACATAGATATGAGAACATTTTCTACAGGTCAAAAGCTTAACTCAGTGGTTCCCAACCCGTGGCCCACGGGCCAAAAGTGACCCGCCAGGCCTCTAAAAGTGGTCCTCATCTCTCAAAGAATTAAAAAATAATGAAAAATATACAATTTCGACATGATAGAACACATAATTTGTTTATTACAACTTGTATTACATTGATGCTTATAAATAACATCAAAACATTCTGTTTTGAATCAATTATGGCAATTTTATATGCTTCTAGTTCATTAAATTTTAGCCTTGTGGCCCATAATGTCCTTCAACCAAGAAAAAGTGGCCCTCGTGCCTCCAACTTAGAAAACGTGGCCCTAAAGTCAAAAAAGGTTGGGAACCACTGGCTTAACTATGGTTAACTAGTGTGCACACGAGGCAAACATAAGTAACTTGTGAAAAGAGATAAGTATGTGGTTGAGTTTTTAACGTAATGAAACTGTTAACATTTCTAAGTTGGAGCGGGAGACTATTCGAAATTGAAGGACAAGCTTATTTTAAGCACATAGCAGTAGAGCAGAGAGTAGAAAAAACATTTGTAACAGAACACACGATGAACAAAGCTGCTATGGCATGTTGATCACTGCCATAGCAATTCATTGTTCGCTCTGATTCTATTGTTTTATATTTTATTATTAGTAAAGTCTGGTCTCAGTTGTGTGTTGTAATGATTTTGTCATTAACTGGCAATGAAGATTCTTTTCCGGCATGTGCACTGGGTGATTGTTGGAGGATTTGTCCTCAGTGAGCTGGATGTTTAAGCCTCACTTAGGAGCTGGACGTATAAAAACCCTCAATAGACTATTACCTGCCATTAACAGATCATTAACGGACTGTTTCCCAGCTCAGCTGATGGATGCCTTGTATTTGTTCAGTTAAGCTATCAAGTGTCAGTGAATACGGTAGTATTGTTTAGGCATTGCATGTCATTGTGTTTGTTCAAACAAGAGGTCATGCAGGTGCAAATGTTTCACGTGAACAATAGGTGGACTGACCTTCCTCGTTGCTTTGTCTTCATCCTTTGTTTCTCCCATTGCTTTTGTTTCCTTTTTTCGTACTGTGCTGGGGATCATATGTGGGGCATCCATGCCTCAGATTCGCATTCTATGCCTCAGATTCACATTTCAGTGTGACCTTGCACACATTGCAAATTTATGTAATAATAATAATAATAATAATAATAATAATAATAATAATAATAATAATAATAATATTAATATTATTAATAATAATAATATTAATAATAATAATAATAATAATAATAATAATAATAATTAATAATAATAATTAATAATAAATGTATCTTCAGATTTTGTCGCATAATAATAACAATCTTCCATTGATAATAATAATAAATAATAGTTAATAATAGTAATAATAATAGCAACAACAATAATAATAATAATCTGAGGACTATACGAAAATACAAACTCCGCCACGCTCATACTTTGGCAGTGTCAGTCCCAAGCCTGCAGAAAGGAGGAGGGCAGCACTAACCATCTTTGATATTACGGCACGGTGTAGTTAAACAGTAACAAGCAGAAGCACATATGAAAGTGTTGCCATCTGACTGTTGTACAAGTAACTGTCACAATTCCTGGATTTGACGTTAATGTTAGAGGATTTTGCTTCTCATTGACAACGTTTCTTACCAGCAGAGAGCTGCACTTGTTATGGTGATGATTTTCAGTTGTTGATGGACATTTCCTCTTAAATCGTTTCAAGACGTCTGCAGAACTTTCTTTCGTAAAATACCATCTTATCAGACTGTGGACGTTTATCTTCCACTTTCCTTGCAGTATTCGCTCTTTTCATCGATATATGATTTTTGCATCCATTTATACATACTGAGTCTTGCACGGCGTCGGATTTTTATTCCCTGCCGATTTGCATTCAGCGTAGCTTTTGATGTTTATCGTTATCTAATTTTCTTTAGACTCGCCTGCCAACTTTTGAGACTTCATCTCATTCTTTGTGGCTCTTGTGGGATATCTGACATCATCTCCGCATCCATTGGTTTTTGTTTCCTGTGGGCTAAACAGTGTTTTATGCTGCTCGGAGCTTTGCAGCGTTTGCCGTTTTCTTCCGCGGAGGATAAATCTTCTCTTCAAAGCTTAGCGACGTCATAGTAGTATTTATACGATATTTATGTGACATGGTGGATTTCTTTGTCGGGTCTTTTCAGTTGGTGTATTTAACAACGTATACTTTGTGCGATGCTGTTGATTAATAAGAAAGCACCAGTCAGCAGTTTTTTAGCGGTTGTGTTATAGGTATTAAAGCATGATTTTAATACTCCATTGACTGGTTTTCTCTCCGTATAAGATTTCTATCTTGGCTGTGGTTGGGCCATTTGGTTGGTTGATTGATTATTTGGTTGATTGTTTGATTGATTGATTAGTTGATTGGTTGATTGGTTGATTTGTTGGTTCGTTGCTTTTATTGCACTGCTTTGTATTATTGACCTCCTCCTTTAACAAGGCTTGGGACTGGCCTTCTCTGAGTAATGACAGGAGCCAGTTGAGGTGTGGCCCCTCTCCACCCAACCCCCACCCCCATGACTATTTATAAGATCTCTGCTGCCCATCTCAGGTTTTGTTGGCCATGGAAATCATTGAGGTGAACTTGTTGTTCGCTTTTCTTCCAATTCCATTTTGTAGTGCAGTCCCTTTTCAGTGGATGGTCCATCAACCTGGATGTCCCTTCCCTCAGATCTTCATAGTCTTTTAAGCAGAGATTCGGGATACACCTTTAATGTTCAAGCATTTGAAAGCTGAACTCTGTTTTCATTGGGATTTTCATTGGCTGCACAACGCTCATCTGAGTAGATATCTTGTAAATGTGCTATATAAATAAGTGCTATATATGAATGAGTGAATGAGCGAATCTGTTGTATGGGTTTGCTTGAGGACCATGTTTTCACCGATGGAATGTATAATGCGGAGGCACAGGCATGAACATTATTCTGCTTGTAACTGAGAGGTTGAGCGCCAGGTTGCCTATCATACGTGGGTAGTTTATCGATAATGGTTAGACCGATTTGGCGCTCAACGCCTCAGTTTGCTCATTGACATGATCACAACTGTACTCACTGACCTGCGGTATGGATTACGAAAAGCATGCAGCAGCAACCTACGTAGGCAAACGTCTTTTGAATTGAGGCCATCGTGGCCAGCGAGCTCGCTAGCTATCTGTTGTGAAAACAAGATGTCTCTGTTGACTTGGAGCTTCTTCTTTCTGTGCGTTTCAGATTGAAGATGCGATGCTCATGTTTGACAAGGTTACACAACGCCACCGAGGTAAGCGACAAAAACGCACCCATTTCCGTGTTTACTCCTCTTACACTCTTCTTCGTCGATAACCTTTTACCAGAACTTTCAATGTCATTAGTGAACGCTCTAATGACGATGGCAAGCTGCATTGCTTTTTCCAGTCGATCTTAGAATAGTCTCATCGGCGCTGATTTGTTAATCCCAAATGGAGGCCCATGTTTTCAGGGTTTCAAGTGGGTTAGAATCAGCTTTGCCACTCATTTGGTTATTTCACAAGATCTTGGGGTTTTTGATCCGAACTTGGGAAATGGTTTTTTTTGGACGAACTTGGGTTTTTTCTTGGGTTTTTTCGACTGAAAAAGGGCATTTTTTACATTTTTCGGACTTTTTTTGAAATTGTGAACTTTTTCCCGAGATTTGTGCCAGATGACTAAAAAAGGTCAGCAGATTTTTTGGACGGGAAATTCGGGAAATTTTTGGAAGATTTGTGGGAAATTCGTGAATTTTGGGGAAATTCTGGGCATTTTTGGAAGATTTGCTCAACTTGGGTTTTCTTGGGTTTTTTTACCCTTCAACTTGGGTTTTTAAAATTTTAGAGTGGCAACACTGGTTGGAATGCGCGTTTCCACTGATGTTGAAATTCTTTGCTTGCATTCCCACTGCTCACGACACATGAAACCGTGCAAACACACATGCGTTCCAATAAAAGTCTTAGTCGACTGCTCGCCCAAATCATGTTGAGCACTCATTGGAATGATGAAGTAATGCGTAATTTAAAATTAAGACTTTCCCTGCATGTATATTGTATAGAAGAGCGGTATAGTTTTACATGCTTAAAGGGTTCTTAATTCTGGTTTATGATGCACGATTGCTTGGTGGCTCGTCGCACGCTGAACTCGTGTATTCATGTTCAAAGCAGTGCAGAACAGTTTGACATTATTGTATGCTCTTGGTGCAATCATTCTCTGTCGAGTATTTCTGGTATGAAACGAGTGCAGTACTTGCATTGTTGGTTTAATGATGATAAAGCAGTGGTGGAGAGGAGTCCTGCCCACCCTACATCCATGGCATATGCCAAGGATAAGCAGAACGAAGCGGAATACACTTCGTCTACGTTACTGACCGTTTCTGCTTCTTTATGGAGGGCATTATGAGAATAATGTAGAAAAATAACTGGGGTGGGGAGTCAGATTTATGTGCAGTTAGGATGTGCGATTAAAACTTCAGTAATGGGGGTCCTAAGAAAGACTATGGGGGGGGGGGTTGAACCGCCTCAATCCTCGGTCAATTGTCACCGTGTCGAAGGGACAGCTCTTCTTCTCTCGTGAACAAACAGGGCTTTCTTTTTTGTTTTGTTTGTTTGTTAGGCCCTCTGTTTGGAATAGCCTCCACTTTGACCTGCGGTCCCTTCCACGGGACTCGTCTAAATATTTTTATAGACTATTCAAGACTGTCCTCTTTGGCTGTGCCTAGGTAGGGAGCACCACTGAATAGTTATCTTGAATGGGTGCTATGTACATTCCATTGATAGTTAGATAATAATTGAACAGAGCAATAGCCGAAATATTGTGAAGAAACATTTCTACGAAATTTAAGCCGTGACTGGGTTTTGAACCCACGACCAAACGATTCGATCTTCAATACTGAATCACTGATCCCAACTCGTCTTAGACTGCATCTTGATCGCCCCTCTGTACAGTGTACAGTCTTGCGACAGAGCCGACGACGTTGGTAGGAAGAGCCGGTCGGCTGGCAGGCGTCGGCGTTCTTCGGTCTCTTGCTTGACTTGCATTTGAAATTGGATGAGAAATTATTGTTAAGCATGGACGGACGGTCGATCTGGCCATGGCTGTAAATTCCAGGCGACAGCCATCTTGAGTGGTCAGCGAATTGAATGCTGCTGCTGCACCATTTGAAGGATCGATGGTGGTGAGAGGAAAGAGAGAGAGAGGGAGAAGGAGAGAGGGAGAGAGAGCTTCAACGCCCTAATCAATAACCCTGCGCGTCGCCGTCGCGCGGCGCACGGCTACAATGGCGGCTATCTCACTTGACCTTCTTTGCCGTCGACCCCGTCTCGTCGCCGCCGTCGCCGTCGTCTTCTCGGCCGACGACGGCGACGACGACGCATACTCGGTAATATTGCTTCAGAGATTGCTTGTAATTTCTTGTCAACCCATCGGGTGGTTCCTATTCGTCAGCGGAACAAATTGCCGTCGTTATTTCTCTGGCATTATCAGGCCGGTCGGTCGGTCGGTCCGCAGAGCCGGGCAGACTGCAGCCCCGCCCGGCCACCACCACCACCGCTGTGTGTCTTCTTCCTTTCTCCATCTCTGGCTAATTCACTTTGGGTGGCGGCGGCGGCGGCGGCGGCGGAATAGGCGACTCCTGCAGTAGGTTAGGAGTGAATTTATTTGGTCTGTCGGACAGATATGTACTGCCTGGTGGTGGTTTAACGCTTGCATGCCAGAGTTTTGGTTTATTGACAGCTGTGGCCTTAACTCTTTATAGCTGGAAGGAGTCTGTCGTTTGTTCTAGACTAGAAATGATGACACTTAGCTGCTTCATCAATGTTACAATTGAACCATCTGATGGTGGTGGTGGTGGTGGTGGTGGTGGTGGTGATGATGATGATGGTGGTGGTGGTGATGATGATGATGATGATGATGATGATGATGATGATGATGATGATGTTCCTCTTTGTTATTAATGCATATTCTGATGTTGTATGGTTGAGCCCATCATCATCATCGTCCAATGGTGATTTCATTTTGGTCTTCACTTCCATTCCAAATGTCGGCTGTGGCCTCTAGTTCCAAAGGTGGGGAAAAGTCCGAATGAGAGAACGTTATGCTATCTAATGATACCTGTGCGTGATTATATCTGTGGTGCCAGTCTGAAGTGTGAATAAAAGAGGAGGTCAACCAACATCAGCGACCCTGGCAGCCAGATGGTGTCGTCAAGCAAACGAAATTACACCTACTAGCCTACTTGTCTCTTTATGCCATTAGTTTGGCTGGGAGTTGATTAGTTGTATGAGGATGTCTTGGGAGAGGTCTGTGTAGCCCTGTTTGTATTTCTGATTCAGTGTTTAAGGAGTCCCTTGTAAGACCATGGACTGGCTTAGCATTGTTCTCTCTTGGATCCTTTGGTCATCTTTCTATAGTGCTCTGCTCCGAAATCTGTAGGCTTTTACTTGATCCCAAGAAACAAAGGCAGTTCCCATAATTATAGCCGCATCGTCTAAAATTAAAGTCCATGTGAGCATTGCACGACAGTCGCCGGTACCCCCCCTCTCCCCCCGCCGACCATTCCTCTGCCTGCAAACACTTTAGCACACCAAATAGTTTTTAGTTATGCTTTACAATATCTGCAAAAGCATCAAATTACAGCTAAGATGGAGTAAGCTACTTCATCAAACTCCCAAACATTAGGTACCAATACTGTGGTTTCATTGCATTGAGTTCTGAGACTGTTTAGCTTGAAAAGACCATCGACTACAATTGATCTCAATCCATTTGTTTTGACAGCCGTTGAGTTGTAATAGACGTTGGTCTCTACATAAGAGTAATTTAAGATTAAGACTTCCCTAGGTATGGATAGAAGAGCGGTGTAGTTTTTACATGCATTTACAGCAATGTGTCATATCAAAGATGATCAGTGTCGCCCTCCTCCTTTAACCAGACTTGGGACTGGCACTGGTAGAGAACGAACAGTGGAGCGAAGGTATGGTAGTTTTTACAATCTCTGCGGCTTCCTTTATACTCGTGTAGAATGTGGGGGAGGAGGGTATATGTGTGGCCTGGGTCGGTGATGACCGTAAACAACATCTGTGAGCCATGTGATGCCTGCCAATCCCCAGCCTCGAACAGCAGTTCAGTTTTGATGTGTCTGATGATTCCAGGTAACTTTCCTCTAGCCACAACCTACGTACTTCCGGTGCCTCCCTTCGCTCAGTCCGTGGGAAACAGTCACAGGTGCGTTTTTGAGGAACTGGCGTCAAACGCAGCCTTATTTTCAGCCTTGTCACCAGTGCCTAAAGTGCGGAAAAATAAGTGCCTGGACGCCCCTTACCTCTCCAAAAGAAGTGCCTGGACACCCCTTACCTTTCTATTCTGTGCTCGCCAATAAGTGGCTGGGGGCGTTCAGATTTTAAAACAAGTGCATGGACGCCGTCCATGACCGTCCAGGCACACTTTAAGCCCTGCTTGTCAAATGCTTCTTACCTAAAATGGAGCTGGTCTCAGGCATGCATTGCGTAGTGCGCACGATGGGAGAAATTTTAATCAGTTTCATGAAACTAGTCTTGATTTGCCTGGTGTAGTTCGAGAGAAATGAAATAGATCTGCTGTTTTGGTGTTTTCAAACCACTACCTGATATCTATTATGGATTCTGCATGCTGAAGAAACTAAAGTTGGTTTATTTGAGCGCTGTGTAAAGTTGGTGTCGGATGTGCGCTTCCTGTTTTCATTAAATTGATTGCTCTGCATAATAAGTGGTCAAGGCGCCATTGAGAGACAAGAATTAATACGTGCCATTGTGTTCGTAGTCTGTTGTGCCATAGATTCTTCGTAATGCCTTCCGCTTAATGTTGTCGTTTAACATACGAGGGAGTTATGGACGGAAAACGGTCGGAATTAAGGTTTTAATTATTTAATGCACGACCTTATCGATTCCTAATGCACACATTTTACGTTGCATAGAAAGGTCGCATGAAATTAGAGCTGCATAGAGTCCTCCTGTTTAATGATATGCATAAATTGCCTATACATACAATTTTATGTTTGCATGTATATATATATATATATATATGCACATGCAGATTATATATACATATGTGTATATATATATATACATACACAATTACACACACATATATAATTATATATATATATCACTTTATCCATATATTAATATATAGAAATTTATGAATCCATCTGGCTGTTAATAATTTTATGAAATATATACTGTACAATAATTAGTGTTATTTTCAATTCATCTTGACCTGGAATAGAGCAGTAAAGCAGTAATGTCAAAAATCTTGTAATTACTATCATTATAATATTATTATTATTTTTGTAAAAATTGCACTGGACTTTGCGGACAGGTATATCTTGAAAATCAGGTCACATCTTCCACAATGTCAACTTTCGTGATGCATGACTTGAAATGCTACATATTGCACTGTATTGCACTGGTGCAGTCATATGTATGCTCATTAGCATAAATTACCATAATTTATGCAAAAAGATGATTGATTCATTTTCCACACGAACGTTTCACATTATCGTTCTTCACCATATTAAGTTGTTTACTTCAAAAATAATTTTCCACTTGAAATAATGAAATCAGTAAAATAATTAATCGAACCAATCGAAATTAATCTGTGAGAAATTTAATCGAATAATAATTGATCATTAAAATCCGCCCCCCACTTTTTTTATCTGTGTTTGTATAACAGTCTCTCAGTTTTCATCCCTCTATGTATCTTACTGGTTATTATTATGATTTGTTGTTGTTGTTATAACACAATTTTTTGTATAACACAATTATTATGGATTAATAGTTAATATAATTAATTCTTACTGTTGCAGCAATCTGAAGTTGATTTGTTTCTTAACTGTTTGGCGCTGATGCTAATATTGTTAGCATTATTATTAAATAATAATTAAATTATAAATATTGCATGCATTACGTAATTAATATTATTTTCTGAGCTGTGATGGAACAACCATTGCTAACGTTTGATTAAACCACTCAACCACTGTGCAAGATGCCTGGGTTAATTTATGCAAATTTATTCTCTGAATATCATTAATAATTATTATCAGCTGCCTATAATATAGCGAGCGTTCTGCTGTTAGTCATCTCCTAATTCCCTGTGTATCAGTTTGCAGCATTTATGGGTATTTCCTGAAGCCTGTCTCCTTCTCTGTCCCTGTCTTTGTATCTGTGTATGCCACTGTGCGTCCGTCTTTCTCTCTCTGTCTCTCCATCTCCCACTCCGGATGTAGCACACTGGTTCTCTGCTGTAATTGCATCATTTCCTGTGAAGTGGCGCTTCACTTGCTCTGTAACTGATGGCAATTTTGGTGTTTCATTAGAGAATTGCGAGTGCATTGTTGTGTGAATTGCCATGTTTATGAGCTGTTGTACACGAAGATGTGTCACGTGTTGTGCTGTGCATGTGTTGTCACATGTTGTGATGTTCATGCGTTGTCACATGTTGCGATGTTCATGTGTTGTCACATGTTGTGATGTTCATGTGTTGTCATATGTTGTGATGTTCGTGTGTTGTCACGTGTTGTGATGTTCATGTGTTGTCACATGTTGTGCTATTCATGTGTTGTCACGTGTTGCGATGTTCATGTGTTGTCACATGTTGTGATGTTCATGTGTTGTCACATATTGTGATGTTCATGTGTTGTCAAGTGTTGTGCTTTTCATGTGTTGTCACGTGTTGTGATGTTCATGTGTTGTTACGTGTTGTGATGTTCATTTGTTGTCACATGTTGTGATGTTCATGTGTTGTCACATGTTGTGATATGCATGTGTTGTCACATGTTGTGCTGTTCATGTGTTGTGATGTTCATGTGTTGTCACATGTTGTGATGTTCATGTGTTGTCACATGTTGTGATGTTCATGTGTTGTCACATGTTGTGATGTTCATGTGTTGTCACGTGTTGTGATGTTCATGTGTTGTCACATGTTGTGATGTTCATGTGTTGTCACGTGTTGTGATGTTCATGTGTTGTCACATGTTGTGATGTTCATGTGTTGTCACATGTTGTGCTTTTCATGTGTTGTCACGTGTTGTGATGTTCATGTGTTGTCAGATGTTGTGATGTTCTAGAAATGATGTGTGTTGCTTGTGATCTGTTGTAACATGTTGTGGTTGCAACGATATGCAGATCCTTGTGCATATCTGTCTGCTTAGTTGCCCATGCCAGATATTATCCCGCAATGTAGGACCTGCCTTCCATGCATGTTGCTGATCACACTTCAATGGCTGTCGTTCTATCTTGTGTTCCAGACTTTTTCGATTCTAACCTGATTGCATCATGATTCTGGTCTGTCCTATACCCTGTTAAATGAACACTGACATAATGATGATGACGATGATGATGATGATGACGATGATGACGACGACGACGATGAGGAGGAGGAGGAGTTATCCGATCGATGGCAGGTTTATTGGCCTTTCTGCTCGTGAATGAGATGAGTGATGTGGTTCTCATTGTCTTCCTCACAGATAACTATGGGGGGATCAGCAACTTGTCCAAGGTTGCTACACAGTGACTTGAGATAGATTCGAACCTGTGATACTTCGGTTGCATGGCACATGACATACCGCTACGCCACCGAGTCCCATGCTGACATGCTAGCGGTTACTAATTAAAAATTACCAGACATGTGCGGACACACAAACATGTTGCAAACAGACAGACACTGAGAGATGCAGCTGTAAGGACAGCTAGACACACAGACACATGGATGGAGGGATGGAGGGGGCGGGAGAGCAGACAGAGGAGTAGAGAGAGAGAGAGAGAGAGAGAGAGAGAGAGAGAGAGGGGGGTAGAGCGGGAGAGGCAGACAGAGGGGTAGAGAGAGAGAGACAGACATAGGGGTACAGTAAGAGAGGGAGAGACCACACCGATTGGTTTTTCTTGTGGACGTTCAGGTCCCGGTTGACTGGATTTAATTATGGTGCAGGACGCAAGAGTGCTGCGAGAGAAATCCTGTTCTGGGAATTTGCGATGCTTGTGACCTTTGCTTCTGGTGCCAAAGTGCAGGGACTGCAGACTACGCGTGAGATGCGGAAGTGCGTGCGTGCGTGCGCTGGTTTGGCACTTCTGATTCACTTCTGCTGCATAAGGAATTCTTGTTTGATTTGCTGCAAATAAAATTGTTTAATTTTCAGCAATATGGAGAAATCTGTTAATATACTACTGTTGGTTTGGTTATGTATTGATGATGATGATGATGGTGCTCTGCCCGAAGGCAGGTTCATTAGCTTTTACGCCCCTGGGGATGAGATGAGTGAGGTGGTTTCCCGTTGCCTTCCCCACAGGCAAGGATGGGTAAGCAACTTGCCCAAGGTCGCTCCGCAGGAGCTTGCGCCTCTGCGTCCCACACGTGCTAGCCCGAGATATCTAAATCTCTGAATGTCAACTCCCAGCCCGGGGCTTGAACCGCAGTCTGTTGCAACCATAGCTCGAGGGTACGCGTACCCTAAAATAGAATACGTTAAAATACGTACGTACCTTTCAAAAAATACAATACGCGTATGGTACGTACCATACATGTGCACGAAAATTTTGTTTATGGCTTACGTACTCGGCGACCCATAGCCTACATTCACGTATAGGCCTACATGCAGTCAACAGTACATGTATGCGTAATTGAAATCGGTATTTCCGGTAGCGTAGCAGTAAATTTAATTCGATAAATTCTTCTGTTATGATTAATTGAATGCAACTGGTCAACCTTTTCCTTAGAGTTGGACTTTTAGGCGCTGCAGCAGAACTGAGCCGACTAACTGACATTAATTAGTGCATTGAGTGCAATGTATGCTGGACAAACATAGACCTACAATACAGCATTGCAGCAATTCAATACGCTGTGCACTTGACTGTGATTGTTTGCTTAAATTAAATCGAATATTCTTATAGTGAGCATTGACGAGGCTAACGTATTTTATTATTGTTTACGTACCCTAAAATAGGGTACGTTAAAATACGTACGTACCTTTCACAAAATAGAATACGTATGGTACGTACCCTCGAGCTTTGGTTGCAACCAACAGACGAATGCAGCTGTCGCTTACCGGTGTAGCTAACTAGGCCAGTCATGTATTATTATGTATTATATATATAATAATTATTATATATACATATATATTATATATTATATATGTATTAACATATATTATATATATATTTATATATATATATATATCTGGCCGTTTCATAGCCTCATAACGGTACTAAACTGATTTGAAATTTGTGCAGCTATACCATGGCTTTACGGTATTTCATAAGCTGTATGACGGATGCCTTTAGAACAATAGGCGTAGGGCCTACTTATTGCAACTTCCATAATAAGGACAGTGAAATGCCTGAGTCAACGCCTGAGGAAGATCTTGAACTCGATCTTGGTTCCATCTGGACGCCAACTGAGTAGCATCTCTTACATGCGGCTTGAAAAATTGTGAAACTTTTGGCAGTTCATACAGAACTTCTGGAGACCTTCAAAGACATGCAGCACTATACTGATTAACAGTTACAATTAAAAATTCTTATTTCTGGCTAAGATATTGGCAAAAAACGTTAGGGGGTACTTTTTATGGCCCACCCTGTATTTACGTAGGGTGGGTTATTGTTCCTTACATTGTGTAGGTCTAAGAATAAAAGAACGGAAAAGAAATGCAGTGGCATAAAATTTTGAATTTCATCATTGGTCTTTTGTTTTGTAGTAGGAGTAAGATCTGTAGAGGGTATACACTAGTCTGCTCCTCCATAGAAATGCCATTGTGCAGAAGCACGTCAAGGTCCTGGTCAATCCATTTCCCCGACCAGCCTGGAAAAACCCACTACCACTGCTCAGGGGCGAGTCCAGAGGGGCCAATCCGGCCATGGCCCCCATTTAAAAAGCGCATGGGACGTGGCCCCCCATTTAGTTTCAACAAGCCATTAACTCAATGCAGCGGGAGAGAAAAGCAGGATACTAGAGAGGCCATTACTCGGACCAGGATGACTGATGACTAAAAAAGGTCATCAACTATTTTGGCGGCTAAATCGGTATCTTTTTTCCTTGGAAATTGGACGAATGACTAAAAAAAGATCATCAGGTTTTTCGGCGACCAAGACGACATTTTTTCCCTGTCCCAAGACCGAAAATTTTGGCCCTCCCCTTCGAAAATTTCTGTATCCGCCCTTGACACTGCCGTGGCCACCCCGACCCCTGCCTCATTCCCAACTGCAGAATTCAGTATTCCCGGGGTTCAACCTCTCAGCCAAGTTGAAGACATCAAAGCCTGCGCTTTCATTACAATCGTCAGCATTTTAGACACACAGGCATGCGTGGGTGCCAGACAGGTGGCACGTGACGTACATCTGGACGTCATCAGCATACTAATGAACTCGGGCTATATATCATGAGTAGAGATAATCTTTGTCAGATCGGCCGTGTATACAGTGTATGCAAGGAAGAGGCCTGAAGGCTGGTTGTAGAAGGCTACAGATTATGTAATGTTTGTTTGTTTGTATGTGCACTTGTTATAGCGCCCATTCAAGCACTCTCCTCAGAGGCGCTCCCGACTGCAGAGCGGACACTGCTGAGGAGTTTCACGCCGAAGCGCCCGAGCAATTGCGAGTGAAGGACTTGCCCAAGGTCCCTACGTGGCGACTTGAGGTGGATTCGAACCTCGAACCTTCCGACTTCAAGGCAACGATGCCACCAATACACCACCGCGCTCCACACTTTATAATAATAAAGAACATGACTAAAATACTTTTAAATGCAGAATTAACATAAATGATTATGCACACCTTTGATCCTGCACTGCAATAATCTTATTAATCCAATCGTAATCGAAAACTCCGAGCTTCTAGAGCGCCATTCAAAAGCCAAGCGCAGGGCACTAGCTTACCCACGAGCGCTGCGTCGAGTGTCTAGGAAGGGTGGTACTTATTGATTTCGATTCCACATCGGCTGTAATGACGATATATCCTTCTCCTGGGTCTGTTTTATGGGTAATTTATTTAAGATTTTGAAAGTCTAGTGCTGCGGCGTAGGTTGTTGTATTTTTCAATACCCGGCGGGCGGGGAGGGGACCGTTCGTCCGCCCTATAATGTGGCAGTTAATGATGATTGACCATGCGCTGGAACCCCTCTGGCGCCATGTGGCCGCACCATCTGACTTAGCCGTATTAGATGTATTGCTTGTCTTGGCGCAGACAATAACTGGTCTCAGACAGCCCCGGTCGAATGTACACCGTGCTTAAGCGCCGCCACCGCCGCCACCACACGCCCATACCCCAACCGTCGACCGACCATACGACCTAGCCCCCTCTCCCCCGTTCCCCGCATCGACGTCTGCAGATTTATAGACCGCTTGCCCGATGAGTTATCTGCCTCGGGCTGGTTGTCTATCTGGGCGGCCATTGGTTGGAAAAGCCGGGCACCGTTGGTTGGTTGGATCGTGTGCGCGTCAATGGGCTGCGTTCCCTTATGGTATTCCTGTCCTCGGCGACGGTTT
The DNA here is from genome assembly GCA_949752735.1 of Lumbricus terrestris. Lineage (NCBI taxonomy): Eukaryota > Metazoa > Annelida > Clitellata > Crassiclitellata > Lumbricidae > Lumbricus > Lumbricus terrestris. The sequence continues at coordinate 14,564,047 of OX457039.1, read as the reverse complement.
CTTGTCTACACTACGACCCGTCCAGAAATAATATCACAAATCCGCCACATTAGACAGAAGAAGTCTCCTCACCTCTACGACGTTCGACCCTCTCTTCATGATAATCTAAAACTATAAAGGCGAAACTTTTCCAATGTTTGCGAACAATTTTCTTCTTATCCACCCGACCGATTTTTCCCAATATTTACAAAAATACTTTTTAGGACCCCTTAACAAACATAGAGGGGTTCGCGATCCAAAAATCTTACCTTTGCCGAATTTGAAACATTAAATTTTTAATAATCCGACGAAAGCTAATATAATGCAGTATTTAAGATTGGTCGCCGGTGACACGAAACGGAGTATCCCCCCTGAAAGCTATCCGGGGGGATGAATTAATCTATCCCCCCGGATGGAATTAACCGGTCTATACTATCCGGGAGGATAAACCATTATATCCCCTTTTTGGAAAAATGCGCACAATAAATTTTTTTATGCTGCAATCAAAATTTAAAGTGACTCTAATTGTTTTAAGTCTCCTAAGCAATGCTCAGATAATGGCAACTCGAATTTATTTAGTGACTATGAGTGTTCTTAACCGTTTTTAATGTTTTAAGTGCTCTAAAAACAGGGCAAAACAAATTATCTAGTAGGAATATACATACCTGTTAGTGTCATTGTTCAAAATAAAGCAGATGAAAATTAATTTTCCAAAAAAAATACATGCGGAATCGATTTTTTCGACTTTTTTTTATTTGGGGGGATACAATTAATACGGGGGATACTCTATTTCGTGACACCGGATCGCTTTCAAAGAACCCATAGATTTATGACGTCATCACTTCTTTACTTCGCTTTAGGCGGCCGATTTTATAGCGCGTGCTTTCGCTAAATTACACTAAAAACACTGATAATAATATTATGAACGGTTGATCGCAAGACAATGACAATGGATAACGGTAATTAATATAGTACCGTGTCGTCGTACGTATACAGGCCATCTGGACATTACCGGTATTTAGGGCGGACGGGTTTAGGCAAAAGAAACAAAATTCGCCGGCAAATGCTGGCCACAACGGAGGGTGACGAACCCGCCCCGCAGAGGCGGTTGCAATGGGAGCTGGGTTGGGGCGAAAAATCTACATTTCACCGACAACGCCAGGCACCCCAGGCTGGGACCGGGTTGGGGCCGATATGCAGGAAGGTGGGGTGAGAAAGGCTAAGTGGGAACGGGGTCAAAATATTTAAATTTCCCTGGCAACGCCGGGTAGTTCAGCTAGTTTTATACAAAATTGCCGAACTGGCCGTCAGATAATAGGGCGGTAAAGTTCCTTTTGCTGTGTTTCATCCGGGCTCTGTTTATTGAGTGTTTTATGGACTTTCTTCTTCGTCCACACTGGATGAATGAATAATTGTTGTACGTTGTTTCTCGAGGTTTCTTCTTCGTTGGACCGACCGGATGGTAATCTGCTTCCCTTTTCTTCGTGGAAATAGTCTGTTTCATCTTACTTATTTACTCATCGTAATCTGTTTTCTTATCTTCTTTCGACCCGATTATTATTGATATCTGTTTAGATATTGATGATGAAAATCATGAAATATATGTAAGACTGAAACCTTTCATGGCTGAACAACAGTGTTTAATCTAGACGTCTCTTGCAGAAGTCACCCCCCAAGGAATGAGATTAATACTCCAGAAAAATTTGAGAGGTGTTGCTCATAGATATATGCACTGTTTCCCCTGCCCCAGAAAAATTTGGTTGCTCGTGTATACATGTATGTATGTCAAACTGCCCCATTTCCTCTGTTAAAAAAAAGGTTGTCAGAAAGAATTGATGGTCAAAAGGTGTCGCCAGTGTCTGACTGAGCGGTTACCATCCGGCCGGCCGCCCAAAACGTCCATTTTGCGCCCCCTCAGAAACCTAGATTCCATCCGAAGCAGAGGGACTAGTTTAAACACTGCTGAAATCGATGATAGTCTTTTTCACTTCACCAGCTGAACAAGGAGATTGTACGCCGTGTACGGTCATGGGAGTGTGGGCAGCCAACAAGGAGTTTCATTAAATTTCTGTGTAATTTTGCACAGATTGGTAATTTTCAATAAGTAAATTGTTGAATTTAAATTTGAATTCTAAACATATGCTGATTTTATAGTTTTGCTCACCAACAGAAAACTTCCATTTTTCTCTTATATTGGGAATTATGTGGTTTGGTTCTAATGCTGATGCTCACGGTTTACACTGGTGGTAGGTTTAACAAGTTCCTCTTTTTTGTCTTGTAATAAAAAAATCTGAAGCTCAAACGAACATGGCTCGCCTACTTTTAGGTTCTTTTGCACTGATGAGTCTCCCATTGCTTTGTACATCTTTTCTTTGACATGTGGTGTGTTAGCCTTGCCATCCTATGCTTTCAGTCACTAGTATATCACCAACCTGTTCTAACTGAACTGCGTGAGAACCATATTCCCCTCAAATAATTACATGAAGGTAATTGTCATTCGTAACTGAAAACTTCGACTGAACTCTGAAATTGCACGCATCGACTTAGGTAACAGTCAACTTCCTGACTTTTATGATTTTCTTGTCAAAGAACAGCGCCAAGTTGTTTGTAACCTGATTTCCAGGACCAGCGCCTCGGGCTTTATAATAGACTTCACATAGGAAACTCATCTTTCCAACGTCCTTTGGAAGAGCATTGATAAAGGAAGCATTATGTACAAGTAAATTACTGAATATGTCTTGACGCCACAGCAGCCACACAGAGGAATGCATGAGGGAAACCAGCTTATACACTGAGGCTCAGCTAATGTTATTTAGCATGAACCAGAATTTTAAGTCAGTTTTGTAAATACCAAGTCAAAATCCGGAGAGGTCATGCCAGAAAAGTGAGGTGCAATGTCAGGAAAAGTTTATGGAACGTGGTCAAAGGAATAATGAAGACAGGAAGAAAGTTCAGATGAGAAGGAAAATCAGTTTCAGGAATTCAGTTTCGAGTATTGAGTGGAGTTCTAGGAAAAAAACGCCAAAGACAATAACAGATGCATGCTTTCTGCCAGTGGTTCTTGGTAGTTCTGTGAGTTTTTGTGGACGATAGGATGAAGGACGGGCAAGACTGGAAATCCGTGTCTTAGATTCACATTTTGATGTTGCTGTGCATGCAGCCCGAATTTAATTATTAATAATAAGAGGAATAAATAGAATTTAAGATTTCAAAGTGTGTAGTAGAAAAAGAAGAGGAAAGTTGTGATAAAAAAGTGGATCATATTGTTGTTCGGTTGATTGAAGTTATTGTCTGTTGCTTGATTGCACTTTCTGATTGCACTTTCTTATTGCACTTTCTGATTGAACTTTCTGGTTGAACTTTCTGATCGAACTTTCTGATTGAACTTTCTGATTGCACTTTCTGATTGCACTTTCTGATTGCACTTTCTTATTGCACTTTCTGATTGCACTTTCTTATTGCACTTTTTGATTGCACTTTCTGATTGAACTTTCTGATTGCACTTTCTGATTGCACTTTCTGATTGCACTTTCTGATTGCACTTTCTGATCGCACTTTCTGATCGCACTTTCTGATCGCACTTTCTGATTGCACTTTCTGATTGCACTTTCTGATTGCACTTTCCGACTGCACTTTCTGATTGCACTTTCTGATTGAACTTTCTGATTGCACTTTCTGATTGAACTTTCTGATTGCACTTTCTTCTTATTGCCTGTCATTTCTGCGGCAAAGATTTTTCCACTTTCCCATTTCACGTGTGAATGGCGAATTCTTTGGTTGTACTTGAGTGGAAATGATAATCGTTCGGCCATTCCATTCCGTCTTGTTTGCTGTGGAAATATTGCATAAATCAATGTTAGAGCCGCTGCTGCTGCAATGGCTACTGTCGGTGGTGGTTGTGGTGGTAGTGGTGGTGGTGATGGTGGTGGTGGTGGTGGTGTCCTCTTGGGCTTAGTCAGTTTCTAGGGTCATGATTGGCCGATAGCGGGCATTACCTATGCACGAATCCAAGGCATTTCATGCAGAACAAATAGCTCCCGTAATTGCCAATCGTATTGCACGAATAGTAGTTATTTTCAAGTGCCTCGCCCCTCCCTCTCCTCGCATGGCGGCGGTGGCGGCGGCGTGCAGTAGGGCAGACGATTGCACGGTAAACATCTTTTTTCTCCGATTCCGATGCTCGCAGACCCGCTTAGAATTTCGGAGGAGATCGATAGCGAGACAGGCGAATTGATTTTGCGCTTGTCGTTTCTGTCCAGCGAAGCAGCGGGATTGCAGCCACCACCGCCGACGTCGTCGTCGTCGTCCTAAGTCGGTGCGGGTGAGTGGAAAGAAGACGGGGTGGTGGCAGTCCATCTTTTCCAGTTGTCCCTTGTCTTTTCTTTCCAGTTGACCCTGTGTTGTGTAGTGCTGCGCGAAGGAAGGAGGAGGAGGAATGCGGAATGAAAATAGCCACTCCCATCGCTCACAACAAATTCCAATGAACATTGTTCTGTTAGGTTTTTTTGGTTGTGGCCAATGTATTGGTAATGACTGGGAGTTTTCGTGATGTAATTTCATTTAATGCTTACATGGAACATGTAAAGCTTAATTAGACTCGGGTGATCTGAACTTGAAATGCCGATGAGTAAGGATATGGCTGATGAAAATGATTGCATCTAGATTAAAGAGATGAGTATTATCTGTGTATTGCTGCCAACTCAGGATTTTCACCCATTCCGATTAGATATACTCAGGGTTGTCTGAAGGGATGTCTTGCCTTGCTTTGTATAGTGCCACAGTAGTTCCACGTACTTGTACTCAGGGGCGGAGACCTAGGGGGGACAGGGGGGACGGTCCCCCCAATGAAGGTGTTGGGGGGGACGGCCCATGCATTTGTCCCCCCCCCAATCGTTGAGCATCAAGACTAAAAAAAAATAAGTCAAACTTTTTTGGCGGCGAAAATAAAATTTTTTCGGAGATTTCGTCTGAGATTTCGGCGAATGACTAAAAAAAGGTCATCAACTTTTTTTGGCGGCGAAAATATAAGTTTTTTTCGAGATTTCGCCGATCGTCAGAAATTTTTGGCCGGCAAAAGATGACAATTTTTCTGAAACACTCTCGCGTCTTTCCGTCCCCCCCCAAATCTCCGCCCAGGTCTCCGCCTATGCTTGTACTAGTAGCAGCAGCAGCAGTAGTAGTAACTAATAATTACGGTAATAATTGGAATCTGTAGGAAGTATATATAGTGCGGGCAAGCATAGAAGATTGTTCTGTAGTGCATTGCCTATGAAACACTTTGTGGATGGAAAGGTCAAATGGTTTGAAGTCTAATAAAGTGAGTTTAATCAAAGCTGAAGCTTGATGATCAATGTTGCCATTCTTCACAGGGTATTATATTCTTCGATCTAGGTCACGTCAGTCCTGAGAGGGGCAATTGGTGCAAGTCATGAAAACAATCAGTGACTTTGCAATCCGACATGAAAGCTTCAGAAACGAGGTTGAGACATATCGATCAATGGATGTGTCACCATTATGTTTAAGTGTTACATGTGCACAGAGATTTCTGAGCTGTTGCGCGAATGTGATGATTCATATGGTTACATTGCTATGACTGAAATTGTTAAACAATCAGTAGTAGTGGAGCTTGTCAGTGGGATTCTTCTATCTCTTTGCATGTCTGTGCTGGCCGATTCTGTGATTCTTTTGAATCGTCACTTGGCCGTATCCAAGGTTGTGATTTAAGTTGTACACTGCATCTTGTTCATAGTGGCTGTACAAATGTTATGGTGTGGTACAGTTTTTTTTGTACACTTAGTATTTCATTTTGCTGGTGATGTCATAGGCCCCCCTTCTGCTGAACTCCTTTTGGCTAGTCAAGTTGAGGCTCTCTCTCTCTCTCAAGATCTTCATCTTTGGGCATCTTAAACTCTTCTGAAACCCAACTGATTTGGTTTGGCACTCTCCAGCAGCTCCAAAAACTCGACTGTTCATTACTCTCTGAAAGTTTCCTCACTCTACCTTTTCTTCTTGTGTCCGAGATCTAAGTGTCACACTAGATAGTTCTCCAACCTTTGCTTAACATATTTTCCAGGCTACTCGCTCATCCTACTTACAGCTAAGTCCTTTCAGGTCTCTTTGTAGATTCGTAAATCTGTTTTCAACTTTGACGTTTACGTCACTTGTTCATGCATTTGTCTGCTCACGGATAGATTACTGTAATTCCCTCCTTGTTGGCCTTCCTAAGGTTCGTTAATCTCCTCTACAGTCTATGCTCGATGCCGCTGCTAGACTGATACAATAGCCCATCTTCCTTTATTCTCTCACATGTCTACATTCATGATCAAACAACTACCATACGCTGGCTCCCGTTCTCTGTGCATACAATTTAAGTTTTTTGTTTTGACTCTTATGTCTCAATTTGGCCTTGCTCCAAAGCATCCTCGTGATGATATCATGCTTGGCCGTCTCCCTCAGCCACTTCACTGCATCCTCTTTGATCCTCTGATCACTTAACCTCTTTGGTCCTGGGTCATGACTGCCATGGCTCTGTCCAGATGCTTTGCCTGCATTAAAATCCCTCTCTATGAAAAGCACTTACTCCCTCAGTTCCCTCTGCCTTTCTCTCCGGTAGTCTTTGCCCATCTTTTCCTCACCTCAAATCCTGCATTTTCTCGCTGGGTCAATCGCATGGGGAGCGCTTCTGAAAGGCTTTTGCTGAGAGAAGCGCTTTATAAATGGCCAGATACTATGCAGTGCAATTGATAAGCATCGCTCATGATGTAAGGATTCTAAGGAAGCATGATGTTTTATCAGATAAGGCCTGACTTGGCATCGTTTAGCATTACAAAGGATGATATGAGGCCATTGTGCGTGATGTGGCATCATCTTGTCTCCGTTTTATATTGTCGGGATTGAAAAAATCGCATAATTTGCATTTGAAGTAACGTCGTGATTGCAATTAAGTTGCATGTGTTTGATCAGTTAGCCTGTTAGATTGCGGTTGAAGGCAACGAAAGCTTTTGATGGATGCTTAAAACAAGTGTAGACTAAACTAAGTGCTTAGAATTTCCATTCTGCTAATGTAATCACTAATCACTAATGTAATCACTAATCACGTGCATGTGAAGTATCAGTTAATGTTTGCAGAATTGTTGTGCAGTCCAAATTCCACAGTGAGTCCACTTAGAGCCTTAGAGCCAATCAGGAAATCCATGAATTAAAATATTGAGCAAGCTCTCAAGGGTGGATCCTTGTCCAAGTATATGGCTGTAGAGTGTATAGTTGTTAGGACCCCCAGAAATTTGCGCCAAAAAACTGAAAAAATTGCGCACCAAAAACGATAAATTTGCGCGAATTTTGCGCAAGTTAAAAAATCAAAATGTTCGTTATTTTTTCATTGAATCAGTGTACAAAAGTATCTAACAGTGTTTTTGTCATTTAGTGTAAAGCTTTGGCGTTCCAGAAATTAGACAATCAAGCCAGAAATGCAGTTATAAAGTTCCTATAACCATAAGGTTAATGTATTCAGACGATCGCAAATAATTTTAATTTTGCAAAATTTACGCCCACCGAATTCTACGCTCATTACAAATGTAACTTCAAAATAGTATTATTTGTCTATATTATAATGAATCACCAAGTTACACAACATGCTGAGGACTAGCCTTCCGTCTTTGTGTGCACGCCTGACGCCTATAAATTAAATGCGTTCGTTCTGTCATAAGCCGAGACAGCACGCGACGCTGCTGTGTGACCGCTTTGAGAAACTTCGTCTAACACATTTTATTGTGCGGCCGTGAAGTTCTGGAATTTTTATACTATAAGTTTGTGCGTTACTACCAAAAATATCGATCTTTAACTAAAAATTCATCTTTAATTTCATCCCATTCGGCGGCCGCCATTTTGATTATCGCATATCGGTCGTCGTTGTTATGTTGAACTGTCATGGGTCGCGGTGATTTTAAGTCAATCAAAGCCCAATTTAGATAAATTAGCAGGATTTTGTCAAAATTTGCGCTAAAATCGCGCGGATTGCCAATTTTTGCGCTGTTGCGCTAAACCTGGAAATTTGCGCAAAATTTGCGCTGCGCAAGATCGCGAATTTCTGGGGGCCCTAAGTTGTAAACCCACGAATTTGATGCTGACAGTTTGGCAGTGGTGATTTTTCTATGGTTCGAGAAACTTTATTCGCGAGCATCTGCTTTTCATTTTGTTTATAGTTTTCTGCACAGTCCTTAGCCTGATTCTTTCTCATTAAGCAATATCATGCTCTGATTAATATGGTCTTGCTGGTAGGGAACTTGACTTATTTAGCATCACCCTCGGTTACATATTTTTGTCTGATTCAGCAAAATCATGCTCTGATTACATCATAGTCTTCTCGTTAGCATGGAACTTGACGTATTTAGCATCGCCCTCGGTTGCACCAAGCGTGAGGACTGCCGCTGCACATCTAGCGAATGGCTGTGAGTTCTGTTTCGAAGCCACTTTCGACGTATATTGTGCTCTGATTTGTCTTTTCACTGAAGAAACTTGAATGGCACATATGAACGAACGTTTGACTGTTTCTCTGTATTTCCTGCCATCGCTTCGGGAAGCATAAAATTCCCGGAAGATTTGATCTCGCCGTCGACCGTCGCTTTTTTTTTGAGTGGCATGCCGTGACTCTGGCGATGACACGATGGTCTATCAGAGTTCATCGATTTTTATGTGTTTTCTGGGATATATGCGTTGCATTTGTTGATCGTGACTTCTTGGGCTCATTTGCATATTTGCGAGACATTTAGAACGTGTAGTTAGTTTAATTATTGCATTTGTTTTGTTTTAATTATTGCATTTGTTTTGCCATGGCTGGACTGGGAGCACCTTTGAGTAGATTGACATTTTCTGGTTACATAAACGTTCAGAAACTCTGTTCAGAGCGACCAATATGGTGAAATAGCTTCTTCTTGAAAGTGTCCTTTCAATTCTGTATCGTGTATGCCATTCTTTATTGCCATCTTAAGACTTAATTTTTTAATATAAATTCCTAATTTTGAAGGCACGTGGTACCATCACTCTAATGTTATTTAGGGAGATAGTGATCCTCACAGGACTTGAATTTCTTAAATTGAAAGTTTGAGTATTCAGTTGAATTTTTAGAAGTGCTGATTGATCACGATATAAATTTGTAAATGACAATCAGAGATTGACTGAAATTATTGCTCCAATTTTCGCTTCAATTATTGGTACTTCAAACTTTCCAAAAAACTTGGACTATCAAATCAGTATGTTTATTCGTTTAATGAGCAAAAACAGGTTGGCAAACCACAACCTGGTTTATTTAGACAGACAAAAATTACATTGAAATAAAAATATTAAAGGGAGTCTTGCTGTGATTATTTATGTGACAATGACAAATAAGGGTCTGACAAGGGTGACATTTCATGTTAAATGCTATTAATTATTATTCATTGGAAAAGATCCAACGTTTGAACTTTTCGCTTAGGTACAAATAAAACCATTGCAATCCAACAACGGCTTCTCATTACTTACAGGCTGTACTGGAAATAATGAATTTTTACAAAGCACAAAGGTTCAAACCCTGAACTTGTCTGGGAAAGGCTGCCGCCCACTCATTCCCCCTTGTGTACAATTCCTTCTAACAGGTCTTGCTTAATTAAACACGCCCCTTTTTGTTGCTGTTGAAAAACATTTACTCTTGAAAACAATTCTTGTTACTTTCCTTACACTTGTACCAGTAACGTATGTCTGTGCATTTATGTAGTGCCTTTGCTCGATTTGGTCCAATATGATAGAAACCAGATTTCACCTAGCCGCTAAAAAACATTTTGGCTGTGGCTATTTTGTGCAATTGCTGTTCTTCTTCAGCTGTGTTCTTCTTCAGCTGTGTTCTTCTTCAGCTGTGTTCTTCTTCAGCTGTGTTCTTCTTCAGCTGTGTTCTTCTTCAGCTGTGTTCTTCTTCAGCTGTGTTCTTCTTCAGCTGTGTTCTTCTTCAGCTGTGTTCTTCAGCTGTGTTGTCCTGAATGTTCTACTCTGGGTCTGTTTATGTGCTTTGTTGTTGCTGGCTGTGACTTCCTGTTTAGATTTATGGAATGGATCTTCTTAAAGGGAGGCTCCGTTGTTGGAAAACGGTGGAATAATTATTTGGGATACTAAACCCTGCTACAGACGGTCATTTGGTTTATGTTTTTGGATTATGTTTATTGATACACACACGAACGCACGCACGCACGCACACGTACAAGTACACACTCGTGCGCACACATGCATGCACATACTCACATATGCACAAACACAAATGCACAAAAATGCACGTGCACGCTTGCATAAATGCGCACACGCTTGCATACATGTGTACACGCTTGTGTACACACAAGATCTCCAGATATTTTAAAGCAGGAAAGTTGTTTTGTAGTTCGGGGTCCTAAAATAATCTGAATCTGTTAGTTTTGCTTTAAGGGTACAATGATCCACTGCAGTCTTGTTTTTTTTATTGCTACTTATGTTGTACAGTGGGTTAGAGTTTTTGACTAGATTGAGTTAGAGTTTAAGAGTAGACGTGAGTTATAGTTTTAGAGTGGAGTTTAAAGTTTCATAGTATATTGAGTTTGAGTTTAGAGTAGATTAAGTTAGAGTTTTAGAATGTATTGAGAGAGCGTTTTAAAGTAGATTAAGTTAGAGTTTTAGAGTAGGGCAGGTAGAGTGAGCTAGAGTTTTAGAGTAGGTTGAGTTACAGTGTACTGGGAAGTCTGAACTATGTCATGCCTGATTCTGTATGCATTCCCTTCTTTTTTCCACTTCCTGTCGAGACCTGTCAAGTGTTGCGTGTGTAAATGTAGGAATCTTAAAATGTAGGAACGAAAAAAGAGAGAAGGGGCTAACAGCGCAGGAAACGATTACAGATGTATTAGTGCATCCTTTGATCAACGATAAGAAGAGAACAGCTGATGGATGGATGGATGATTGGATGGAGGGAAGGAGAGGGTTGGAAGGAGGAAGGGAAGGAGCAAGGGAGGGAGGTAGGGGTAGACTGATGAACTGATCGGTGGATGGACTGATCGGGGATGGATGAATGATTTGGTTGGACGGATAGACAGATGGATGGATGATTGGATTTGGATGTATGGGTAGAATGGAAGCTGTGTAGGATACCACAGTATATTGCTCGTTGCATTTAATGCCTCACAGTGAGCAGTCATTACATTTCATGATGTAGTGACGACACTGATAGAGCTGCAGTAGGTGTTATAATCAGTAAGGTGAGGTGAGCTATAAGGTAGGTGCTAGTTCTACATACACTTCTTTCAACAGTTGCCGTCAAGAAGTGTGGTCAAAGCGTTGAAGGATTTGTCCCACCACCCACCGACCCACCCACCCACCACCCCTCCCCTGTAGTAGGACAAAGATGACGAATGGTCTCGAGATGTACCTTCGATGATCTGCTCTGCATGTCGGAGAACGTTGGATAGAAATCCCATTGTAACTATATTTCATAGATTTGCATCTCACACTGCTGCCAAGCCTTTTGTATACGGGGTCCTTTTATGGTCCGCTGAAGATAAATGGCACCGCCTCGTGTCCAAGGGATGTGCGATGCCACGCTTTGCTAAGTAGAAAGAAAGAGAAAAAAATGTTCCGATGTATTTTCATGCGTCGGTGTATTATCGTTGTTGTTGGCTGTGCTTAGTTATTAATGCTCGCTGATTACATTTGCTTGTGTGCCAGAGTCATAAAAAAACTATCCCCACATCAGAATTTGTCTGCTGTTAGGCACGATGTGGTTCAAGAAGCCGTTTCAGCTTATCTTTGAGACATTAGCGTTTGGATCAAAGCGAACGTCTTTGGCTTGTATTCGCATCTTACATACAAGCCGACCTGTAATATGTGGCGTGGTTTGTATGGAAGCAATTGCTTTCGAATAAATAACAGCACAAGTAGAGGCAAATATCTGTTGTGATTGTGATGATTTAGAAGAGGTCTTGAGCTCGAATTTGTTTAGTAGTAGTGCGTGGGCGTTGTTTGTTGACGTGCGTTTCATCATCGTGCGTCCTTTGCTTCTTTGCGGATAGACATTTTGCTTTCGTTGATGACTCTTACATCTGCTCAATGAAGGTCACTTGCAGCTGCATGGATATGTTGTTTTTGTCTGGATGATGTCTATGGAAGGTGGCTGCGCTGGGTTTCATAAATCTTCGTCTCTTGGATTTTTGTGTCGGATGATTATACGAGAATTCATCAGCTGCTTTTGACAGATGCGCGATATAATAAGATATAATAATGTTGCGGTGGTTAAGCTGCGAGACTGTCGTCGTTGATAGGTCAGAGTGACTTTGGGCAGAGATTTGTTTTGAGATTCTTTCTGTCCAACGTGTGCCACTGTGCCTCCTCCTGCTGCATGGCCGATCTAATGAGTACATCGACTGTACACTGTAGGTGGGAAGATGAGATGGCGAGGGAGAGGATTGACTGTGTACCTACCTTCATCAGTGGCGGTGCCAGGATTTTAGTTTTGGGGGGCTGGAAATTTTCATTTTCGTCCATCAAAAGTTCTAGAGGCCTTTTAAAAAAAGATTTTTTAGTCATTTGCTTGAAATTTTGGAAAATGGTCCTTTTCATCCAGCAAACTTTTTGACATTTGTTTGCATTTCAGTTTTTAGGGGGGGGGCTAATCGTGCAAATATTTCATTTTACATGGGGAAAAATTGATGGACTTTTGGGGGGCTTAGCCCCCCCCCCCCCCATTCCCCCTGTTGCCGCCACTGATCTTCATATGCTGAGACCAAGAAAAACCAGGCTGCTAAACTTCATGTCCATGGCTGTCGCTTAAGGCCTTATTTTTCTTTTTTCACACCAGACAGGTCCTGGATATTTAAAACTGTGTCATTGTGAATGGAAAATGATTATTTATGTATGCTTCTGGGAATAATGGCCTCTGACTCTTTCTGTACATCCGGTATGTGTTCTTGTATGTTTCCGTGTGCCCTTGAATGTGTCATTGTCTCCATTTTCGTATCAGTGTCTGTCTGTCTGTCTGTCTGTGCTTGTTTGTTCGGAAATAATTTCCGCTGGTTCGTTAGGGTGTCGGTCATTATTATCGTCATGGGTCTTTTGGAATTTTGTTTGTTTTGATATCAGAGTTCAGGTGATGAGTGCACTGAAGAAATAATATCTATCCGGGAATATTGACTTGTACTTGTTCGAAGACAACATGCTGGCCTCACTGCTTTTCGATGTTCTCGTCTAAACATCGTGGGAACTGATGCAGATGATTGCAAATAGGAACTTGCCATTTATTAGCTTTTTGGTCTCTTGGTATTGTGGACTGGCAGCAGACAATCTGGCCTTGCACAGCAGTGTCTGAGAGTGCAGTTGCACACAAAGGTCTTCTCTAGCGCTAGTTGCACTTGTCACTTGTCAGTTCTGCATCTGTATATTTAGCTGCTGAAGTGCCTGACAAAGTTTAAACCGTATTCGCTTCGAGATCAAATGGCTATTCGATATTCTTCTGAATAGTAGCGGCCTATTCACGAGACAGCTGTGCTCCCTGTTTCTTTTCCAGAGCCGTGTTTCTCTTACTGCAAGATCGTGTCTCAAGTTTTCCGTCCATGTCTTTCATTGTCTTCGTCGAAACTTCGCGTTCCCTCCTCCTGAAAATGTATTATATTATAATGCCATTGCTGGCAATTTTCTGTCATCCATTCTTACGAAATGACGAAATGATGTCAGTCTTCGTTTTCTCTGATCCTATCTATCTACCAGTGTTTCCTTCTGTCCCAACTACTTCCGGATTACCTCATTACGAATCCTATCGCGGCGTCTGGTCCTTCCCGCTATTCTTAATCCTTTCCTTTCATCTTCTTTCCATAGGCATCAACACTCAGATCCATACATCACGATTCATGACTATAGTGACAAATGCCCCATACAGTTTGATTTTTTGTTCTTTTTTCGTGATTAATTTCTTTTCTTGCGTATCACGATGATAGGTTTCTAATATCCAGATGGCTGCGGCACAGGTAATGGCAATCTAATTGATGAGACTTTAAATTTGATGAATCAATATCATCCTGTTCTCATTTTTTATGTCTCCTCCTTGCATAATTATCCAAAACATTTCCTGTCTTAAAGTAGGGTTTAATAATTCTTCTGATTTAATGAGTTTCTATGGTGACAACCGTCGTCACCTTCAATGATAATAATTTGAGGAAAAGTCTGCATCCCTTTGTGAATTGTTTTCTCTACATTTTATGTTACTGAGAACTTATGTGTTGTGTTGTTTAATAAACCCAGCTCTAATGATGGAATAAAGAGATTTGAATCATATGCCAAGTTAGTCGAAAAGAGTAAAATCACTACGCATGTTACTCAAGTTCTTGTCTTGAAACCCAGATCAAAGATAAACGTCCAAATCACTCTCCTCGATTTTATTATAGTAGAACTTGAACTATCGTTCTGATAATTTATGCTGACTAAATAACAAGTAAGCATTTCAAGTAAACAGTTCTTGCACCCCTCCTCCTCATCTGCCATCCCTGTTTAGATCCTCTGAGTGGAGTTTTTGTAGAATGTTCCATGGACAGAAAATCCCTCTTTGACTTCTGATTCTTTTGCTCATAGATGTTGCAAATGAAAGTTTGAATGTGTGTGTGTGTTTATGTTTGAAGTTGATATGAAACTGGTGGGAATAGAATTGTTCAGTCGTATCCCTCATCATCATCATCATCATCATCATCATCATCATTATCATAATCTTCAGCATTGTCATAATCATCGGTGTAATCATCACCATCGTAATCATCATCACCATCATCATATTCTCATTAGTGTAATCATCATCGTCATAATCATAATCATCATCATCATAATCATCAATGTAATCATCATCATATTAAATCATCATCATCATCATCATCATCATCATAATCATCAGTGTAATCATCATCATATTAAATCATAATCATCACAGTCGTCGTCGTCATCATCATCATCATCATCATCATAATCATAATCATAATCATCAGTCTAATCATCACCATCATCATCATTAGGCTGCCAGCCAAATGGTTTCGGTGTGAAAGACTGATTTATTCCATTTCTGAATATAGTGACTAACATGGAGGACTTAGAGGAGGTCTGGAAGCATTTTGCAGTTTAGCATATTATGCTAAGCGACCCAAGTACCTGTCGATATATCATCTTGTGGTCTACATGTGGAGGCGGCGGTGGAGAGAGGACTGCTGGTCTCTCTCTCACACAATCTTCTTGATCAGCTTTTCCATTACAGCTGATTACCGAGCAGAAATTGTTGAGATTGAATTGCAAATGCCGCTATTACCTTTGGTAATTAGTTTCCCCGGTTCTGGTACAGAGATAATGACTGCCACCACCACCACCACGGTGATGGTGACTAGTTCTGCAGAGAATAATTCTGTTTGCCGTTGTTGTCACAAGTGTTGATATGCTAAATCCGTGTCGCCGAGCGTTGAGTAATGTTCCGCGAGCGTAGCGCGAACCGATTTATGTAGCTCCATAAAGCGTCGTTGGTTATCCGCGCTGACGGACGGATGGATGGATATCCGTGCTTCCCACGCTTGCGATAAATCATTCGGAGGGACTTCGCGAGGGATTTTGGGGAATCGGTTGACACATCGCTCGCTTTATAATTTGAGCAAACTGCTCGGCTTTACGGTGGTCCACGGTGGCAGCTGGTTCTGACCGGAAGTGCCAGCAGCGCTCACTGACCAGGCGAGGTCAGGAACAGATACAGTGCGTGAGCACTGGACGACATGCCACTGCTGCTGCTGCTGCTGCTGCTGGTCATGCTGCTGCTGCTGCTGCTGCTGCTGCTGCTGGTCATGCTGCTGCTGCTGCTGCTGCTGCTGCTGGTCATGCTGCTGCTGTGGTTTCTGGGAACTACCGGAGGAGGTTGGCAATTCAACGCTTTTATTGTTGTGGCAATTAAAGGCCTTTATTGTTGGCTGTTAGGAAGGCTTGCCGCATCGTCGTTAATGTCCATTGTCTTCAACGTTGATGCCACTGTGGAATTCGTGTGAATGGGTTTATAACTTTAGAAGTTTTAATTAGAGGTGTATACAATGTGCCAGAGATGGTAATTATGTTTCATGTATGATTATGGTACTGCTGTACTCTATCTCTGTATCTATGTCTCTGTCTGTGTGTCTCTCTTCCTCTGTGTGTATTTGTGTGTCTTTCTCTGTTCACATTGGTCTGTTTTTCTGTCTTGTTTAACCTTGCAGAACTTTGAAGTTCAGCTATTTAAAGTTAATTTGAAAAGACATTCTCCACTGGTTTAATGATTTCTTCAAGTAGTCAAAGTCCTTTTGACCCACATATAGACAGCATTTCTGCTTCATGGCAGTCATGAGCTAACTTGACACTCTTCTATGTTTTTATTTCCATGTTGACTTACTGTCCTCTTTTTCTGTGCCAGAGGGCATATTTCTATGCCTTTATCATTTGGCTTCTATTTCCGGTTTGCCCACGCTGTCTCTGTCTGTGTCTCTGTCTGTCTTTCTGTCTGTCTTTCTGTGTGTGTCTCTGTTTCATGGTCTGTTCCTTTAGATGTTTCTGTGCAACTGTTTACCTCACTTCCTGTCTCTTAAGCTCTTCCCTACTCCCTTCTGTCCATCCATCTTCCACCATTTGCTTAGCTGTCAGTTTTGTCAGCCTCACTTCTCCCTTCTTCTGTACCTGTCTGACCCGTAATCATCTGCGTTCCTTTCTATGTACCTGTCTGTACTTCTGTGTACCTGTCTGTACTTCTGTGTGTCGGTGTCTGCAGTTCGCTGTCTCCTCTGTCCCATAATTGCAAATGGCCAGATTGGAAGCTGGATGTATATATATATATATATATATATATATATATATATATATATATATATATATATACATACATATATATATGTATACTTATATATATATATATTTATATATAATATATGTATATACTTATATATATATACTTATATATATACTTATATATACTTATATACTTATATATATATACCCATATATACACTTATATATACTTATATATATATATACTTATATATATACTTATACTTATATATATATATATATTTATATATATACATGTGCTGATGGGGATTTTCGATCTGACAAACTTTCCCGCTGGTCATGTGATCCCATGATTCCAGTCCAATTATCTCCTCCTCACTCCTCTTCCTTCCGCTCGTCGTCGAAACCGATTATTTGGTCTTTGCCAAAATGCTCGTTGCTTCGTTTGGGTTGCGTTCCAGGTCAGCAAGGTCATTATAGACTTGCCAAGGGCATATGTTTGGACTGATCATGGCCAGAACAAGAGGTTGTGTTGTGGAGTAGCCTGGCTAGTGGTTTACATCAGGGATTTACATTGATCAGTGGTTTACATCAGTGGTTTACATTGATCAGTGGTTTACATCAGTGGTTTACATCAGTGGTTTACATCAGTGGTTTAAATTGATCAGTGGTTTGCATCAGTGGTTTACATCAGTGGTTTACATCAGTGATCAGTAGCACTACCATTGTGGGGCGCAGTAGTGTAGTGGGTATGTTTGTTGCCTTGCAGCCGAAGGGTTACAGGTTCGAATCCACCTCAAGGCGCCGCATAGGGACCTTTAGCAAGTCCTTCACTCGCAATTGCTCAAGCGCTTTGGCGTGAATCTCTGATTCAGTGTCCGTGCTGTAGTCGGGAGCACTTCTGAGTAGAACCTTGAAGGGGCGCTATAACAAGTGCACGTAAAAACAAATTAGGAAATAACTACATACAGAATTGCATATGGAGCTGACTACTGTTCCTTCAGTGTTTTCTGTTACTTGATTAAACAGTCATCTGGTAATAACTTATTTTCTGCTTGTGGAAGTCATGTCCCAGAGGATGTCCTCCTGTTGTTTTGAATTTATGACCTCCGTTCAATTTATGCTGCAGTGAATGGTTTCAGAAAGCACAAGCATTTTCTGATACATGTATTGTACGGTTTCTTTGATGATGCAGACAATGGCAGTAAAAGCTTAAAAGTTTAGTCACAATATTCTTTGGTTCGTAGCAAATTCCTTTAGCATAAATTACCGTAAAACTTTAACAATAAACTGCATTTGTTCTCAGCGGCTTTTAGTACATTCTGGTCATTAAAGTGTTAAATTGAACTCTATAGATTTTGATTTTATTAGAAGAAGAACATTTAAAGAAGTGGTGTGTAATTTTATGGAACGGTTTCATTTGGGTTGGGGGTTTGGCCTCTAGACTCCACCGCAGAGCTGCACATGTCAGTAAATACAGTCCACTGGTTGTCTCAAAACTGGTTTTGTTTTCGTTGGTTTTGGGACATATTGAGAATAATGTTATATTAAATGTTGAAGAGTTATTCAGGTCAACATGCGTTTTGTAATTGAGACATTTACAGCTGAAGAGGAGGAGATCCATCTTGTGTATGTTTTTAAAAATCTTTTTTGGAGCATTTTTCCTGTTGATAAGATTGTTTATCCTTCTTCGCTTTGATGTCTGAGGCAGCTTCTAAGCTCTTGCTGTTCACGTGTTTAAGCACTCTGCTGCTTCTGGTTTTACTCAAGATTGGTTTTGGTATAATGGCCAAGTTGTGCATGCAATTCTTGTTTTTTTAGAGGAATAAATAAATGGTTGGAAAGAAACGTTGGAGCTGATTAGCTGTGCACTCTCTGATCAGGGATCGAGCATTACGGGGGAAGATGTAAAATACAGACTGAAGAATCGGTTGCCATTTAAAGATGATTTAGAAAATTTAAGCATAACTGAGAATACTTTTGAAGTCTTTAATAACTTACTTAGCTGGAAGACAGAATTCAAATCAGATCCTCATAATGTCGATTTCTGTCGAAGAATAGCCTTTGCAGTGTTTTCATGCACGCAGGAGAGCAAAAAAAGCAGGAAGCCATCTGGTCTCATTTTTATCATCACCTATTAACAGAGAAGCCATCGTACAAAACTGTACACCATTTACATAAAACGATCATAGTCTTTGGTAGACGGCTGTGGTAAAGACTATATAAGAGGATTTGGATGGATGGTTGGCATTATGCGCTGGACAATTCGTCTAAATCAATTTCAAACTTGATGTTTTGGGGATATTAGATCTGTATTTAGTTTATTTCACTAATTCAGATGACTAGAGACAAGGGCGGATACAGGAATTTTCGAAGGGGGGCCAAAAATTTTGGTATTGTGAGACAGTAGAAAAAATTTTTAGTCATCGACCAAATTTTCCGGGAAAAAAATACCAACTTATCCGCCAAAAAAGTTGATGACTTTTTTTTTTTTTTTTTTTAGTCATCGACCAATTTTCCGGGAAAAAGAAACCAACTTATCCGCCAAAAAAGTTGATGACCTTTTTTTTTTTTTTTTTTTTAGTCATCAACCAATTTTTCGGGAAAAGGAGATGCCATTTCCGAACGGGGGGCCACGTCCCGTACGATTTTCTAATAGGGGGGGGGCAGATGTCCTGTTTTTCTCTCCCACTACATGTTTTTGAAACCAAATGGGGGGGGCCACGTTCCATGCAATTTTTAAATGGGGGGGGCCATGGCCGGATTGGCCCCCCCTGGATCCGCCCCTGACTAGAGATACCCGCTAGATGTACAGCATGTCGTCTGTTGAACTGGTGATGCATTTCGCTTTAATTACATTCGACTCTGGTGGATCAGTCAACAGGGCTTTTCAGACTCTGCGCTGCCTTTCCGAGAACATCTGTTACCTGGTATTTATTGGCCGCATAATATAATGAGCCAGCAATCAGCTTAAATTAATGCCGTTTCCTGCAACCCGAACAACAATTTAACAAGCTGAAAGCAGCAGTTTTTGATGGTACTAGGAACTTCGTTGTTTGCCATGATTTTGAAAAGGATATTTCAGCATTCGGTCTCGTCAGACTTGTTTCATTTACTGTGAAACAATTACTGTGAAATGATTACTTGGCTGCATTGAATAAATGAAAATTGAATTGAATATATTATATTTCCTTTATTGAACAATCCGGTTGACAGACCGCAACCGGTTACAGTGTACATTTATGCAATTTAAACAATTCACAAGAACGCATATTGACAGTTATAAGACATAAATCTAACTACTAACAGAACAGACAGCCTGCAATAATATGGATGCAGTGCATGCGCTGTTGTGGCATGCTCCAACAATAATGTACTTTTTAAATGATATTATTTGTTGCTTGATGTTTGTGAAGATTTCTGTATCAGCTTCTTACCTGTGGTTATGGTAATTGGGGACGGGGCATATCCGGGGTGGGAGGGCAAATCCGGACATGGCCCCTATTTATAAATTTGCACATTTCTCACCAGCTATTCTGGTGGGGAAAATGGATGAGGGCCCCTATCAGGTTCGTAGGCCTCCCCCATGAGGTTCGTACAGGCTTTCAACAATACAGTGGGAAAAGGTGACAGAGAAGGCAGAGAATTTAAAAAGGGAGAAAAAGTAGCGTATGACTAAAAAAGGTCATCAGCTATTTTGGCGGGGATTATTATTATTAAATAAATTTATAGCGCGCACAAGTTCATACCGAAATGTGAATCTGAGGCACGGATAGTCACCGTCAGACGAAGATGTAATTAAAGATCCATATGCTTGAAAGCCAAGGAGAAGTAGTAAGTTTTTAGCCGCTTTTTGAAGGAAGGAAGTGAAATTGAGCTTCGAAGAGAGAGCAGAAGATGATTCCATTCCCTGGGTGCAGAGGCATGGGATGCACGCAAGCCCATAACTGTTTTGCATCGAGGTTCAGATAAAAGACTTGTACCCGATGAACGCAAGCAACGAGGAGGAATGTAAGGAGTTAGTAGTGACTGAAGGTAGGAAGGTGCGTTGGTGCTGAGAGATTTGTAGGTCAGACATGCCAATTTGAATTTTATCCTGTACAGAACAGGAAGCCAGTGCAGTTGATGGAGTAGGACTGAGGAACTAGTTTGTATTGGGGATAATGGTATGATTTTTGGGAAATGGTATCTTTTTGCCCGAGATTTCGACGAAGCGACTAAAAAAATTAATTTAAAAAATCGGAAAAAAATTTCAGACCCAAGAACGAAAATTGTGGACCCCTTTGAATATTTCTGTATATGCCCCTGATTGGAGGGGTATTGTTATTCTGAGCTTAATGTGTCAATTTGAATGGCAAGGCTTTGTACCTCTTCTTCTGCTACATTGACAGTCACACACGTGGGGCGTGGTGGTGTAGTGGTGGCGTCGTTGCCTTGAAGCCGGAAGGTTCGAGGTTCGAATCCACCTCAAGTCGCCGCACAGGGACCTTGAGCAAGCCCTTCACTCTCAATTGCTAAGCGCTTCGGCGTGAAACTCCGATGCAGTGTCCGCTCTGCAGTCGGGAGCGCCTCTGAGTAGAGTGCTTGAAGGGGCGCTATAACAAGTGCACATACATACAAACAAACCATGTGTTCTATATAAATTGAGCTGTCGATTGGCATGCAACTCCTGAGCAATTCATTTTCTCTCATATGACAGCACAAACTTCCCAGGGCAGATTCTGAAATGTGACCATGAATTTAATTACTTGTTCTTATTGTGGAATACACAGTAATGATGTTTTATCATAGTTAAATGAATGCATAGACTATATTACTAAGGTACTCATTTGGGGGGGGACTGGTATCCAGTTGCTGTTGCTTTTGTTTATGCAGAAAGTCTTTTGGATTCTATGCGAAGAAAGGCTTGCCTTTATTTCTTTTAAGCTGTAATGAATATTAATGAGACAAGGCTCTGCATGGTGGTGCTGATCCCTCTTTCATTGCACGGATGATCTCAGCATCCTTAGAACTGACAGAGACATTATTTTAGTTCTTTATTATGCGGATTATCTCTTTTTTATCAATTCTTCTGCTTCTCTGAAAAGACTCCATCGTCTTTCTCTATCTGGTCAGTGACCGTGAAATATGGCACCAACAGGAAGTTATCGTGCTGGAAATTTTATTCACCGCTTATTTGCAAAGAACATTTGTGATTGTTTGGCAGGTGCTGTTCAAATTAAATTAAGAATTCATTTAATGTAACAACCTTGGATGTGACAGATTATTGGATCAATTAAAAGGAACAGATTTCCTTGGGTTAAATAATTTCATTGAATATGAATAGATTTTGTTGAACTATTCAAATCTGAAATTGGTATGATTGAATACCAGTTGGATATTTTGAAACTTTTTCATTTTCAATTAGATTTCTGTGAAGGTGACTTGAACTGTGATTTTTTTCTGTTTTCCAGGTTTTGCCTTCGTGACGTTTGAAAACGAAACTAGCGTTGACAAAGTGTGCGAGATTCACTTTCATGAAATTAATAACAAGATGGTAAGTTACTACTTCAAAGAAAGTATTTCAACATCAAACAACATTGATGTAGGCCAGCGTTTCCCAAAGTGGGTTCCGCGGAACCCAAGGGTTCCGCGAGGCGAGCGCAGGGGTTCCGCGAACAGTTGAAAATAATCGATTTTTTTTAAATGCACTGAAAGTTTGAAATTACAGCCAATCGACTTTTGTGTTTTGTCCTCGCCCATTGAGTGGCTATCCAGCTTTCATTGCCCATTAGAAATTCAGTTACCATTTATAGACATCGATCACTGCTGAGATGTACGTAGGTCAGAACTGTAAGTCTGAACATGAACGCAGCCATCTTTGTTATCGTTAGACCGAGGCTAATCTGAGCACGATTAGGCCTAAACGCGACAGCTTAAAAAGTACCGCCAACGGCGCCAAGTCAAATTATCATACTGCTCAGTTGTGACAAATAACAATCTTATTAGTTGGTGTAAAAATTTACCAAAATTCAGTGACTGTCTCGTAAGCTTGGGTTCTAGGCCGCTCTTCTTGATTTAAATGATAGGCATTTGCTATGGTATGATATGGTAAAGCTGACAATAAGAATCCAGATTGCAAGTGTCAAGCCAATTATAGTAGAAAAAATGCATAAAAAAAGAAAATGGCTTTTCGTATTCTAAAATGTGCGCTACTCCCAGTATTGTGATACACGAGTCGTGATTTTCAAAACAGTTCAACTTAATTTTTCGAGTAAGAGAAATAAACTGTCTACAACAGCGTTTGGTAGGCGTATGTAGCCAATGACGTACGCAAGAGGGTTTCGGGGATTAGGGCCCATTGGCCTATAGGGAAAAGTTTTTTGAAAGGTCATTTAGGCCTATCCACTTTAATAAGAAAAACAAAACAATTGCTTGTAGAAACAATTGTTTTCTTACTTTATTCCCTTTGTTACTTTATTCCCTTTTTATTCACTGTAATACTGTTGGGTTGGTGTCAGAAAGGGCATCCGGCCAGGCAAAAAACTCCCCGTCATAAATTCCTGGCTACGCCACTGCATGTAGCACATATTAGTAGGCCTATGCTTTATAGGGACTATGCATGCCTCAGTTCATTTATTTGATTATGGGGGTTCCGCAAGAAAAAATTAGGACACGAAGGGTTCCGTGGCCCAAAAAGTTTGGGAAACGCTGATGTAGGCTATTCTACTGAAACCTTAGAACGTAACTGCCGGAAATAGCTCAAGAAACATTTAAGCATAACTTAAGAAGCACCTCTTTAGATAGCTGAGTTTTGAGATGCTGTATAAGGTTATAATTAAGAGGCATGTGCATTGTGCACTCATACACAGAAGAAGCGCTGTTCATTAACCCAATAACCCTGAGGGGCAGTCTTGACCATGAAATGTTAGTGATTTAATTTTCTTAGCCTCAGCCGATCTTCTGACCAAAATCTGTGGTCAATAGCATTGTTATCGCCAAGTTGGCTGGGCGGTAGAGGCGAAGTGGAAATCTTGCAACAAATTTTTCTGTCCTTGGTGGGATATCAACTGTTGACTTTTCAGTTGGTGCACCGTAATGCACCCCATATATACTGTATTTGGTGAATAAGTCAGTCAACAAATCAGCCAAACATACATTTTAACAACGGAAATTTAAGTCTCCAGGCAAAGATTTTTTCTTTGGTTGATATGCTCCTTGGACTATTCAGTCATGATGCGACTTTATAAAGTTAGGCCTACTATATAAGTTCTGAAATCTTGAAAGGTAGAAGTTGCTATTGAAAATAACACGGTGCACTTTCCCAGCACGGTGCACTTTCCCAACACGGTGAACTTTCCCAGTGCTAGGCAAAAGTGTTTGCAAAAACTGTGGGTGCAGACTTTTGAGTTTGAATCTGATGGAGATAGGCTACAAGTCGTATACAACAGACTTTTCATATTGTTTGTTGCCATCAAGTTAGTGATTGCAATCAGTGATTTTTATAGCAAATTTTACTTTATATTGAGCTGTAAGTCTATCACCTATATTGCTCGAGGCATTAATTGTATGCTATCAAAAATCTTGTGAAATTAGCCAAAAAAACTTTGAGTACACAAGATAACTTGTGTGCTGGCTCACAGAGCAATTCAGCTGAGCCACCTAGGTGGGCTAAAGGTCTGGACCAGACAGTAAACCTATAGTCATGTAGGCTTGATCACTTGAAACAGTGAAGTACATGCATCAAATTAGCGGCATATAAAAAATCATAAATCATTTCTCGTTGGTTTCTTGCTAAAAGAAATTGGCAATTTGATACACCAGGTCACCATGGCCTTCCTATTTCTCGTGGGTGGCTCCAAATGAAAACTTAGGGATAAAGCGTTGAAACTTTTTGCTCACTCTTCATCTATAAACGATGTGCGAAAAGAATTACAGAGTTCGTTTGTATGCGCACTTGTTATAGCACCTCTTCCAGCCCTCAACCGCTACTCAGAGGCGCTCCCGACTACAGCACAGACACTGCATCGAAGTTTCACACCGAAGCGCTGAGCAATTGCGAGTGAAGGACTTGCCCAAGGTCCCTACGCGGCGACTTGAGGTGGATTCGAACCTCGAACCTTCCAGCTTCAAGGCAACGATGCCACCACTACACCACCGCACCCCACAAGAGAGACTGGACGACATTAAATAAAGTCGAATCAATTTTATTTTGATAAGGTGCCTAAATCTCCCACCGAGAAACTTAAAATTTAATATTGAAGAGTCATAATTATTATTAGGCCGAAAATTTTTCTCTAGACATATTTTATGAGTCAATTTCAATTTCAGAGTAAATTTTGCCCCACCCGAAATATGTTGTATGTACATTTTACTATCTCAGATTCTTGGTGTAGTCAATGCCTTAGTGTTATCAGCAAGACTTTACATGTGAGTTTTTATTGATATCTGACAACACCAGACTGATCGTTTTAACTGCAGCCACAGATTTCAGAGAAATAGTGCTGAAGTAATAATCTAGAATAATCTAATCACATAAAAACGTGCTTCGCTTTCAACCGTCTCACTAGAAGAGACGCTAATCTGAATAAACGTCGGACGTTAACTTATGACATCGTATCGTGCGTGCGCTATATAAACGCTTATACGCCAGCCAGCCAGCACCGTGCTCTTGCAGTGGAGGTCGGTTATTCGAGTAACGTCCTATTAATGTGATCAGAGATTTTTATAACACCGCTTTGAGGTAAATCTAGTCCTCGGAGGCGCATCAAATTCGAGACGGAAACGGCTGATGGAAAACGACAGGCCGCTAATCAAACAAGGACGCCAAACGAGCGAGCGAGCGATCGCCGGGACCGCGGCCCCCGTCCGTCCATCCGTCCCTCCGTCCGTCCGCCATTGGCGTCCACGGGCGTCTGATGCCGACACAGTTTGTTGATATTCGCTGCCACGCCGCCTCCTCCGCCGCCGGCGTGCGACTGGCGGACGGACGAGTTCGGTGAGAACTGAATATGACGGGCGGTCGTTAAGTGGCTCATCCATTCATCAGCGCTCGAATAAGTGCGCAATAAACCCAGGTGGTGCAGGCACGGACATCAAATGGAAGCTAATCCACGTCACGACTGCGTCCGATAGTCGCCCCGGCCAACGCGAAGCCTTCAAAAAATTGGCTTTCGATCATGAAAGCGACCGATGATGGTGGTGAATAAAATCCGAATGCGGCGGGGCGGCCATCTCGCTGCTCAGGCGCTCGTGATCGGATGGTTCCGCAGTGGATGAACGTCATTTGGCGATTAATTTTTTAATTGCTCTTTTGACATCGTACCTATAAATTGGAAGCTTGCCTGCAGGACTCGCGTTTTGGACAGATTCCCCATTCATGAGGGTGTGCTTATAGCTACAGTCTTCTACTAACCAAAGCACAGGATTGATATTGCAGACACCCGCACTCTTCAAAACATCTATATCTGTCACTTTAGCCTCCTAAATTATTCGCCATTGCGTAGGTGTTAGCGTTGGTCGCACGCAAGTTGGATTGCGAAGAAGAATTCTTGCTAAGTAGAAGTGGAATCGATAAAAAGATTCTTGCTGAAGTTGTAGCTTCATTGATGATAAATAGTTGTCATTTAAATAGAAGTTCGAATGATAAAATATGGGTGTTGCTCAAATAGGAGCTGGACTGATGAAACGAATCTTGCCACAATGGAAGTTGGATTGATGAAAGAGATTTATGCCAAATTAGAAGTCAGATTGATGAAAAATAATTAGATTGCACCAGTTGAATAATTTAGAACACTAAAGCTATAGGTTGTCGTTCAAAACAGTCATCATCTGCTATTGACATTGTTCAAGCTCATATTATTGATGGTTTGCTGTGACAGGTGATTGACCCTTTAATTGCAGTGCACATAATGAATATTCATGGTATTCAAGAACTGATACTTAACGGACTGAGTTAGAGTCCTGGAGATTGATTTGTCTTCGTGAATTGAGTTCAGTTGTGGAGGTTGTTGCACGGTTTCTGAAGCAGAATGTCTGTAAGTTTACTTTTGTTGTTGTTAATTTACAAAGGTAGAGTGCAAGAAGGCTCAACCAAAGGAAGTTATGACACCGCAGATGACCAACAGAGGTCAGCACAAATGTTTTAATTAATAATTATGTCAAATGACCAATTCAAAGTCTTTCATGATTGGCACAGTTTTATTAGACTAGCACTTGACTATTTTGTTTTCCCAGTCTCTTTCAGTGCACTGTCTGTTTGTTTTTGTGTGCTTAATTGAAATGATTGCTTCTTTTAATTCTTTTATTGATGGTTGCTAAGTAATGGAAGAATAACTGTGAGAATAAAGCACCTTGGAATGCCTCTCAAAATTTATATAGCCACTGATACTATTGGCCATGGGCAAAAGCGGTTCTAAGCAAAGATGCAACTGGAGAAATATATTATAATATAATTATTATATACCTGGTGATTATTATGTATTAGTAAATTAACTCTTCTAGAAATGTGACAGAATAGAAGGCAGTCTATATAGGTAATTGGATTACCTAATAGCACATCAAGGAATAGGAAGGAGATTCAGAGGACAGCATAGTTTTCTTAACGAGTTCAGGGCAAACAGAAGTCAGAGCCTAATGAGATCATTATGGATTCAGAGTGCTGGCAAAGTAGGGATTAGATGGCAATTGCCCATGCAGAGGCATATTATTTTGATTTTTCAGAGAATTCGCAATAATCTGTACAGGGAGAGTGAACAGCAAAGGAGAATTAAAGCCATCAGTGTCTGAGTTTAGAGAGACTAGTGTGGGAGAGGATGAGGAGTAGGAGAGTGTACAGGCTGGTGGACAAAGGAGGAGTCTGAGGAGAGGTGGGATTTTGAGTAAAGAAATAGTTTTCATTGGGCCAGATGAATGTTTGAGCAGAATTATCCTAAAGAGTCAGACATTGCCATGTAGAGTGACTGCCAACTCGAGTCATTGTTTTTGTGTAATTCAATTGAATTTTGAAGTATGCATTTCAGCACAGTTCTACAAAAGTTTTTCCGTTTTTTATTCTTATCTAAAAAAGTCCGTTTTTTTCGTTTTTATTTTTCGTTTCGTTTTTGCCGTTTTTTTATTTTTTCTATGACCATATTTATTGATTTACTGTCTGCAATTATTTTTTTAATGTTCTTTTCGTCTGATATCTCTTACGCTGTCGCCGTATTTTCAAGGATTCCGCTAATTCAGATCACTATTTCATCGTTTTGCTTAGTGTAAGCTATGTTATTTGGTTGTTGATTAAAATTAAATTGCATAAACAAGGTTTTCAATTTTGAACTGTGGTACAAGATGTAAAAAATCCATTTATTTTTCCGATTTTTTCCTTTTTTCCTTTTTTTTTTAATAAAACGGCATTTTTTTGATTTTTATTTCTTTTCCATGTTTTTTACATCTATGGATTTCTGTGAGTTTGCTCCTGTCTGATCCCAGTTTATCAATTAAAAACCTTTGTGTTGTGCTTGTGTGATCAGTAACTTCAAGCTCTTTAATAGGCCCTGGCTGGGATCTTGGTTGCATCTGCATACTTAGTAATTCCTACTTTGCCGTTTTGAGATATTATGGTCACGACACTGAAGAGGACGTCAATCAATTGTTATAGCCTTGAGGTTTATTGCTTAATGAGTCCATTGTTCTCATGATACTGAGCAGAGAATCATCTATGCGTTACATGAGATGAACTGTGTGTCATCTAAGACCTTAACCAGCCAGTGAAAGATGAGCAGAGTGCTACCTTAAAACTGTGAGCAGATAGATGGTGAAAATAGAGTTAATCAGCTGATGTTGTCCTCTGAAGACCTCAATCAGATCTGGTTTAAACAGAACCAGACTTTGAACCAAAGAACCGTCCTGCTTTTATTTATCAAATCGGATAGATCAATTTCTGTTGAATGAATCTGCCATGGAACAGTAGTCGGCTGTGTCCCATCTGAGATAAACTTGAGTGACAGTTGAATTATGAAGTATGAGCTAGAATAGCAGTACACCAATGATTTCAGCCTTGATTCAATGCACCGAATCATAATCCAATCTGTCTCTCGTGTTTCCCCATCTAATTAATGATCACATCACTGATGCTGCTGGGCAGTTTGCATTGAAGCTGGACTTCCATTGGAGATGTGCCTATATGATGCCAATTCTTTTGACAAGCTGCTGAAATCTAATTTATATTGTCGTGGTTGAGATGGGAGCGCTTCTGAGTGGGTATTGCTTAAGTGGGCATATGGCATTTTCAATGAATCTATGCATATATTTATGGTATATATATATATATATATATATATATATTATGTATTATAAAATCATCTCATGATATATATATATGCATTTGAAGCATATATGTTCCATATATGTTATTTTGTGTGCATGTGTGTGTGTATATATATAATACATATTGCCAATACAGGATCTAACTAGCGGTCGAATGATTGTCTAGAAAAGCATTCATGTTATGATTGGATTTATATAGCTCCATTTTACGAAAGTGAGCGCTGGGTACAGTGGGTCGTGCCATCCTTAAGTGATGTTCAGACATATATCGTTAAAGGTGTGTGTTATTTTTCGTTTGCTTAGCGCTGGTGTCGATGAGCATTCCGACAGCATTTGCTTCAGCGTATGGCCGTGGCTATTCGCTTGCCAGTCTGCCCAGCTACTATATTCCAGGTAGCACAGTTTCTAATCATTTACACTGCTTAATATATATATATATATATTAGTGTGGTTCACAGATACATGTTAAAAAATAAAGTTCAAGCTAAAAACCAAGACACCCTCCCCGTTTGTTAGACCTATCAATAGTATTATTGAGACAAAATTTCAGCTTCATATTCCAACTGGAAGATGGTGCTCAACGACTGTGTTACTTTGCATGGGCCAATGTATCGGCGTTAATGTAGAAATGCATGTGTCGAGCATATATTCCCATACAATTGAGTTTTATTTCGAAATAAATCAAACATTACTGTAACATGACAATATGAGTGATACTTAAGCAGTTGGCCAGCTTGAAATCGAAAAGTTCAGTAGGTTTTAAATATGGAAAGTGTCAAAAAATGTCAAAAAACATCATTAAATCCACAAATGTCTATAATTGTTCTTATTTTATGACTCCAACACCCGATGCAGTCTTATACTCAAGAAGGCCTTGCAGTTTGCAAGCACGGTGTCAACAGCAGATTTCTTGATTGATTGAGCGAGGGCAACTTTCCTATTTGCCTTGACCACTTGGAGAAAACACAGCTTTTTTCTTCATCAGCGATGAGTCAGTTGAATTCCTCGAACAACTTCACACTGTCTTCTCTCAGCCGTGTCGTTTACCACTCTTAATTGCTGACTTCAGTCTCTGACCTGCTGGTAATCCTCATTCTCAATCTATTGCTCAGGTGTAAGTGCAAAAAGAGAATCACCAAACTTCAGGTGTGGCAGTAGTGTCAGTGTTCACTGGGTTACAAAGTCGCCCAGGCAATCTCTCTCCTTCAGCACCACATCACTACTCCTCAACATCCTTTCACCGAGGATTTGTAGTCATTACGTAAAGTATCTTCACCTTATCTGTAGCAGGCAGTTGGCA
Organism: Lumbricus terrestris; assembly: GCA_949752735.1. Classification (NCBI taxonomy): domain Eukaryota; kingdom Metazoa; phylum Annelida; class Clitellata; order Crassiclitellata; family Lumbricidae; genus Lumbricus; species Lumbricus terrestris. The sequence goes on along the minus strand of OX457039.1, from coordinate 14,533,677 downwards.
ACATAGCAGTGTCAGACCTTAAGCCTCATCTGAAAGGTACAATGTACTAGTGATTTTCTAGGACATTCATGGCAGCAACGCTGATCTCCTCTAGATAGTAGTCACCTGAATCATAATTATTTCCTAGATGAATCAAAATTTACCGATCTTGTCCTGGAGTTTCAGCAGCAAGAGGAGGTTTTTGCCCATGCCTTTGAGAGAAGGGAACCAAATCACACAAATGGATGAATCTGAGTTTCTTCCTACTTTCTTAGTTTGAATACGTCACGTTGTATGTTTTGATTGCATACAGTAACCTGGCCAATCAACATGTATGGTAAATTGGGCTATCCAGTTTCTTATTTAGGGCTGACTTCTAAGGACAGCCATTGACACCTCAATGATTTCTTGGTAGTCATCTCTTAAACTGACTTTATTTTCAGCAGACTACTTGAGAAAACCGAATGATCTCTCATGGGAGGCTTCAGTAATGGATACGACTTATAGAACTCGGATGTTGTCACGTGTTACACCATCCCACACATTCTTAAATCTCTTATATATTGGATTATATTTTGAATTAGATGGACCACAACACAAATGGAGATTTTCCCTAAAATCAACTCCATCCCAATGACGACAGCAGGCCAGCCACAGAAACTTGTTACCTATTATGTCTTCTTGAAAAACTTATACTCCTCCAAAACACCCGGTGTTGACATGTGTTGTATCAAAGATCAAGGCTTGGACATTATCAGTGAGTCTTCATATTAAGTTCAGAAGATAATGAAAGACCTTGGATTTAAATGATATCCTGCATAGAAGGAAAGTTGGGCACAATAAAGAGTTTATCCACACCATCATCTGAAACTAGCACTGACAGGCGGTCAACATATCCAGTGTGCTGCAAACGGGTACAAATTCAGATCTTACAGCTTCAGCATGCTCCATCCTGGTCATTGTAAGCACTCCATGTGAATGGTATTCCGTGAAAGTGACTGGACAAAAGATCGCACACAAGCGCTGCTGCGCAGTGATTGACACCAACAATCTCAATACTTCATGATCAGATCAGCGTATAATATGTCATTGCTATCAAGCACATTTGTCAATTGATGGCTAAACAGCAGTCTAGTCTTGACTGCGGTAAGTATAATAGCACAACAGAAACTATTTCAAGGTCATCTACACGACAATGGTTGAGGTTTTTGATCAAGCTACAATGAATCAAGATTTCTATCCAATACAACTATATGGTAATATTTCTATGTCGTTGAGCACAATCTTCCAGTTGGACTAGGAAGTTGAAATTTGGTGTCAATAATACTATTGACAGGTCTTACAAATTGAGAGGGTGTCTTGGTATCTAGCTTGAATTTTATTTTTTTGAACCACCCTAATATATATTATATATATGTATTAGTATTTATATATATAAACTTGTATATGTATGCATAAACTTGTATATGTATGGCATTGTGCTTAGTAGTATATCTAGCGATAGGGCTGTGTTTGGAAACATTTAGCGTGCACATGCAATGGTTGCATTTACAAAAATGGGTCAATCTTTCAGTAGTTGAATTGCATAATTTACATTTAATGCCAGTAGCATTGTAGCTCAGTAACAGGACCACAGCCAGGTTTGTGTAAAGAGGAGTTTAGTAGCTGGGGGTTGTATATAAGTGCAGTGGAACAGCGATACTTAAAATATGCAACAGTAAATTGCTACCCTACTACACTACTCAGTATTACTAGTATTGGCTCAATCCTCCCCATTCCACCTCTTACATTTAGCTTCGCTATAGTATGATACTATGATATTATAGTATGATACTATTGCCATTGAACAGAATTCATTCTCGGTTTCATGTCTTGACTTACACGTTTTGATTTGTGAGGAGATTGCAATTGAGATTGGAAATCAGAGATGGGAAAGAAGGTTGGATTAAAAGAATAGTTTGGTAAAATCCAGCAAATCCATTGTTTCTTTCCATCTGCCTTTAATGTGAACTGCCTCCGATGTATCACAATATCTAACAACCATGTTGTGGAGCCAACAATATAATCCAATTGATGAGTTAGGTCCATAACTTTGATGATAACACTTTCATCATCAATCAGTTCTACTCCTTTTTCATGTCTCCGTCTACTCCTCCCAAACATCTCCGGTTTTAACCCCTTTACCGTTCGCCCCGAGTATAATCGTCGATTTTAGCGCTATTATATGCCGGCTGGACGGTAAAGGGATTAAAATCGAGTTTACTCTTGAAATCTTTCATAATAGCAATAAAAATGAGCAAACAAAAATTTGCTGCGTGAAGTCTGGTTCAGCAGAATCAACAGCTGCACTCTGCACTTGCTCACATTGATGTAGCAAAAGCAATCGCACATGTGCACTTGTGCAGTGTATGCACTCTGCTATTGAACAATGTCCTTTCTGTATTTTTTATTTTACTTGACTTCTGAAAAATTTTCATCAACAACGCTCGAAATGAGACTCTGTTTGATCACGTGAGATTTTTGAGAATTTTTGGCCTAGATGGGACTTGTTTCTGTGTTTTCTGCACCAGTATTATGCATTTCTGTGGAAATCAGATAAGCAAAGACTGCCTTTATACACTACTCTTTATGAGTTGGCCAATGGATTGAAGAGAGATAGCATCTTCCTTAAGGCATATGTGTTGGTGAAATTAATGTTCAATGTCAGCTATGATACTGTGGCACAGAATTTTGCATTAGACTTCGGCTATCTGGTTATAGAAATCAGTTACTCTGAACTACTTTCGGCTGGTGATTTAGCGTCTTACGGCTCTGTGGCATAATTGTTGGGCAGCGTGATGCAGCGACTTGGTTCTTGTATGAGAAAGATAATTATCTCTAGTTCATGTGAGTGGATATCCTAGTCAAATTAATGACTGATCTATCTATGTATTTCTTTATATAGCGTGCTTAAGTTATAGCGATAACTGCAAAAGTCGGCTGAGATTTTAAAAACAAGAATCAATATCAGGCTTTTGCTGTCATGTGGATTTGTGCTACATAAAACTCTCTTAACTGCCTTAGTTCACTGATTTGTTTAATTCTTTTGCTTTACTTTTGGAGACATTTTCGTAAATCTGTTTTGCCCGATAATAAAGGTCAGTTGTTGAGGAGTTTTACGTTCAGCTCTGTATCCTGGTCTGGAATCCTGGTTTCTCTTGTGGAATTGTTCTCTTTAAATTCAGTTCCATTCTTAATCTTTATTGATCACATTTTATTTGTTGGAACAGTTCATGGGTGTCAAAGGTTAACCCAAAAGGACCAATAATCATCTGAGAGAAAGGCCATCCAGTTGTTAGATGCTGTGCTGTTCTTTCTTCAGCCAAGAATTGTTTTAATGCCAAGACCATGCTTGAGTTGTATTGTTAGAGGCATTTGATGCTCGGCTATGAATAAGCTCGCCTGCTCTATCGCCGGCTCTTGACATCCAAACCCACCTGCAGCTCCCTCTGCTCCAGTGACCTTGACTGCACAATCCCCCTCCCCCAAACCGACAGCCTGATGTGCAAACATTTATTGATAGGACATTATATTCTTTTTAAATTGTGTTTATTAGATATCTGTACACCAAAGTGCGATTGACAATTGGTCAATAGACAGTTGACTTACTTATTGCTGATATTGGGTCTCGGTGGCTGGTCCTAGGCTTTGGTGTTTACTTTAGTTCCAGTTCTGTCAGGTCTTAATATCATTCCGGTCGTGAAGCTTAAAACTCATCTGTCACTACTTGTTTGCCCATCTTGGCCTCATTGATCACTTTCGTGAATTACGGTATCTGATCTCAACAGGGCTTCTCAAATGTTCTACGACTTCTGACTGTGCTTTCGCTGTTCAAAGTTAATCAATCGTTGTTTTGCGCCTGATGCATTATGATAAGAAGTCTTCAGAAATTAAAATATATTGGTTATGTTAAGAATGAATAGAAGAGTGATTATCTTGCCTTAATGCAGGCCTGACACTCAAATGCAGCATGCAATATATGCCGTAGGTTGTTGTTTGCGAGTGAAGATATATTCTAGATGGACTACAGAGTCGACTCTTGACAGGCCACTGCGTCAGTTTTAAGTGTGAACTGCTTTCAGCACACCATCGATGGTCTTCATAAAAAGCTGGCACGTTTGTTTGCCAAGCGTTCTATCATTATCTCTTGCGTCTCTTAGAACTGCATTTCCAAAATCGTGACTTTTGACTGACTGTATATAATCCTCCACTTCAGCCGTTCATCTCTAGTCTTCTCCTTTGCACTTACGGAACGTGCAATATTGTTCCTTTTTTCTTAAAAATTATAACTTTTAAGTACAATTTCCAACTGATTTTGGAAATATGTTGTCTCATAGCAGCTCTGCTTGTTTGTGTGGTGCCACTTTAAAACACTTGACTGGTGCCAATGGCATTGATGCAGTGTAAGGCATTGCCTGATTTATACAGAGCAGGTGTGCTTCTGGTGGTAATCTAATCTAGCTAAACATATGCATTTATTGTAGAGATATAATATATATATATATAATATATATATACACAAATATAATATATATATAATATATATATTAGGGTGTGTCTAAAAATTAAAATCTCGATGCCAATATCGACCAATATGATTTTGTGTTCCACCTTCAGAAGTATAGTTATCTGCCAAATTAGATGAAAATCGGAATAGATTTAGGACTTGCTCAAAGCACTGGAAGGATAGCCACTTAGGCAACATTGTGACACATTGTAATTTTCACAGATCCAAGCAAGATTGGACGCATAACCATCAGATATAAGGCAAAATCCAAAGAAGTACTGTAAGTTGTCATAGTTTATTCCTCTTAGTACATTTGAAAAAATCTGGATTTACTTTACCATTGCAGAACAAATTGTTTCTCTCCTTTATTGCTGACCAGGACTTCATTGAAGGACTGCATAAGAGTCACTCCCAGATCATTCGTCTCTCTTAGGTCGGGTCAGCTATTATGATTTTGCCTCACTGTGTGATTGTTCTGATTACTATGGTCGCGGGTCTCAATCACGAAGAGAGCAGCCCAATCCGAGGATCTTGAATATTTTTGGTGGTGGCTTTTGGTATGCTTACAGTAGGAAGCCTCTCATGAGATCAGATCCCAGATCATCAAATTCGTTGCGCATGCTGTAGTCTAAGATTCGTCAAAAAGCTGTGGCCAACCAGGATCTATGACAAAAATCAAAGGTGTCTGGAAAATACTGTTAGGCAGTGGCGTAGCCAGGAATTTTTCATGGGGGGTTTTATGTCGGGAAACCCGGTTTTTTGCTATTTTTTCTTACTCAAATGAAAAAATAACCTTAAAAAAAATCTTTTTTTCGGAGCCAATGGGGGGGTTTAACCCCCGAAACCCCCCTTGCCTACGCCACTGCTGTTAGGGAGACATGTAAGACTTCTCTGGCATGGTATAGGTATGGATTCCTCTTTGAGCTTCATTGTTTTAGGTAAACAGATGAAATAGGACTTCACGCGAGACTAAGTTGCTGTCACAGAGAGTGACACTTCGAATAAATGATTCGATACCTTTTCAGAGTAGGATGGTCGAGATTATCCTCTCTGTGCTTTGACGTCGCTGAATGGAAAATTGATAACTGAAAAGCCACAATTTGATCATGTAAATCGCATATGACATACAACGCCGTTGGTGAAATGCACCTGGTCACCTGTACTTTATTCCCTTTGGTGGAATTCATCTTTGGAAAATGACTAGTAGCTCTTGACTAAAGACTTCCAATACTGGAGTCCTTGCAGAATCATGCAGTGAAACACTTTTCTAGAACAATTTCAGAGGCATGGTATCGATGGCGAGGTTCAAGGGGTCCTTTCCCAATTTCGCTTCCAGCTTCATGCATATGCCGCCCTTGCAACTCGTTTTACTCGCCACTGCAGTGTGTCAAAACACATGGTCAGGATTTTGTCTTCCAATCCCAGCTTCAGATCTCAGCCATCAAGAATCTGACATGACAATAGCTGTCACTGAGTGGAGTTAGGGGATGGCCAATAGCTTGGTAACAACCTTATGAAATATACCATTATCGTCCTGTCTCTGTAACATCTGGCATGAGCTTGTTATTCAAGTGAAGAGTAAGGGGAACTTGTGACTCAGAAGAATCTCTGCTGCCAGGACTGCAAGATCATCTCTCCCGCATTGAAACGTATAATTGCTACTGTCTGTTATACGTTATCATCCAGACTGATTCCTTGGTGTATACGTAAATTGAGCAGTACCTTGCATGGGAACCTTTCCTTTGTGAAGACAGCCTCGCATAGCCGAAGTGATATCAGTAGTGCCTATCAACTAAATCTCAGCTTTTTTGTAATCAATTTTGCATTGCGCCTGCTATATGATATAAGAATTAAAAGCACCACTTCCCGCCATTTGCAACACATGACCAGTGACAAAAAACATCACTTCAGTAACGACATGATCATGAATGTTTATATGCTGGGATCTAGTCACTGAGAAGGGTTCTATAACATGCAGCTCGCATGTATTGAAATCGTAGATTCTAATGCTTGCAATGCAACCGTGTTCCTAACTTCAGTCCTCTTGAGCAAGTCCTAAATGTTCAGCTATCGAGATATAATTTAAGATATTCAGTTTACACATGATTTGGCACAATAATTTCATTTGGTCGTTAAAAAATCTTTTATTTTAAAATTTCACATGTACCTTAAAAACACCCTAATATATATATATACACAGAGAGACAGTTTCTGACTGACTTGATACCGTGAAGAATTTTGCTTCATACTGTGTCTGATTTTTAGGTTTTGGTCTGACCCCGATTGGTCATCCGTCATCAATGATGCCCGGTGCATCGCGCACTATGCCTACAGCGGAAAGTCGAACTCTGGCAGCAAACCCTTACCTGGGCCTTGGACAGCAATGCAAAGGTAGGCAGGACAATGGGCATGACGCCATTGTTCTTTGGTTAACACTTTTTGTGTTCTAAACCTAGTTCTTCTTCTGTATTAGTCACAGAAAAGTCTCTAGTTCACTGTCAGCACTGTGGTTGGTTTGGGAGCACTCCTGAGTAGTGACAATGAATGGACACTATATAAATATGAATAATGAATAAATTAATAATAATGCACATAATTATATTAGTTAACAAGGTAGTGCAATTTATGTTGGTAAAGCGCATCTGGATGCTGACCATAATCTGCACCACCAGAACATATATGCATGAATGCTAGTGCTGAGTTTTACACTAAAGCCTGAGTCTCTTGAAATATACAACACGTCAATGCGCATGCCTGAGTACCTGATCACAAACAGGGATAACGAAAAACAACAGAGAAACAGAAGACAAGAAAATTACTAGTCAAGTGCAATCTTGTTCAGTGGTTGACTTCAAAGAATTCTGTGGCTGTCGTGTTACTGCTTTGCGGGAAGGTTGTAGAATTCATACACGTCCACTTGTCCACAGGATCTAAGCGTGGGAGATTAAAGGGTTAAATTGCATAGATTTAAACTGATGATCACAAGACGTTTTTACTGTGTTGTAAATGTGGTTTGGTCAGCTACCAATTCTTCCTTTTGAAATATGACAGAATTTCCGCTTTAAGTATCTATGAAGAGTAGAGATAGACACTGCTTGTCTTTCCTTAATATCCTGAGGAAGCAAGAACGTCGTTGGCAAATTACCGTTTCATTTTACTGTACAGTAAACAACGTTCTTGCTTAGAAATAAGTGGAAGATCCCTTTATAATTTGACGAATCTGAGAAGGAAGACTTGTTAGATGGTTCAAGTGACGGACAGTGAAGTGGCTTTGGGTGAGGGAAACTCCGGCATTGACACGGATTTTACACTATATTCATAACAAAGACCGATTAAATACATATTTAATCGGTCTTTGTTATGAATATAGTGTAATGAGTTTTAAAGTCTTTTTTCTTTGCTCGTGGTTGGGCTGGGAGCGCCTCTGAGTAGTTTCTTGAAGGGGCGCTATATAAATGCTATGAATGAATGAATGAATGAGAATTGAATATATTCTATATTAAACAGCAGGTAGGCATGTGTGTGTGGTTTGTTATAATAAAAATACTTTGTGAGGAAGTGGCAAATGTGGCAGGAGATAGCAGAATGTGTTTCAATCACGGGTGGAATTAACTGTTTTTAAAATGACTTTTATAATGACCGTTGTAATAGCTTTGCCGTTGTTGCAGTTGTATCAGTGTCATCTATTGTTGGTAGAAATCCATAAATTACAGTGCCTTAGTGTTGTAGTCATTGTGGCATTAGCACCAGACAATGTTTTTAAAATGTCTTTTAAAATGACTTTTATAATGACCGTTGTAATAGCTTTGTCGTTGTTGCAGTTGTATCAGTGTCATCTATTGTTGGTAAAAATCCATAAATTACAGTGGCTTAGTGTTTTAGTCGTTGTGGCATTAGCACCAGACAATGCGAAAGATCCATATCAAGTGTCTGGTTAATGCTGTGGACCGCATTCAATCGAAGTAATGATTTGTGACCATGTCCATGTCTGTATAGAATAGATGTGTATTGTGTATATATGCAGGTTGTTGTTGTATGCCAAGGATTGCATTGCAACTTTGGTATTGTCACAGAAAAAATGGAATCTGCAGTTTTATACTTGCTATCAGTGGCGGTGCTGCGGAGGGGGGCTAAGCCCCCCTATGAAAGGCTAAGCCTCCCCCCTAAAAAGGCCATCAAGTTTTTTTACATGCAAAACTGAAATATTTCCACAATTTTGGACCGGATGACTAAAAATAGGTCGTCTGAAATTTTGGCGGATGAAAATGGAAAATTTCCTCCGGGGAGGCTTCAGCACCCCCTAAAACTGAAATCCTGGCGCCGCCACTGCTTGCTATATGGGTATTATTGGTCTTGGAGAATCTGATATTAAAGCAGTTATTCCATTTAATAATCCAAATTGCGTTTTGTAGTGCAAGTGATTTTCATATAAGTTTTTGTTGAATGCATTTTCTTTTCATTGTCTGCTCTCATCATGTGCCATGAACTTCTGCCTGCATTTCACGCACATCTTGTGTTATAATGTCAGTGGAATGTGAATTAATAGATACAATACGATGCATTGCAATACAATACAACACAATACAATACAACACAATACAATGCTATACAATGCAATACAATGCAATACAGTACAATACAATGCAATACAACACAATACAAAAAGATGCAATACAATGCAATCTAACACAATACAATGCAATACAATACAACACAATACAATAAGATGCAATACAATGCAGTATAACACAATACAATACAATGCAATACAATATGCTGACCAATGGTGTCTGTCATATTTATCAGTGATGACGTCTGGTGGATTGATGTCCGTCATGAACGGCTTCCTTTCGTCGTATGGAACTCCGACTTCACCGACGAACAGTCAGAGCTTTGCTGCGTTGAACGGAGGAGCGGGACCAGGTCTGGATCTGTACAGTCCCAACTCAGATGGACTCGGTTATGTCCAGGCCAACAGTCCACAGCCGACTGGTTTTGCCATCAACTTCGGGGTTAGTTATAAATCTCTGCTTTTCACTCATCTGCTTCAGTAGTTCATACATTCAGACAGGATAGGACACAGACAGGCATTTGGATTGGGATTTAGGAGGCATTTGGAGGGGTTTGGAGGCAGTTGGATGGGATTTAGGAGGCATTTGGAGGGGTTTGGAGGCAGTTGGATGGGATTTAGGAGGCATTTGGATTGGGATTTAGGAGGCATTTGGAGAGGGTTTTGGAGGCATTTGGATTGGGATTTGGGAGGTATTTGGATTGGGATTTAGGAGGCATTTGGATTGGGATTTAAGAGGCATTTGGATTGAAATTTAGGAAGCATTTGGGTTGGGATTTAGGAGGCATTTGGATTGGAATTTGGAAGGCATTTGGATGGGGTTTTAGGAAGCATTTGGAGGGGGTTTAGGAGGTATTTGGAGGGGTTTTAGGAAGCATTTGGAGGGGGTTTAGGAGGTATTTGGAGGGGTTTTGGAGGCATTTGGAGTGGATTTAGAAGGCATTTGGAAGGATTAGGGTAATGGCAAACACTCTGGCTTAACACACTGGCATGGAGATAATTGAACTCGAGTTAGAGCCCCAGTTGGGCGGACGTGCTTTGTGCATTGCAGGCTTCAACCGGATTGTTTCAATAAAGAAAATATTAAAATGTCAGTTTGAAGATTATTATTATTTGCTTTGGTTTTATGGAAGTGATCTCTATTATGATTTTCTGTGCTTATTTTTGTAGGGAACTCTGATACCGGCAGCTTTCCAGAATGGAATTCACTAGACTCCCTTCATTGCTCTGCCTAAGGTATTTGCAAGATTGTTTTCACTTTTCTCTTTAATCTCAATGGCAGGCTGTATTGATTTTCCCGTGACTTTCAGTGTGTGCTGAAAATTGCATATTGTTAACGTGTTAGATTTCTACGCACGAAAAAAATTGTTGGCTGTGGCTGTTGATTTATTCATGGCAGTATAGATTATTAAGTGTTGTGAATTTTTAATCTCAGTTTAAAATTTTGACCTAGATAGTGCTGCTTCAAGAGAAGGTCATCAGTGATGCTCCGAATCTGACCAAATAAAACCAAAATCAAAGTTAATGGTCTTCAAGTACTTGCCGAAGAGGCAGAGAGGATGACATGTTTACTGTATGTCGCAGGTCATTGGGCAGAGTGTTCAGGAGGGATGGACCTACCATGCCTAGTACCTAACATGGCAGGACTTCTATGCTAGACCATGGAAGTGTAGGCTTGTGAAGTAACTTAGTTACCTGCACAGCAGTGTGTGGAGAAATCTGAGACCATAGGTGGAAGAGACTGGGTTTTGTATGACATTGAAACACCATTCTATGATTGCAAAACTGTTTCTTTCAGAGGACATGTATTTATTTAACTCCTAGGTTGCATCCATTCGCTACGATTGGTACATTACTGTTACCAGTTGCAGACTTTTCTCTTGCTTTGCAGGAAGATTTCTTACTCGCTTCCTTACTTAGCTGTGCAATGACTTTGAACATTTTATGAATATTGCTTGGCCATTTATAGCACATTGGATAACACACTGACTATAAAAACACATTTGACTATAATAGCAATCTCTATGTTTACATATCTCTTAGGTTTTGAGTAACGATTATAAATTTACATCTCTTGGAATAATTATGACCTTAGCATAGCAGTAGAATGCCTTAACACTAGACCTCTTGCCAGCCAGTGGCTGTTCCGCAGCTGTGCTTATCCGTATGATGTTGCATTGATATGGACTCCTTGCTGCCATTAATTGTTGCGGCTGCCATTGCCCGGAAAGACGTACCACGTGATGTTATTTTCCCTGTCTTCCAACCAAGACGTGATATGCTGGAGACGGTATGGCGGTCCTGTCCATTCAGGCATAGCATTCTTAATGGCCGTTCGTAATGGCTTTCTGCTTTCATCCGCACCGTCGGATTTTTTTTACTCGTTGTTTATCAGTTTTGCCATCGGCAGAAGATCCTGCTGATTAACAGTTCAATAACGGTAGTGGTTATTTATTTACTAAATGTGTATATATAAAAGCTAAATGCTATATATAAGAGTTAAATCGTTGCCTACTCGGTAAAATGACTATGTTAGGACTATATTAGGACTGGTTTGCATTTAGATAGTCTCAGTGGTGTGTAAGGCACATAATGTGACCTTTTAAGCTTTGTGCAATGAATCTGGCACTTATAGCGGCCGAGATACAAAAAGACTAGATGATGTGCAGATAAAGGCACAAGTAGATAATGCACAATTCAAAAGTATAGATTTTGTGTGTATGTACTATGTATGTATAATTGTATATTATAGAAATAATCTGTCCTATTGTCCATGCAACCATTCCACAATTGTAGTGCAAAGTGACCAAATCAGCTTTAAGTTGCATGAATGCATTAGTGAGATAATGGTCAATTTTAGTGAGGCTGAAGGTTATCACAGTTCTTCTGAATTTGTTCAGTTTCGGAACCTCTTTCTCGAAAAAGATCTGGTTCAGTAACAGAAATAGAACTTTCAGTTAACGATAGCTGTACGTTCAGTTGTAGTTAACTGAAATAACACTGGTAGTTTTTAGTGTACTTGCTGAGTTTTATTTAAATATTTTTATGTTTTCTTTAGTTGACCTGATCTTGCAATTGATAGTTTTTAAATGGCATGGCCAAATTTCTGCAGTCATGTTCTTCTAGACATTTGCATGGCTACCTCTACTGACTCTGATATCCGTCGGCTGTTTCCGTGTCGCAATTGACAAGTGTTGCGGCTCTTTGTTATGTCTAGACTCTGATTAAAATTGCCATAAAACTTTAACCCTTTAGCGACAAGAGGGCTAGTTTTCCATAGACATTTTAATACACATTCATCACTGAAGTGTTAATGCTCCTTATCTTAATATCCTGTTTTGATTGTGCAAAGACAATTCCAGGCAATATTTCCACTTTTTAACGGCAATGTATTGCAGCTGAGGGAGTTTAAATACAGATATTAAACTCTGTTATTCCTTTGTTTTTGTTCAGTTCTGCTTTTGTGCAAAAACGTCATTTAAATCACTTCACGTGAAGTGCTATAATATAGGTTGTAGAAGATTGTTCTTCCTTTTTTCTAGGATGTCTGCATCAATTTTTGAAGGCAGGAGAATGCAACGAGAGAAATCGAGGAGGACTATAACCTACAAGCGCAGTAGTAATAAGAAGAACAACAATAAATTGTGATCTTTTCACCAACTTCAATGTCTCGTTGATGGACTGGTGGCGCCGTCGTCGTGTTACGGTGTAAACCTTTGTTCAAATTTACGTCTGCTTCTGTTTTACACAATCTTTACGAGGCTTCTGCATATGTTATTGCCAAAGGTGGTGGTGTTAGCAGTTACCTTGCTTTAAGTCGACTATTTTATTCGCATTTTTATCCTAACTTATGTAACTTATGTAAGTCTACATTTATATTATTTATACACTGTATCATATTTCTTGGTTTTTGTTCAATATTACCAATAATTGATATATGAAATGTATAAATATACAAACCTGTAAATAATCTTTTGTCATCTATTTATACATACATATATATATGCAATGTACACAAGTTATGTGTGTATATATAACTTCTGAGAAAGCAGACACATATTTGTATATGTGAATTTGTATGTACACATGTGATTGCATACATTGGTATGTGTACACTTGTATGCGTATTTAATCACTTGTAAATATTGTCACTTCCAGATAAGGCTGTAGATATGCATTTGTATATCTTTGGTTCTCTGTGTGATCATTGTGCGAGTTGTTTATCTGTGTAGGTGGTTTGTTTTGTATCGAATCAATCATAGTTTCCAATTACGATTTTCATTCAGTGAAGTTGTGTTTCATAGCTTGCATCATCTTGTAGCTCATGCATTTTCATTGGATTATTTTTCAAACTTCTTAATACTCTTAATTTTTGTCGTGTTATACTCTTGGGATTTCTTTTCGTTTTACGTAATCATGCAAGAGACGGTTTTTGGTTGGTTGGTTACGTCGTATTTGCTTGTTTGAGCTTTTGTCGTGAAGTAAACTCAACGTCTGTTTAATTTTATTGCCAGAGTTGTTTTGAAAGGCTATCAAAAAGCACTTGATAAAATTTCTGTTGCTCTCCAGTATGTTCTGTTACGGCAAGCTACCATACAAGAATTGATTGTCTTTTTTCTTGACTTGTTAACTGCTAATTTTATGGACAAGAACCATCTCAAGTGGTACATAATACCTACTTGTAGCGGCCACAGCAGTTATTGAAGGAAATAACCAGATGTCATCTATCTATCATCTATCTATCATCTATCTATCTTCCCGATATCTAATGCAGCACATCTGCCTTATTCACGTGGCGTTTCAATACCAGGGAGTTCTATGGTCTCGTGATATTTATATTTGCTGACTTTATGACCCTCCATCAAAGCTTCAGTAAAGGAAGAACTCTGTCCTTATTGGAGAATTGCCGAGTGGCTCACTGGCCCCGTTGAATCTCTCTTCTGCTGATATCATAGCAATTAGTGAAGGCTTACTTTATTTTGAAGTAGCGGGTTTCTATTATCGTTTGTTGTAAAGGTTGTATGTGTGGGGAAGTATACTACTATCAGATGCATGGAAAGAGTTCAAGATCCTGATAATCGCGTGAATATAACATACAAGTAAGATACTGTACTGCTTAGTTAAGTATGGTAATGCAGAGTTCTGACAATTGTCGGATTTCCACAAAGCGTTATAATTTGGCGATGAGCAGATGGACTTCTGACTACCAATACCTGTTCCTTGTAGAATATTTTTGTGCTTTGGTTACTGTTACAGCTGTTGACATTTGTTTCTTCCCCAATTCACAACTGCCACTGCCAGCCATCGTTGTGACGCACGTCATGTTAATTCTGATTAATTTCCATTTTGTCCACTATTTCTTTTGAAGTTGTTTGTCCTTGATGTGCGACATTTGGACAATGGTTTCATTGTCTATTTTGGATTGTTATTTATCTTGTCTGAAGATTTTGATTAACTTGAAAGTTTGAATGGTGACCAAAATCTTCTTCCATTTAGTGCTTCAGAGGTTGATTTGACGAGGCACTTGGCTGTTTTTAAAGTGTTTGATCAGCTTCATCAGCTCTCGACCTGCTTTTAATATTGTTGAAGTTTGTTGTTCTTGTTTTTTGACTATATACTGCTTAAGAGATTGGAGTATTATGCTGAACCCTCGATACGATGATTAAGATTTATGATTAAGATTTTTTCGATTAAGTGTTACTCTTCGTTTCATGAATTACGGCCAGAGATTTTTGCACGCTGTTGCTGCTTCCTATGTGTTCTCGAAGGAAGCGTTTTATTGAGGGTTTGGCAGAAGTGAAACACAGAAGCAGCACTTACGCAATAATAGTTTTTAGCACTAGTTGTGAAGTACGGTAAAAGGCAGAACAAAGTGTGCACCTAAAGGTCTGATTTTCTACTGTGTTGTATAACGTTAGACCAGAGTTGATGGCATCAAATTTTTCTAGTGCATAACATGTACCGGTAATATTATATCAGTTTATTGTTTTTATGCTAAAGCACGAGATGCATGTATTTTGTATTTCGTGCTCTGCTGCAAGTAACGTGCAGTGTTTTCAATAGGCTAAGATCATGAATTACTGTTTTACAAATTGAATTAATTATTATTATTGAAAGGCAATGTTCTGACCCCAGAATTTGAGTATGCAATGTCCATATCATGAAACAAAAGCACTTTTTATCATTGTTGGTTGTCTTCTTGTTGTCGAATGTATTCACATCATACAAGCTTCATTCTATCATGGTTATATAAATTATTATTGTTACAACTAAAATGTTAACTGACTGGTGATTTTTTTTATGTGGGTCTATCCTTGTTATTTTGATGCCCCAGGATTCGGTCCACGTAAATACATAATATTATGGATTTTATGTTTTCAATGTCTGCTTCTCTTACATTGATTGAAATGGCAAAGCTCCAAAATGGTTGCAGATCATGCATAATGCTCAGTTTTGCTATATGTGACACCGGGCTCGACACCCATCGCTTTGTAGATAAAGCACTAGAAGCTGAAATAGGCGAGAATGGTCAAGAATGTAGAATATTCTTCAATTCAGCAGATGGCTATGAATTCGCCATAATTTTGCAAAGCAGTAGACCGATTTTAATGTCATTTGCATTATTTGATTCCGAATATATTCCTTTATCGCCCCACAAAATTGCAGGATGATCCATTAGTGGTTTCTGAGCACTTTGAAAATTCAGAAATATTTTATTAGATTTGCTTATTTTAAATGAACGAACCAAACAAGTATGACTTCAGTCAGAAAAAAGATATCTTCATTCTGTAAGAAGTATTTTAAAGCAGGGCTATTGGAGCATGACTGAATAAATAGGTAGGAAACCGACATGTGACGGGTTTTGAGCCCGTGTCACATATGACCTTTGCATTTTTCAGCTAGAACCGAAACTGGTCAAACACACAACATTTTGGATAATAAGGTAATGTTCAGTTTACAATTATTAGTTATGGTTGGTTACATGAATCGCGATGGCCTAGGGCAAGCCGTTGCTGTCTGTTTTGTTAGACTGGAACGTTTGACCATCTTGTTGTTCACAGACAAACGGTTTTGTCCATTGCTTGATTTCAGCCTCTCACATCAACACTTGGCATTTTTCTAAGCACTTTTAGGCATCTTGTCAAATTGACTGGATTTTTGAACTTTTCACTTCTCATGTTTGTGGTTAGAATCAAAATTTGACTATCGTGTATGTTTGCCGTAAATTGGTACTTGTACAAAAAAAATCTGATCAAAGAAGGTAGACGACCTGTAGAATTTCTGATTCAACATAAATCCTCGGTGGGTCATCTAAGAATATCTTTGTACACAAGATTTTCAGATACTGCATTGATGCAGCCTTGAATATCACCAGTCAGTTCTGTTGTATTATCTTATGTATTCATCTATGTGTTATTGTGTTATAGCACATAGTGGTTAAAGGTTCTTTGTGGCTAAACAGCAAACAAGGCTTTTGGTGGAAGACTGTACGAGGGAAATGGGGCCACAGGTTCGAAATACTCGCACGCTTGCTGATGTGTATATATAACGGCGATATATTTATTCACTCAAATGGAAAGCCCCTGCACAAAATTCCTAAACATAAAGGCCGTGATGCTGTTTTCAAGGTGTTGAAAGCTTCCAAGGTTTGTCTGTTTTTTTTATTGCAGTCTGCAATTAAATTAAACTAGTGGCATTTTTTACAAGTATACGTGCGACTAAGATGACACAATTTCTGTACCCATAAGGCTTGGTTTGTTCACCTCAAGTAAGTCTTGGTACCTGCACATTTTGCTTCAGTAAATGAAGTTCAAGACTTACTTAGGCTAAAAGATGTCTTAAACTGTTCGGCATTTGCTGAGCAAGGAGCTACACTTTTTGATTTCTCTTGTTGGTTGTTGCCAATGGGTTTATTAAGACAGGCACAATTTTAAACTTGTCTATAGGCATGCAGAAAATTACTTATTTTATGCTTGTTTGTATTTAGCAAAGAATAATTCTTACATTACCCAATCAGTAACACCTCGACGTCAGGCTTGAATCTCTTTAAATGCTGCACAATAAGACTTCTAAGCTTTTATAAACTTTCCAACTTTATTTTGAACCTTGTCATTCAAGCTTTAGCACCATGTTTTCTTAAGTATATAAAAGCCTGATTTTGAAGTTTTTTTGCTGAAATGAATTCCTACAGCAACTAACTTTTGGAATCGATTTCTGAAGAAATCAGGCGGCCTGATGTCAATTTAAGCAACCTTGTTTTTATTTCTTGCTTTTCAATTGGTGATGTAGATTTGCACTAGAATGAGGGAGAGTTTTTGAGACATTTACAGGGTATAATTACACATTATTGTTTTGGCTAAATATATGCTGACAAAAGAAAGTCTCCATTAGTGTATTGTTTGGTATATACATGTATAGGATGAATTCAGAACATGTCCCTCCCTATACTTAAATTGGAGAACATTTTCTCGAATACTTTACTGTTTCACCAAAATGTTTCATTATGGCAATAAAGAACAATATCAACTGCACATTGTACTTCCTCACATTTGTATAGTGACAGAATGTAGCAACCGTGCCCACGCCAGGAAGACTTAGCCAAGCCATGCTGTCCCAGGCTGTACGTGCCCAAAGTTTAAAGTGCCATTATTCCTGAAATTCCTACCAAATCCAAGTCATCTCAGGGAAGAAAGCTGTGTACCAGGCTGTGGAAGATGGGGTTATTTATTTATAGATTGAAATTTTGCACCAGTTTCAATAGCTTAACCCTTTACCGACCAAATTGTAGTATATGATGAAATCCTATACCTCAGTCGGTAAAGGGTTAAAGAGGACAATGTGCTGGACTGTCAATCAAGAGCTTGGGTTCAAACTACCTGCATTTTAGCAATGTTATAACGACTACACACATTATGGTATAACATGACAGCCCCACATGCAAGGCTAGGAAACTTAACCCTCTTACCCCGAATGGCCGCTATAGCGGCTTGGTGGTCTTTGACAAATACCCGCAAGGCCGCTATAGAGGTTTCAACATATAAACCGTATCCCCGTAACGACATTATATATATATATATATATATATTTTTTTATATATATATATATATATATAAATATATATATATAAGGCCATTATATATATATATATTATAATATATATATTATATATATATATTATATATATTATATATAATATAATATATATAATATATATATAATATATATATTATATATATAATATATATATACATATTATATATATCTAATATATATATATAATATATATATAATATGTATATATATTATATATATATATATATATTATATATATTATATTATATATAATATATACATATTATATATATAATACCCAGTGGTTATCTCTACTCCCACATTTATATATAATATATATATATAATATATAATATATATATATTATATATATTTTATATATTTATATTATATATTATATATATTATATATATTATATATATATAATATATATATATATATATATTATATATATATTATATATATTATGTATATATTATATATACAGGGCCATCGGGTGGGCGGTCCGCTTGCTGGGGGGCTATCGGGGTAAGAGGGTTAAGTTGCTCACTCTTCTTCTTAGAAGGATGAATTGAACCCAATCGATGACACCACCCTTGAACTGTCCTCTGCACAGCATTGGTACAAGACAGACGTTGAAATTCAATTGTATTGTATCTATGAATTTATATAGCACCTCGAAGAATGACTATTCAGAGGCGCTCTCAGCACAAAAAATTCAATGGCTGATGCATGGAGTAAAGAAGCTCACTGCAGTTAACTTCTCAGTGCGTGCAACAACCTGTTCTTAATGGTCAAACTAGCAAAGCATGGCAATGTTATCAGTGCAACACCATCAACTCTTATCAAAAGGCCCACAGTTCAACTGGATTTACTGGTCTTAAACTTCATCATTGTAACGGCATTTGTCACATATTGCTGGCACTTCAGATTTCTCCCCTTCCCATCAGGATCAAGCAATGCTATCCAACACAAACTTCTTCAGTTTTGAACTTGAATAGCAGAATCTGAACTTGTTTAAATTATGGAGAGAGCATACGTGAGTCATCATCGCATACTTCACGAATTTCATTTCAACGTGTTTACGTTTGTACCTTTACAAAACAAAGACCAAGTTACTTGTGATCACTTAAATTCATCAGGAACAATGAACTTAAATCAAGTACACTCTCCAAACTCAACACACATCAATGTTCTTTTGACACAAATCCCTAGTAAAAACAAGAAAACTGTCATCGCTTAAAAGCAGTCAATTTTTGGCCCTGTACACAAGCCTAGTTTCGTACTTCGGCCGCGTAAATGCTCAACAAACGTCTCCTACGCAGAACTTTCAGTTAGTACGGCCGACTTCTTCTTTGGTCTCGATCACTGCAACAGGAAATCGCAACAATTCATCCTACTATCGGGCATTTCTTATTAACTTGTAGGCTAAATCTTTTTAAGTCGATTTCTAGTTCACTGGAAATTGGTATGAACATGAACTTAAAACTGTAACACTTATCTGAAATTTCAAAAAGAATATCTAACAATTTCTATAGGGTGACACGAAAGTTCGTTCACCGTTTTCAAAATGCGCTATCTCAGTAACGGCTTCATATTTCTTTATAATATTTTGTCAGTTTATACATCAGTCAAATGAAAGATACTGGTACAAATTTGATTGTGATCCGGTCCGTTTTCGCCATTATTTTTAAGAAAATGTAAAGACGACCAGTTTTTGCGGAAAAACTGCGTTCATCAAATTATAACACAATAAAGAAACTGCGTATACGCCTAGCTTCGTATACAAGCGTGACAAGACACTGTTGTTACCTATATAGGACATACGCCTACACAGACGGAGTCAATTAGCGTACAGTGTCTCCTTTCTGCGTAATGACAGCACTGACTCTATCCAGCATAGGAAGAGAATGTCCCGCATGCATGCTCCACAGATGAAGTTTAGTCCGTCGGTGATGGTTTGGTGTGGGATAACTGCCAGTGGTTTCACTAAACTTCACCTTGTGCCAAATGGTACCATATTGAACTCACAGTAGGCTACTACGTACATCACCAACATTCTAGAGCAGATGGTGAAGCCAGCGTTCGAGAGAGAACATGACAACGGCAGTGTCATGCAACGAAAGTCATTTGTTAACAGTGACCTAGAAGTATTTCAGCAGAATGGCGCACGCTGTCATGCATCAGCTGTGACGACGAAGTGGCTAGACGACAACCTTCCGTCACACATCAAGTCGAAGGATTGGCCACCCAACTCTCCGGACCTCTCTTCTATTGAGAACTTGTGGAGTATTTTATCTCTCAGCGTTTATAAACATACTTAGTCAAAGAACGCTGATCAGCTCAAGCGTCGCCTCCAACGAGCGTTGAGATCGATAGCAGTCGGGACACTTCAGAGGCAGATCCAGTCATGCCAGATAGAATCAGTGCTGTCACTACGCAGAAAGGAGACACTGTACGCTAATAGCTTACGTATGTGTATGTCCTATATAGGTAACAACAGTGTCTTGTCAGGCTTGTATACGAGGCTAGGCGTATTCACAGTTTCTTTATTGAGTTTATTTGATGAACGCAGTTTTTTCCGCAAAAACTGGTCGTCTTTACATTTTCTTAAAAATAATGGCGAAAACGGACCGGATCATAATCAAATTTGTACCAGTATCTTTCATTTGACTGATGTATACACTGACAAAATATTATAGAGAAATATGAAGCCATTACTGAGATGGCGCATTTTGAAAACGGTGAACGAACTTTCGTGTCACCCTATATTTAAGGAGTATCTTTCCCAACCTGGTCCAAAAAAACTAAATATTGCAGAAAAGTAAGAAATTTTTACAAAAACCATTAGCTTCGGACATAAAGACATGCAGCAAAACGCAATTGAAATTTCACAAATCTGTCAACCTCTTAAATATTGATAAACTGAAATTTGGCCAACAATTATTGCAATAAAAGAATGAAATTTCTAAAAGATATTCTAAAATTTGTCTTACCCTCCCATGTCGCCTCCTCTTCCACCTCTTCCTCCACCTCCAGGTCCTCCACGGAAGCCACCACCACCGCCGCCGCCCCCACGTCCTCCACCATATCCTCCACCACCTCTTCCTCCACGGTCCATTCCACCACCGCCACCTCTGCCTCCGCCACCATATCCTCCACCACCTCGGCCTGAAATCAACCAAAACAGACACCAATTACATCAGCGTTCAGAATACCAAGAAAAAACACAAAAGTCTTGTAAATGCAGTGTACACAGTATACTGGGAGCGCCTCTGATTAGGTTGTACTGTGAGCGGCACTTTATAAATCCAAAAATAGTATAGTATAGAATGAACAAAGCTGTATGTGCACCTATGCAAACTTAAGAAACGAAATCTTTTTTAGATTTAAGCATTTTTAATATAAACTGGTACTAAACTAACTTTGCTATATAGTAATTTATTCATGCTCATATAACCTGATGCAACAGTAAACCTTATAGAATAAATCCTTTTAGATGTTTTGGTGTACGGATATAGTCAAACAATTTATACATTTAAACCCGTTGTCACCTGAAAAAAATTGTTCCACTTACCTCCTCCTCCACCTCCCGAGCTACCACCATCACTCCTTGCTTCATGACAGCGATTGCACTCATTTCTCCATGCAAAATTCGTGTTACCACAGTCACTGGAAAACAATAGACATGGTATAAGACAATACAATTCAATCAAAACACTATAAAACACAAAGAACCACCAATAATGGTCTAGAGTTTAATTTGCTTCCATCATAGCAACAATGAACGTTCCAGCTGACGAAGCCTATACGTAGAATTCATTTAAGCTGACAAGTCTAGTCAGAATTTTGTTGTTCTAACTGATGAATTGTCGTGACAAAATATTGCCTCGATCAAGAAACTCACACTGTCTTAACCCCTTCAAAAGGGGAAAGGGTTATATATACAGCACAAACATGAGAGCGCTTCTGAATAACTCTGCTGAGAGAAGCACTCTAAAAATGTTTTATTAGAATAGATACATATTTAAAAAAGGCGTAAGTCATATAAATTCAACACATCAATACAACAAACGAAACCAAAGTACTCACGGATTCGAACACGTCCAGTCACCCGAACGACCTAGAAAATAAAAACCAATAATTAACTATCATAACCAAAAACAATCGAAACCAAACATCTAATATAGCGACACCAAATGTAATTAATCAGGTCACTATATAATAACTAAATGGACATCAGTTACAAAACATTAAGTTGATTTAAGAGACGTCAGATTATTTTCATTCATCACTGATGCAGCAGCCACGGTGAAATGATCTGCTTCCCCTTGAGCCTATATCTGAATGACAATGCACTTCCATCACATAACGAACTGTGTGCTGCTTGTACAGTTTCCAGCAATTCAAAGAGTTATGCCAAGCCAGACAATTCCTTGGATGAATTGGTTTTTGCAACAGTATTTATTTTAATCAGTATTTCAATCCATGAAACCATCATTGGACATCTTAATACATCATTTCCAACACTTCATAAGAAAGATCTCGTCCATACAGAAAAATACAGGCATTGTTCGAAAACACAATCATTGTTTGCAGACGAACAACAAAGTTTTTCCAGAAATAGATACAAGTATGTATGATTACCATCGCCGCTGCCACCACTACCACCACTTCCGCCGCCACCACCACGTCCACCGCCACCACCTCGGCCTCCTCCACCACCTCTTCCGCCACCTCGTCCACGATCACCACCTGAAATCAACAAACACAGCAACTTGGATAAACATTCAATCACAATGATGTAGCATTACAGAACTTCATCATAAACCTGTAATTAGCGTTAGTATTTAAGAAAACCATCCATAGTTACATGAGATGCTTAAAATATATTACTACACCAAGACATACAACTGAAACTGGCAAATTTTAGATATCGGTTTTCTGCAGTGGTGGCACCAGATAAACAATCTCAGCAGATCACATGATCAGTGTCGTTGTTATTCAGCAGGTTCGACGAAATTAACTGAAAAGCAGATACTAAAAATTGCAAAGAATTCCTTGCATGTCATAAGGCAGGTAGACGTCAAGGGTCAATGGTAAAATAGGTCAGTGACCTATGGTGGTGCCACCACTGGTTCTGACATCCTTATAACTAACCAAATGAGATTAATACAACAGGCACTACTGCTATAGTAACACTTTTAAAGCCTTAAGGAAACAGTTGATGCAGTTGTTACATTTCACCCACACATACATTGTTATATATATACTAGCTGTACCCGGCCACGCGTTGCTGTGGCTGAAAAGACCGTCCAACCCTCCCTCCCTACTTCCCTTCCTCTGCCTCCCTTACCCTGCCTCCTTCCGTCCCTCCGTTCCTCCCTACCTCCATTCCCACTCCCTCCCCTTCCCTCCTCCATTCCTCCCCTCCTTCCCTCCCTCCCGTTTCTTCCCCTCCCTCCCCTCCGTCCCTCCCCTCCTCCATCCCGTCCGCTCCCTCCCTCCCCTTCCTCCCGCTCCCTCAACCCTCCCTCCCTACTTCCCTTCCTCTGCCTCCCTTACCCTGCCTCCTACCCTCCCTCCGTTCCTCTGTCCCTCCCTACCTCCATTCCCACTCCCTCCCCCTTCCCTCCTCCATCCATCCCCTCCTCTCCTCCCTCCCGTTTCTTCCCCTCCCTCCCCTCCGTCCCTCCCCTCCTCCATCCCGTCCGCTCCCTCCCTCCCCTTCCTCCCGCTCCCTCCCGCTCCCTTCCTCCCACACGGCCACATTCAATTGCAAATAAATATTGAATTCGCTGAAATCGAATGCAAATGTTGTGTTATTTCGAGAAAAGCATAGCGCTATAAAAAAGACACGCGCGCAACGAATGCAACGTTGTGTAGAAATGCAAATCGCTGGATTTGAATAGAAAGTGTAAATTGCGTTTTTTCTCAAAAAAGCTTATACAAACCCGGTCCTATGGAAGGTTTGAAAGCAATCGGTGAAGTAGAAACCCGCTATTCGAATAAAAACCGGTCATATAGAAGGTTTGAAAGCAACATCGGAGGAAAAGAAATACGGTATTCGAATGGAATTGGAATTGTGTACGCGCGCCTTCGAATGCAACGTGACCTCTTTCCCAGGTTTGTGATTGGTGACCCAGTTAAAATCTTTGGACGGTTGAAATGGAAGTGGGTCGAATCCATATTATATCGACTGCGCTATCGACAGCGCATGCGCGAAATGGCGGACAACTGCGTGAACGTCAATATGTATAAACGTGTCAAATCGATGAGTAAGTTGTGTTTTTTGGGTCTAAAGGATTTGTTTCTTTCCAGGATATCCTTTTACAAACACGATCGTGTTCGAACGGAGCGTTTTGCGAAAAATTTCAAAAGAATCGGTGATGAAATTTCCGTGATAACCCATTAGGACCAAACTTTTTACATTTTTATTTATATAGATATAATTATACATATATAAAATTATATATGTAATATACAGGGTGGTCCAGCATAAATGAACCAACTTTGAATGCATATAACTCCGCCAATTGTTGGAATTTATTTATACTTTATGCGTCAAATTAAAGATATTTCACTCAAGTGTATGTACTGAAAAAATGGAACTAGTACAGGTTTCGATTTTTATTATATGCTCGGAACAGCGCTAGCTACCATATTTTGTTGTCATTTGTGACGTAATAAGGCGCCGTTTCGCCGGGATATTCACAAATCGTTTTTCGCTAACACGTGCATAAACATGATCATTTTGGGTGTTTTTAGAAGTATTTGCCATGAATATCTTCTCGTCGCGAAACCATTTTCTTTCAATTTTATCAACAGCCGTGCGCGCTCCCACGCGCTGCTTTAGACGCAAAGAAACGGCTGGCTGCACGCCAGCTGTTTCGCTAGTCGTTTCTTTGCATCAGTGTTAGAGTGCTGTTGGACATCACGTCGACAAATAACTTTAGATCATCTTCTATAATGTTGTACGGTGTTTCTAGGACTTCCTGTTTCGCGCTGAATGACTTGGGGAGATTTGCCTGTAGAGCCTATCCGGGTCGTTGTCTTGACGGCCAATTTATTCGGACACAAGAGCAATGTTAGCGGATATGCGCGCCGTAATGCCCATGGTTTAGAAAGTCCTGTTTTATCAGTTTTAAGTAGCAGATAATTCAAGGTAGGCCTATTGTTTATTCCATTTTCTGTAAGAAAATTTGTAAGTCATTTCCACCGAATTATATCCCTTATCAGTTCGGAAAATTAAGATCAAAACGCGGTCATCGTCTGTCAGCGGCGCCAGATTTCGTCACAAATGACAACAAAATATGGTAGCTAGCACTGTTCCGAGTACATAATTAAAACCTAAACTTGTACCAGTTCCATTTTTTAGTGCATATACTGGAGTGAAATATCTTTAATTCGACGCATAAAGTATAAATAAATTCCAACAATTGGCGAAGTTGTGTGCATTCAAAGTTGGATCATTTATGCTGGACCACCCTGCATATATAATTATCACACTGTATCAACCCTGAACGCTGTGCTGGTAAACATCTACCAGTTTGTAACACACAGGATCAGGATCTTACTGATATTTCCTAGATGCACAGTAATGATACAGGTGCCCCAATGCAGAACACCAATAATTGAATGGATAAAGAATTGAATAAAATTTGAATTGTGGCAGAATAGAAAACGACAGCCAAAAATCAACATTGGCAAAGCTTCTGAATATTTGCACTGTATTGTCTGGATACCATTGAGGTGCCTCCATGAGGTATTTATAAGCATTCATCATTTTGTATGTGTAAAAACATGTACCGTAATACGTCTACAGATAAAACGTGAATTTACCTCCTTTCCGTCCAAAGCCTCCAGCAGGAACCTTCCTAGATGCCGTTTCGACATGGATAACATTTCCCTGGAATTCTTTATCTGAAAAGCGGCAGCAACAGTTTTGAAAAGTCATTTATCTTCGCAACAAAAGTGCCTCAAAAATCTTCACATAAACTGTTGAGCATGTAAGTAAGTAAGCTTATCTCCAAATGTACCGCATTTTTCAAAGACTGTTTACAATTGCCACATTTGATCATTAAATCTAACAAAACCAGAAGATTCTCGAATAGAATAAAATTCTATAATACTGAAATACTTTCAATCCATGCAAAGCATATATCTTTCATTATTCAGTCATTAATAAACAGTCCGATGTGCCAAAAAAATATTCATAATCTTTCAGCTAAGGCACCAACAGGAAAATGCCCTAAGACTAGACTAATTTGCTGCACAACAAGCATGCAGGAACTGGACAAATTCACAGTGCAACTACACTGACATGTCATCTTCAAGATAACACAAACACAGTTCAGTAAAAACTTACGCACTAAATATCAGTGACAAAGCAAGAAGCAAGCATATAATAAGAGAAAATATGAAGCAGATGAACAATATCGTAGAACACGTACTGTTGAACCAATCAATTGCCGCCTGGGCAGCCTGCTGGTCGTCGTATGTTATTGTCGCTTCTCCCTTTGGCCGTCCAGATATTTTGTCCGTGTAAATCCAAACCTTTGGCTTGTTTGTCTTTTTGTCAATCTGGCAGAAATCAATTTATAAAGCAACACTAATAATTAATACAATTACATTATAATTTATAAGGTACAACAACTTCTAACACTATGGAATTATATAAATGTTTAAATGCTTTAAAATGGACTTAAAGATAGTTAACCAGAAGTTGATGCAGAACACATATCCTTGAGACTTACCAGCAAAGCAGATTTTTGCAGGCTTGCAGCCTAAACACCATATAGATGACCAAATTGTTGTTTTTTAATGCTAAAACTATTCTACAATTAGGGCGTTAATTATAATATAGTCCAAGCTCATTCTGTTGACAGCACTCTAGTATGAAGCAGACCTCTTTAAGAAGACAAAGCAAGGAGCTGTTGAAAGCAAAGGGAACTGTATGTAGCTCTTGGCTAAACCAATGACTCAGAATTTAAACTTAATATTTTGAACAAGGTTACAACAGACCAACAATCACCAAGCAAGGTACAGACCTCCACAATGACACTGGGAAGAAACATGTTCTACAACTTACTGCTGTAGACTATTCTGAAGTAAAGCCAGCAAGAAAAAATTGATCAAGGAATGAGGATTTTTTTCCCACGAGTGACAACAGAATACACTTTTATATTACACTATTTAACTGTACCACAAATTTGTCTTTTTTTCAACAGTGACAATTACGGTAGCGATATCATTTTTAAGCTTTTCACATAACAGTTAGTAAAAATTGAAATATACACTGTGTCCGGATGAAAAGTAGTACACAACTAAAAGTGTCATAACCCGGTCAAAACTTTAAGGATTTGTCTGAAATTTTTAATACAGCAACAGTGACCATATGTACACGAGATTCCAAAGTCGTTTGCAAATATTCGCGAGTTTGCCAAATTTATGAGCGTTTGCGATGGAGCACTGAAAAATTAAAGTTTCCAACATGGGCCCTCACATAAGAGAGTGAAGTTCGGCTACAGTTGGTGTTCAAAATGTCCTCCTCGTTGACGGACACACGACCGCAGACGTGGACGCCACTGTTTGATGGCCCGGTCGATGATCACGTGGTCAAACAGCTGCCACTCCTCAATCAGACGCGCCCTACACCCTACGGTTATCGATGTCATGAATACGCGTGAACGAAAAACGCGCTCCTCCAGGCCTGGTACTCCGGATCGAGGTCTGGAGTGCTGGGCGGCCACAGCTGCGGGATATGAAGCCGAGTGTCTGCTGGGACAGCTACTGCGTCTACGGTCATGTGTTCGTGAACAAGAAGAACATTTTGAACACCGGATATAGCTGAATTTCACTTCTTTTCAGCTTTTCCATGTTGGAAAGTTCAATTTTTCGGTGTTCCATTTAAAACGCCCATATATTCGACAAACTCAAGAATATTTCTAATCGGTTTTAGGGTCTCGTGTAAATATGGCCACTGTTGCTCTGTTTAAAATTTCAGACAAATCCTAAAAGTTTTGACCGGGTTATGACACTTTTAGTTGTGTACTACTTTTCATCCGGACACAGTGTAGTTATATCAACACGATACTATAGTTACCAGCAAGTAAAATAGAATAATACACGTGTTTACATACATGTGGAAATAAAACAATTATTTCCCCAGGGGCCTGAGCACTGTCAACCATATCCAAAATTTCCCATGTAAGAGGGCTGAAAGTCCA
Source organism: Lumbricus terrestris (assembly GCA_949752735.1). Lineage (NCBI taxonomy): Eukaryota > Metazoa > Annelida > Clitellata > Crassiclitellata > Lumbricidae > Lumbricus > Lumbricus terrestris. The sequence goes on along the minus strand of OX457039.1, from coordinate 14,505,281 downwards.
TCTTGGAGGCTATACCAAATGAATCTTGTCAGAAGCAGTTAAAAGCATCACTCGAATTTGCTGCAGTACACCAGTTTTTATCACCCTCACACGACACCCAGCAAAAATAAATTACAAGATGGCACTTACCTTGATCATACCAATGGAACCGAACTGTTGTATGAGGTCTTGCTCAGCGACATCAAGCGGGAGATTCTGTACAAATATCGTATCAGGTTGTGTCTGCATCTCGTCACCGCCGCTGCTATAGAAACTCGATCCTCCTCCTCCGCTGCCGGTGCTGCTCCCCCCGCCTCCTCCTCCTCCGTATCGGTCACCGCCTCGGTCTCCTCCACGATCACCTGAAGCAGAGCATCAAGACTTAATTCACTGGTTTGCCTTAGCATCTTTGCTAGCACATCAGAATACTTATTCTCTACGCACTTATTCTCTACGCACTTATTCTCTACACACTTATTCTCTACATACTTATTCTCTACATACTCATCATCTACATACTTATCCTCTACATGTATACTTATCCTCCACATACTTATTCCCTACATATTTATTACCTACATACTTATTCTCTACATACTCATCATCTACATATTTATTTTAATATGAAGTAAAAATTAAAGTAAATCTGGAACTAATTTAAAAGTACTGAATGCCAGTTTTTCTATTAACTAGATACTATCACAAACTTCTACTGTTCTCTCGCCAGAGGCTTACAGAACCATCCAACTACTTTCATTTTACTAAAAAAAATTGTAAACACAAATGAAAATGTAGCTGATCAATGTGATCGTATCTAGCAATAATTCAAACTTGCATTCAGCACATGAAGATTTCTTTTAAATGAAGCTCAAGTTAACTGAAATATATCTAGATACCAATAGTGCCGACATTATATGTATATAAAAGTATAAAGTAAAAGCACGTATAAATAAAAGTGAGCAATTCAAAATGGCCAAGTCAGGATGGCAAGGAGAAAGTTACTCTAGACTGCATCATTACAAACAGGTCAGTACACGAACTTAAACACTCCGTACAAGTTTTGTTCTAACATCGTCTTAATACACGCTCTACAAGCCCAATCAAATATCATTCCAAACATAACCATGACCCAATATTTACTGTCTTCATGAATTCAGTTTACACCCGGACTAAAGCAAACATGCTGTTTTTCTTTAGAACTATGAAGGAACCAGAAAGTAACACAGTGACTATGACGGCAGTTAGTTTGCTTGCTAACTGATCAGATCATGACCATACAGAACTTCACTAAAGACACAATGAACTGGATGGTATTTCGTCCAGGTAATTAGGAAGTTCTATTTAGAACAGACTTCTGGGAAGCAGCAAATTATACCAAAGAAGGGTTAAGGGACATTTTGACATCTGCAACATTCCCCTTAGCAAATAGATCATATTTTTCAAGCACATGGATCTCTAATTGCATCCTCCTCTGGCTGCTGACTATCAGCACCTCAGATTCACATTTCGGTGTGACCTTGTGCATGTTACAAATTTATTTTTATTTACTTATTAATAGATATAAGTATATCGCTAATTAATTCCAGATTGATGCTTTTGTGTACGTCTTCAACACCGTTTACTATACTACATTGGCTATGATGACAGTCCGCTAACCTATTGATTAAATCATAACCAAATAGAAACTGCTTACATTACTTACACACCCATGAAATTAACTGACCCTGACAACAGTTAGTCTCCGTACTAACTGATAATACAGAAAACATACAAAACTTCACTGATACTATAATTGGCTGATATTGTGTCCAACTACGTAACAGAACTGCTTACATTCCATAAAGCCACCACAAGACTTTAACTGATACTGATGACTGTTTTCTTACTAACAGCTCGTACAGAAACCACACAGAACTTCACTAAGAGCACACATTATGTGCTTTAGATCACATCACCCACTTATCTCTTGGCACTTGCTAACTGCCACGTTATGACAGGTTACTTTATCAATGAAACGGATATATCATAACACTAAACTGGTTTGTTTGTTGTCCGCCTAATCACCAAAAAACTGCTTACAAGACTTACAAATCAATAAAAGACTTAAACTGACCTTGACAACAGTTTCCTTACTAGCCGACCATACAGAAGGACACTAATATATTGGGAGCGTCGTTGAGTAGGTTTCTTGCAGGGGTGCTATATAAATCGATAGAATGAATGAATGAACTAAACTGGATGAGAGTCCATACAATTAACAGAACAACTTACATTACTTACTTACACGCCAACTGACTGGCTAAACCAGGATAAGCCAGATTGCTTTGGTATACAATTTTGGATTTATCTGGCTGTAAGGCTGAAACTATTTCTGAAAAATTATAACTAGGCCATTTAACCTAAAAACAATTGGGTTCAACTCACAACGACACAACTGATAAACACAAGACAAACACGGCACTAGAGTTCACTTCAAAGAGCTGCATCATGCAATACTTTATGAAGACCCATAACTATATTCCATGGCACAGTAACTAAGCAGCTCCACCCAATATATAGGACGAAAAAAATATTAAAAATGCTGAAAAACTAACACAGACTAGATAATTAAAAAAACATAAAGACAAAACAACAGAACAAATGTACAATGAAATACACAAGTATAATTGCATTGCCCCAACCTAAATAGCATGATGGGTGCAAGCACATGACCAGGTCAGGTTGTATTCGCATAACAAGATGTATTATCCACTTTCAAACCTGGACTACAGCTATTGCGTTAAATTCGAATCTGAAATTTTTCCACTAGGCTTTTATTCATTAGATTTATTAAAGATATCAATATGAGCTTCTACATTTACGTCGACAATTGAGTTACACAACATATAGATGCTATCATCGGTTCTAAAAACCACCCACAGGAAACGCACTCCGCAACTTACAAAAGCAGGCAAACTTTTGTCATACAAAAAATTACAAAACCTAAATGTCATTCATGTGCGTCCAGAAGCAGTAAAGCATAAAACCCTCTTCCTCAGCTCCCTGTGAGGCACCATTGAAATAGGCGTCTTACTGGACCACATAAATTGTCCACGATAGCATCATCATCATTATTGCTGCTACACAAGTACAGCATACAAGCACTGGTACATCTAAGCACAGACCGACACAAAACAAGTGTCACTGGTCAACAAGTCATAATGATAATCTACACGTGTACAACAAAATATTACATTTGTCACAAACTAGCACAGGCAAAAACATGGATAAATATAACTACATCACATTCACAAACAATATACCGGTACAGGAAAGTCTTGAATTACACTCTTACAGAAATCTGTTCTGCACAAAATGCTACATTACACTCTTTAATTTTATTTTCCTTCATTACACTTCTAATTTTACTACATTTGACAGTGCACATATATTATAAACTACATCTGTTTTATTTTACCCACTGAACAAGAATTCAGTCCTTCGTATCGCTTAGGAAAACATACATTTTCCAGACACTTTGCCAATGAAAGTTCAGTCACGGCAAGTTTAAACTTCAATCATTGCAAATCAACAGTTTAACTGCAACTCCTATGGATGTACAATTGTACATATGATTGGGAAACATTAACATTACACCCAAAGTACTGAGAGAAAAGGGAATGTATTCACACTCAAGTACTTATTCAGCCACCCATGAATGCCATCTCTACATCTTTTTGTTTTATTTGAAAAAACCCTAGTCAATTTTTCTTTATCCTAAGACTCAATAAGAATGTAGTGCTTCTAGCTGTGACACCTACCACAGGTTATCAATTGCCTGTGATTGACAGGTATAAAAACAGACAGATCTGTGATACAAGAGAGTGTATAACTGCAGATCTGACCTGAAGATATACCTGCAGGAAGTCAAAATTCTACCAACCCATAGCAAACTTAAATCAGGCCACAAACTGCAGATGCAAATGTGCAGAACTGCATGTTCCATGGCCAAAATGAATGAACTAGGTTCTGATAATGAAACACATCCAATAGATTACCATAGCATTTATCTTTTGCTCAGAATATCATATTTAAACAACTCATGTTACAGTCGAAGTATGTTCAGAAATTGCACATGTGTGTGTATAAATGTATACACAAGTACAATTGTACATGTGGGATGCACGTAGTGGTATGTTCTATGCCCTGTAATAGGAAGGTCACAGGTTCGAATCGATCTCAATCCACTGTGTAAAGTCCCCGAACAAAGTTTTTCAATGTTGACAATTGAAAACCACCTCATTTATCTCATACCCTGAATTCCTGATGGCATAAAAGCCAATGAATCAGCCTTCAGATACAGAACTCACAGGTCTGGATTGAGAGGTTGGAGGGGGTCCACCAGGCTGCCCCACGACTTATTGGGGGTTCATCAAGTCTGACCGTGTATCCCAATATATGCGCGAGGTCTTGCACTGGCTTCCTTTCCCACAGCACATCTCATTTAGGATTGCATCTTTGGTGTGGCAATGCTTATCAGCTTGATAAGCATCGAAACACCAAAGATGCAATCCTAAATGAGATGCGCTGCGGGAAAGGAAGCCAGTGCTGGGCACCCACTTATCTGTGTGAGCTTTGCCTCCCCCTTCTACTTGAATAGGCTGCCACACACTCCTGTCCATGGTGACTTAATGGTTCCTTTCACTCATTCTGCGACAATGCAGAGCCGTTCGTTCGTTCTCTGTGGTTGGTCTAACAACCATGAATGGGCTTCCCTTGGCTATGTGACACCTCCCAAACTGTTCTCAATTACACAAACTGCTGAAGACCGTTTTTTCCGCTTAAACTAAGCCGGGAGCGCCTCCAAGTAGGTACCTTGAAGGGGTGCTATATAATTTCTGATTGATTGAGAACTCATACATGTATACTACCTATATATACATAAGCATCTGGCAATATTCTCAGCTATGTTTCTCCCCTTTGCATATGATGACACTCAGGCATTTACACATTCACACATTCTCTATATTGAGAACACTAACAAGTCAGCCAACAACTGTCACATATCACAACATGTATCATTATCATAGGAGAGAGATTCTGCTTCAATTTCACCAAGAAAAAATACTTCTAGCCACAGGTCACACCGCCAAAAATCCAACTCTAATCAAAATCCTACAACGACCCAATACTGATTTAAAAACTTAGAATGACCACAAAAACCCAGACTATCCACAGAACAAGGAAACCAGATCCTTAATTAAACTGACACTTCAGTCAGTTCCTCAAAATGAGCCAGCATAATTTATCCAAATTAAAAATGCTTGAAATCTCAAAATAAAATCCATTACGAGCAACCATAACTTCCTAAATAACACCTGACAATGTTAGCAAAATGACCGTAAAACACCAACCTTAAACAACGCATAATTTGCAAAGACCAACATAACTAACAAACGAACCTCATGATTATGATTAAACAATGAGTTATCGACCAACTTCCCATTACAGACAATCCATTGAGATTTCTAGCGCCACAACTGCAGCAATTAGCAACATAAGAACCAACGACGAGATAATGAATCGTCGCATTTGAGCCACGTTCATTTACGATTACACGATTATACATTACAATCAACAGATTTAATAACACAGAACTCTGTCCTAGAAATGTTTTTACACTGAACACCCACTTACCACCAAAACCTCCTCTAGGACCACCTCCGCTGCCTCTACCTCTGCTGTAAAGAAACAAGCACTGCCATATAACCAAGCCGACACAGAATGCAACCAGCACCGATCTCGGCCGTTCTCTCTAGTAACCTGACAAACTGTGTCGGCCTGGCATATGAGCGAGTGCATGGCGATGTCTCATGGGTCTAACAGAACCCTTCATCATGTTGCGTTGACACATGCGACCGTCTGTTTCGGTTTTCTTCGAATGGTGGACAGTTTCTTGGGTAAAGATTTTCCACCGCTGCAACTGCTCTTGCAGCATGCTCCTACCTACTTCTTTTCAACCCAATACGGTCAATATCAACTGCTAACACCCAACTGAATGAAGCTTTGGCGCAGTGCATACTTGTGTATGTTTCCTAGCGAATTTTCAAAACCATCTACACCAAACTTTAAATATTTTCAAACTACACCAAATTGATTTTTTTTTAAATTTGCAGATAAAAAACATTTTTCCTATGCAATGAATTCACCACTGTCAATTTTCAAGGCACCATTTGCATCACTGCGATTATTTAAAAAATGACACATGCTTATGAACCTGCTACCTGCAGACCACCACGAAAGGCCATTCAATTTTCAAGGCACCATTTGCATCACTGCGATTATCACAAAAAGTGACACACGCTTATGAACCTGCTACCTGCAGACCACCACGAAAGGTCTTTCAATTTTCAAGGCACCATTTGCATCACTGCAATTATCACAAAAAGTGACACACGCCAATGAACCTGCTACAAGCAGACCACGAAGGGCCTTTACCTTTACACCTAAATATAGTGTCAGATTACATAAACCCTGGTTCCACTTATATAAGCTGCCTTTATGCGAACCAACAAACACGTGTCAGATTTAAATTCAGTTTTTAACACCCTAGTACAAATTTTCAACTTATGCAGGTTCGCTACGTCAGTTGTGTGCTATACCTTTTATTTCACCATTACTCAATTTGATTGCGTCAATTTGCATGCACACACTAGGTTATAAGAACCATTTCCACCCAGATATTTTAACTCTAAATTTTTAAATCTCGATTTGTTTCCAATCTCTGTCAGAAACCTGTATAACAAACAACCTTTGAACACACAAATAATCAGTAACACTCTGTGTAGCATGGTTTACGCTTGATTTTAATTACTTGAACGCTATAATTGCTCGATCAATAGAGCAACTTGCAACAGAAACCCAACAAGCTGCCTAGCACCAGGTTAGTTAAAATATGCCACAGTCACTGTGGATGCCTAGAACCACTTTTGATCAATTGCAACACTGACCGTGATTTACACTTGACAGTTACACCTATGACTCAAAACAGTACACTGCCCTACCTTCACACTGCCGTGCCTTCACACTGCCTCACCTTACACCAGGAAACAGAACATATGCACACGCAACTAGCCTAATAACGCTGACTTACAGAATTACAGCACATTACAAAACATTGATTACTGCTACTTTTCAATTCAAATTACATCACACAACAATGGACAGCCTACCACATTCAGCTGTCAGTAACCTTGGAAGAATTGTTAAACCATCTGCAGTAACTCCACTAGTAGAGTCTGATCCTAGCACCTGGCGCATCTTATCATCAGTAGGGGCCCCAGCTGCCACCTGCTATAATGTTGCATTTTTTGTTTCTGCCTATAGATGCCTATGCTGCATTTACTATTGTATGTATCACACCAGACAATACCTTCTTAGTTGCTGTGTCTTAGATAACCATGGCACCTAACACAAAGTATTGTGAGCACTTACCCAAATCCTCCTCCTCCTCCTCCTCCACCACCACGTCCACCACCTCTACTGTCATCTACAGATAATTAAAAACTGAACAATTTCAGGTTCAATTTTTAATTCACTGCATATTCCGAACAGGATTAATTTTTAAATTGCTGCGTATTTTGAGCAAGCAAGTCGCAATGTGCTGGAGCTAGGTTCATAAATTATACGATGCACCAAGTTTCTATGAAAATTTCTGCAATTCTTATTGGATAAAATATTCATGTCTAACAATACTGTCTAAGAAATACAAATGTACTAAATTCACAGCAGTCCACATTTAACACGAACGTCACAAGTAATAATGCAGTCAAATTATTACACATGACAAAAGATACAAAATTATTCATATTTCATGATTCACATTCAAACCAATGAGAATCAATATTAATATCACATCAGAGCTCAAAAGTGATAAAAGTCAGATCAGCCAAGACTAGTGTCTCTTATAGACAACATTCTAGATGTTGATATGATGACGTCAAATATTCCCCCATATCACAATCTAAAAAACTTGTAACAGAGCTTCTGCTACTGGTGTGCACTTAGATTTTCAAGCTTCCAACTAACAAATCCCAGCACATGTATTGCATACCCTTAATTACACAATATATAACTCAATGTTAACGCACGCATACAAAATGATCAACGTCGTCATCAAAAACAAACAAATCGTTAGAAAAATAACTAAATCAAATAAGACATAGAATTCTAGCCACGGAAAAAGCAACAAAACAACATAACACACGAAAAAATTTCGGAGAAATCAGACTTCTACAATTTGACTCGACAGTGGCCAGCTGTCATAGGTTAATGCCCTGCACGTTAAACACGGGCGCCATACAGTTAGCTGCTAATAAAAAAAAACCCAGCAAATCATACATTCCAATCGTTACAGACAACATAATCATATTGCAGGCAAAAGTATCGGACACATTCCAGTTGGTCTGACCTTGACTTCCTCGACCTCCGCCGCCTCCACCACCGTAGGACGACCTCTGAGGACCTCCACCAGACGACTGATTATAGCCAGATCCCATTTCATAGCCACTGCCTCCCTGGTCATATCGGCCACCTCCTGCCTGGCTACCGCCTCCGTAGCTACTGCCTCCTCCTCCTCCTCCTCCTCCTGGTTGACTGTAGCCTCCCTGACTACTACCGCCTCCATAGCCTCCCGTACTATCTGCTGCACCCTGCTTCCCATATCCGGCACCTGTAAGACAAAAACAAGTTTAACGTAAACACTAAATGACATCACAACAGGAAGTGGAATATATCTGATGCCCTTGTTTATCGAGCGAAGTGCTTGCTAAATGGGAGACCAGTTGCTCAACCTAAACAGAAAACTCGATCTCAAAGAGTTTCAAGTGAAAATATATGAAATGCTGGAGCACCATTTATTTCTACGTTTTCATTTTAAGGCAAGTATAAAATGTAAAAGCCGGAAAACTAGAAGCAGCTTTTAACCTTAGCACATGTACAAGCCTATGCTCCAATTCTGAGCAGAACATTATACACACACAAACACAGAGTGCATGTGCTCGTACGTGTGTGTGTGTGGCATACAGGCTTGCTAAAGCCTGCTTGCGATTCAATATATACGAACCATTTTGATCCTGACCTTGATCCTGTCCATAGGATCCAGATCCATAACCACCTTGTCCAGAGGAACCATAGCCTTGCTGTTGACCATAGGAACCTGCTTGGCTCTGTCCGCCTATAATTCATTATTTGGATTTTAACAACAGAATAACAAATTTATCAATGACGTATGTAACCGAATTCTCGATAGAGTGCCCAATAGTGCTTCGCAAAACACTGCCTGTACTTTTTTGACATGCCATTAATTTCATTAAGAATACACATTTCGTTCAAAAGTAAAACACACAAAACTCTAGAAGTCTCTCCAAAAGCCTGCAAGCACATACACACACACACGTTAAGTTATCAAAGTCTCATCCGCAGTTAACAAAAAGCTGAACCTGTGATCGGTACTTCGCCGACTGTCACGAAGACACCACTTTGAGAACCTCTGGGTTAAACGGCACTAAGTAACTCTTCAAACAATACTATTATAAATGAACAGAATCTAACAAATTAATTTAATTATCTGCACCGACAACAAATATGCAGTTAAAACCAAGCAAAATCCTCATCTTTTGGTACTATTTTTAGCAATTCATCTTTACCTGACTGGCTGTAATCTTGCTGGCCGTAAGAACCGCTCCCCGCTCCGCTGCCTGCATAAGCCGGCTGCTGGTACTGTTGGCTATCGTACGAATAACCTTGTCCGGCCTAAAAAAGGCAGCAAAACAAGTCATCTGTAATTTTATGTCAACAGCTTGATCGTCAGGAAAATATAGGCTTTGCGTTATATAAACCAATTATAAGTTACCATGCATAAATATGAGTCAATTTTCAAATATAAATCTGTTAGCTGGAAGGCGGCTACAAGATGACATTAATAACAAACCTGCTGCGGCTGTTGCTGCCCATATCCAGCCTGACCATAGCCGGTGGAATCTTGCGATGCACCATACCCATAGTTGTACCTAAAACCATAAATGACGACTGATCTTGCAATTTAGAAAAAAGGTGTCATGGCACTAGTCAAAAACTCAATTCCATTTCGATTCATTAGCGCCTTCTCAGTGGAGAAAGAAAACTGGTCCAGCAGTAATGGACCAGTTTCTTCCTGCCTTCTGAGCAGCTTATTCAACCTATTAAGTACTTCTAACCTGGACTGAAGACGCATATGTGCTCTCAGACCTATCCTGACTATAGGCATCCTCGCAACAGCATGGCTGTTCTATGGTACTATACAAATTCGGTTATTAATATTATAAATATTTATCATTAAAAATTATTATCATGTCACCGATTATATGTGGGATGTCCTGCATTGGCTCCCTATCCCGCAGCAAATTCCAAACCAGGTCTATGCTTTGGTGTGGCAATCCCTCTCAGGTGCTGCTCCTGTATATTTGCAAGAGCCCTGTGACTCTACTTTGGTGGTGTTCAGGGCGTCATGCTGTATGTTCCTCCACTCAGGGCGAACTCCTCATTCCCTGAGCATGAACTGCTCTTGACAGCTTTCTTTGTTATATTCAAAAAAAAATTAGCAGTCTTAGGACACGCAATCATACAGTTTTGTATAAACTGAAGTTTAACTTACCCTCCCTGGGCCTGAGCACCCCCTCCAGCTGCACTGTAGTTATACTCTGCAAGACAAAATAGAAACAATGTAGTACAATATCCAATGATGTTGTTTACTAAATTAAAGCCACTTATACCCTTTTAAAATTGAAACAGCTATGATCGCACAATAAGAATTTTTAAATTGTAGATCACAATTGAAGAAAATGAGTATCCAGGCACTGCAAACACCCTGAAACTGACAAACTAGCAAGGGAACCAGTGGCACAATGAATGGGCAAAGAGAGGCAACCAATCCCTGGGCACAGTCCAAGGGAGTGCAAAATTAGCTTTCAGTACAAACTTACTACAGAAATTGCATGACTTTTCAAAACTCAAGTTGATTAAATTTAAAAATAAGCACAAATTTCAGGTTAAAATGTGGCAAGAAAAGTGAATACCAGGAATCTGTGTGTCGGTTCAGAAAAAATGTTCTTGCACGTTTTTCGGAAATAAATTGCTCATTTCGATGTGTCACTGGCGAAATATTAATCTGAGCGCAACTAGTATTTAAACGCATTTCTAGTAAATCAGTCTTTAGGTGGTATTTGTCTTCAGAAACGAAATACATCAACCCATCTTCAGCTTTGATTGCTCGTTACTTCAGAATTTATGAAATAAATCACAATCAAAAAAAGAAAATGGGGCTTGAGGGTTCTGCAGCAAACATGAACAAAATATAGCACTTGTTTGTGAGCATTTCTCAGCACAGCACAATCTAGAAACGATGCTGATAGCTTGAAACTTTGCGAGAAAGCTAGGCAGAGAAAGATGTCGGCTCGACACAATTCTGAACTAAACCTGCACATAAATCGCCCATGGAAATCCATTAAAAGTACTTGAACTTCACTGCCACAAAATACACTAGGCAGTCTTCTCAAAGCGGTCATACAGGAGCATGTGTGAATCTTCGCATAGTGTCACCGCATCAGCTCATAATTGAGCAAATAGATTCATAGACTTTACCCATGAAGATGGAGGTTTACAATTCGTTCAGAGCATTTATAGAGCGCCCCTTCAAGAAACTACTCACAGGCACTCCCAGCCCAACCACAACCAACGAAAAGAGACTTTCAAGAGGAACTTGTAGAACCCCGATGGATGAGCCACAAGTAGAGAGCAAAGCAAAAGCGAGAGGTCATTCCAGACTGTAGGTCCCACAACCGAAAAAGCATGGCGCTGCCTAATAGCTAAGCGAGCCCAAGGGATCAGGAGATCACCCTTGGATGTAGAGCGAAGCGCCCGACGCGCTGCAACGTCGGACGCTGGGCGGCAAAGATCACACAAGTAAGATGGAGCACAGCCAAGAACTCAGCGAGAGACCACCGTCCACCGCAGCAATGCAGTAGGATATCCACTGGGAAATAGGCAGCCAGTGCAGTTCATCATGCATATAACAAGAGAATTGAGTGGTCCACACAGTCAAAGGTAGAGGTTACATCAAAACGAGCAAGGAGAGTGACCTGGCCACGGTCGATTGTGCCATAGAAGTCAGACAAAATTCCACACATGGAATCCTTGGAGACTGATCATAGGACTACACAGTCTTGAAGTTGCATTTGTAATGAGTGTAGATCTCAGTGGGTGCATATTATTTTCTTTAAATTTAAAATTGTCTACAAGCAACTCTTTAAATGTATTAATTTGCGGTTAGAAGAACCATATAACTGCACTTGCCGCTAGAATCTCTAATTTCTAGGAAGCAAAAGCAATACGGTAAATAGCACTGACACTGTTAGATCGCATGGACGAGGCCAGAATTCCAAAGCAGGCAATGGACTGGATCCCAAACGGGTGGAAAAGGAAGAGGGGAAGACCAAGAAAGAACTGGAAGGACATGATCTCAAAAGGCCTCTCGGACGGAGGATTGATGTGGGAGGAAGCTGCCGGAGCTGCTCAAGACAGAGAAGGATGGAGGACCTGTATCGCCCAGTGTGCACGTAGCATGTGGAGGGACTAAGGTCTAAGGGGTCTGTTAGATACTTAGAACTGCAAAATGGATGAATGCAAAATTAAGTATATAACTATTTTTTACTTAGTGAAAAATGCATGCAAATTTTTGTTTTTGCTGTGCAATTTTTTTTATTTCTTAGCGCGAGTTTCTGGATTGCCTAGCAGGGAACAAAACGTTCAGTATGGTCCGCTGACCGCAAGTACATAGAAGCCAATACCTCAATGCACCACTAAACCGACACACAGACCCTATAGGCAACAGACCCTATAGGCAATCTGATGTTGGAAGGGAGCCAATGCAGGACATCCAGCTGAATTTGATCAACTGGCACTCTACATGTATAAACGATGGAATGGCTTTCGCTAGCAGAGTCATTTGAATACCTGGTAATTATTTAATGTCATCATTTCATATTTTCTGCAGTCTTGAAATCCCTGTAAGTTTCCACATCCAACTCATTTCAGCTAGAACTGTTTCTCGGTAAACGTGCAGTTCAGTGCGGCAAATTGCTTGCCCATTGCTGCATTCTAATTTTTTGATCAACTTTGACAAGAATGCTTCTCATTGATCCAGGCCATCCGGCTCTTGCTTAGTCAAGAATTTGTTTCATCAATCCCACTTCTATTCATGCAAAAATTATTATTCATCTATACAACTTCTATTTAATTAAACATTATTGTTCTTCAATCCAGCTTCGATTTAAGCAATAATCCTTTCATAACTACCATTTTTATTTCAGTAAAAGTTATTTTTATCGATCCGAGTTCCACTTATCAAGAATTCTTTTCGTCAACCCAACTTGTACTTGAGTCACTTGACCAAAGCTGAAACCCATACAATAGTGATATAATTTATTATGCCAAACTACACGTTTAGCCTTTTCTCATCATTTTTTTCGCATAGTTAAAAAGGATGCTGCCCGAATCCCCGAAACGAATATCGGCCGGATCCCCGAAATCGATTTACTAAGACACACACAGCCTAATGATCTTTCGACACTATGCTGTGTTATCAGCAGCACTTAATAGGGTCCATTATGTGATATATCCAATTTAACTATGAATAATTTTCGGTAATTCGCCCTCTTTCTATAATAAAACTGTTTTCAGGAAATCGGGCGTGTGTGTATTTTCAGGTTTTCGGGGATTCGGGCTGACCCCGTTCATTTGGGCCAAGTTCTGAAATGCTAAGGTTAATACACATGTTTCTGCGTGGCTGACTTTTGGCAAATTTAGCATTTACCCATACGCACTTTACAATCGTTGAACACACTAAATTCGGAGTAATTGCAGAACACGGGACCGCTAGTTTGGCGTTTATGGTCAGGGTAAGCGTCGTGAGGGTCGGTTAGGGTCAGGTTAAACGTCGTGAGGGTCGGTTAGGATTAGCGTCGTCTGTAGATACTATATACTATCCTATACTAAAACCGCTAAAAACTAGTGGTCCCATGTTATGCAATTACGCCCTAAATTCAGTAATTCGAATGATGCTGAGCGTTTGTCATATTAAACATTTCGTTCATTTATATTCATTATATTGTACACAACGATACATCCTTATTCGGACACACGCGTGCACCACGGCATAATTTAAGAACAATGTAATAACAAAAAGTAAAGCCCAAAATGAGTGCTAAACGAAGACGTTTATCATTCAAATCAAGTCTGCATTTTTTAATGGTTCCCTTAAAGAGGTTTTCAAGATAGCCAAGAAATTTTCAAATTACATAAAATATAAAATAACATTACTCACGCTGATCCGCCATTTTGCGATACCAGAAAAAAGCCGCTATTGAACAAAGCCAATCACAGGACTTCCGGCGGGTGCTAGATGACACTACGGGCGAATTTTACTAAATACACGGAACATGACTCGAGCTTGACTCGGAGACTGCTTCGTGTGAATTATTTGTCTGAAGGACGAGCACCGCAAATTCTAAAGCTTGCGCTATTATTATAATAAGCTAAAATAGATTGCCTGCAGTTCATATTAATCAAAAGGGGAAAAGGTGTTTTTTTCTGTAAGGATTGTTTTAGAAAACCGAAAAACTGGAAACCACAAAAGCTGATCGTTACAGCTGATCGTTACAGATCGTTACAGAATTCATGATCGAATCTTTAAATTGCAGTTATCGTAATCACAAACTCGGAACGTCTACAGCGCACACAAAAAAGTCGCGGGAACCAGCTTATTCACAGGTGCTCAATCAAAACAACGTCGAGAACATGCAGGGGTCAATATCCAAAGAGCCAAGCGATGAGACATAGGCCTATACGGTTATAGGGTGGATGAAGTTTAGAATTGGAACGGCGTGGGAGGCAGGATGAAGTGAAAGAATCAGGAGAGGATCTGTGAAAAAGCAGTGTTTTGAATTTCGAGTGAAAGACCTATGATCATTGGCATATGCATGGCGAGAGGTGGAGTTTTGTTGAGTTCATGCAGTTCATCGATTGCCAGATCTGCAATCCAATAGATCTAAACTATGGAGATGTTAAGCTCTAGTCCCCTATCGTCGTGGGTACAGAATCTAAATTCCCAAACTAAAACTAGGCCTATGGGCTGTATTTATATTCTATAGGCCTAACACTTGGTCACTGACTCACTGTTTCATTAGGCCCTATATATGCCACTTGGATGAATTCAATGGAAGTGAAAGTGCACTTACTTCCATGCTCTAAATATTTGTGGAGTTTCTAGCGTATCTGTCAATCACATAATTATATCTACGCATTTCCAGGTTTACCTTCAATAGTATGTTATTTGTACGTGGTTTTAAATTACTCTGAATAGGTCTACCTTGCACGTTTTACCTTTATCGAAAACTTGATTGTACGCTTCGGTAGTTTCCGTTGTTGTTCGTGTTGCGACGTAATATTGTTCCAGTCGGCCATCTTTGGTTGGGTGGACGTTTTACCTTTACAAGTTTGCTTTTAATAATCTGTTGGTGGACATTTTATGTGGATTTTCTAACGCTTCCGGAAAATTGATTTTTAATATTATTTTAAATCCGTCCAGGTATCGATTGAGGCTGCCATGAGTCGTTCAGACGGTTTAATTCAGCGAAGAAACGTTAACTCGCTCGCTTCTAATACCCGAGGAGACGACTTTTCTAGGGACAAGGAGGACAACTGGTCAGATGGAAAAGAAGACGCAGAAGACGAAGATCACGACTCGAAGGAAACTAGGCTGACCCTGATGGAGGAAATTCTTCTTTTGGGGCTTAAAGACAAAGAGGTATTTTAAGCGACCAACCCTGACATAATTTTCAGTTATATTCGTTGGTCGGGACCGTCCTAAATGACGTCACGCACCTAGGGAGTGGGGGAGTGTCACACATTTGTGGCTATATGTGTCGAGGGGAGGGGTTTAAGAAATGTGATGTCACATCATCACATCAAACATCAAAATGCGTAACTTTGTTAAAAAGTCACTAAATCAAACAAGTTTTAATTACTTTACAGTAATTGTTACCACAGTGTAAATAATAATATAGTAATTTTTATGAAATGCCTGCAGATGCACTACACTGTACATGTGCAAGTTATGCAACAATCTTAATTAAAATAAATCTTAACAGCACTACAAACAGGACAGAAACCTGCAATGCACGTCGCTAATAGCAGCTTACAAAGCACGTTCGCCCTACGTGGCTTGATCTCGGTACCTCTAAGGTCTCCAGTGTGTTATCGGGCCACACATTTTTTTCGAGGGCAATGAGCCCTCGTCAAATCTGGATCCATCCATCCAGCCCCCCAACAGCACTATTGATGTTTTCATTTTGTGGAATGCATAATGATTGTAATAATTTTATACTTTCTATGTTTTTTTCGTTCTACTGTTTAGTTTCAGGTACTTAATTTTATAGTTATTATTTCTTTGTTCGATTTTTGCAAGAATATTTTCATATAACATTCTGGACCTCTGGTTTTTGGGGTGTGGGGTGGTCAAAGCTTTGTGACATCATAGTTTAGGGAGGTAAGACTTTCGTGACAACGTGTGACAAGGGGGAGAAGGGAGTAAAAAATCATCACAAATTGTGTGACTTCATTTTTGGATGGCCTCTTAGATAAAAATAATCGTGGCCTGACATGGGACTGTTAAAGTATGCAAAGCACCTGGGCTATATAGGCATTGTAATCTAAATTTAGGTTTATTTCATTATTTGATATTTAAACAAAAACTGTTTAGGATTAGGATGATCATTTTAAAATTTAAAATTGTGCTGCGGTAAAGTGGCAAATGGTAGCTAAGTACTAACCGTAAAATGCCGTATATGAATTAGAATGGTGTTTTATGAAGGAATGATTTTTTATGTGATGCAAGGATGCTTGATTTTTGAGCACTCTGGCCACAGTCCACTTATGATGACAACTCTTTGCCAATGAAAATTAAAGGAGATGTTAAGGCATTTGATAGCATTGGTCGTTGTCATGTGTGTTATCGACAGTAACTCTGTGAATGCTTAGAACGTGAATGAAAATACAAAGAAGCAGTTATTGCTCTACTCAACTTTAACCTGACTATCGGTGTAGCCACTATGAGGCAAGATTGCCTCCACTTGCTTTTTTATGTACTGGTGCTTTGAATGACTAATTACCAGTATTTTGCCAAATGTCTGTGAAGCTTGATTGTTGACAAATAAATATCGAAATTTCAAACCTTCCGGCTACAAAGAGTTTGAGAATATCGCGATCTGCACCTGCCTGCATACACAGAGACACTGATGTAGATTTGGACAGAGTGCTTCAGAAGTGGGATGGATCTGGACTTAAATAAATCATTTTGTCTTTTTTTGTCAACTGAATTTAACTGTTAGATACGGTTAGAGTACCAGTAGGCTATAAGCCGCTATATACAGTATTTTAACATTTCGCATATGCAACAGATTAAAATTAACATGTCTCTTTGTCATTTAATATTAGCCGGTGGGTATGAATTGTCAATAACTGGGCAAAAATTGCAATAAAAGACACATTGAATTGGTAATTTATGTAAATTTCTCACAATTCCCAACTCATAAAATCCATGCATGTATATACACGCGGGCGTTTGGACTTGGCCACTGCTGGTATTGTTCAGGCTGAAAAAGAAGTGATACAGACGTGAATGATGAAACATAGATTTTACACCACAGTTACAGAGCTTTAAACTGCACTCAAATGTGCAGATCTACAGGCGTTTGAGATTCAATGTTTTTTTGCACACAATGGCCGACTCTTTTAGATTTAATAATTTGCTGCTATATATGGTTTACGAGTTTGTGATGAGCTTATCAGTTGACACTGCAGCATCCACAAGCCCTAGATTCTGGGTCTGAGCCATAATTACTAGCATCCCCAAATGGGGTGGGGTGGGATTATATGCCTCCATTGCCTCACTATTTGCATCAATAACAAGCCTTACAGTGCTGGTGCTACAACAGGGCCTGCCAGGGCAAATGCCTCAAATTATGGTAAAATAGCCTTTTCCTTGTCGTTGCGCTGCCACAATGATGAAAAGAATTGATGTGGTTATAGGCAGCTGGCTAAAACCAGTGATGGCCATATTGTGCGAATATAGGTCAGCTATGACTTGAACATATATAGCACTTTGCCCACCTGTTTTAGATAACGAACCACAATGCATAAAGTCCGTTCTTATCAGACTTATCGTTGCTCAACAAGGTCGTCTGAATATCCTTTTCTGGTCATCACGAAACAAGATTGTTCTTCGTGTGCACGTTTTTTCAGTTGCTGGACCAGTTCATGTTCCCATCTCTCCCTGTGTCTTACCGCTCTGATCTGTTGCTTATAGTGTGATTTTTATTTCCATCTTAAGACTTGCTTACTTACTTACCACCTTCAGTTTCCGTATTCACCATACGTAGGCTGCCACTTTGTCTGATGAACGGACCTGGATTTCCATCTGACTATGGCTTGCCGTTGACGTTCCATTGGTTGATGCCTTATGCATTAGGTTCCAGCACTATTATAGAAATTATTTATTTATAAAATTCTATGGCACTTAGTAATAATTTAGAAATTTTGACGATTAAGCAATAAAATTTAGTTCTGTGCAAAATTATAGTGCACTTAGATTTCGTATGATGAAGCAAAGAAATTCTGTTCCATTCCAATGACATGGTTTATTTTTTAATACACATTTAATGCATGTGCTTGAAAATTCAGGAATTCGATTTGCACTTAAGAATAAATTTAGTTTCAGTCTGAACATCTGCTTTACTTAGCTAAATACGCTGCACTGAAGTTTCTGCAGTTGACTTATACCTCATGTTTTATATCTTCTTCTTCATGTTCTCTGCCCCACGGCAGGTTCGAACTTCCGACGGCGCCACTCCTCCCGGTGTTGAGCCTCTTCTTTCAGTTTCCCATAACCTTCAACCAACATCCAGTCCAGTAGTTTCTGTCTTTGTCTTCCTCTTTTTTTTCCCCCTCCGTTCTTCCTTCAATGATCACTTTCAGAAGGGATTCTCCTCTCAGGATGTGACCTATCCATTTCTTTTGCCTCATCTTTATTGTATCCAACATTGCTCTTTCCTCTTCTACTCGTTGTAGCACCTCCTCGTTTGATATAGTTTTATGTTTATGTTTTATATAGTTCCTTCTGTTTCTGTAGTGTCTCAATCAATCAGAAAACTTTCTTTAAATTGTAATTGCTTTTGAACTTTAAATACTTATGATGAATCAATTCTTCCAGGGTTACACATCATTCTGGAATGACTGCATATCATCAGGACTGCGTGGCTGCATTCTGTCGGAGTTATCCCTGCGCGGACGCATCGAGCTGGAGAAGACGGGAATGCGCCGGCGCAGTCTGCTCAACCGGAAAGTGCTGTGCAAGTCCGATGCGCCAACGGGAGATGTGCTTCTTGATGAGGCTCTGAAGCACATAAAGGAGACACAGCCACCAGAGACGATTCAGTCGTGGATCGAGTATCTCAGTGGTAAAATCTTTGAGGAAACTTGTTGTTTTATTAATTATTCTTAGGTGGTTAAATCTAAGAATAGATTGGCATCGGTGCGGATAAATGTTTTTTGAGAACTCTTGTAAGTGTAATTACAACTTAGGAGTTATCCTTAAGGTTGGCTAGTGTCATATTTATATGTGGTGTAGTGGTGGGTTCACAGCCTTGGAGTTGGAGGGTTACAGGTTCGAATTCACCTCAAGCCATCGTGTAGGGACCTTGAGCAAGTCCTTTACTTGTATTTGGTTGTGTGCTTCAGCGTGAAATTCCAATTCAGTGTCAGTGCTGTAGTCTGGAGTGCCTCTGAGTAGAGAATTTAAAGTGGCTCTATAGCAAATTTGAAATTTTTTTAAAATATTTATCCTGGAGTGTGTCTGTTGACAACTTAGAAATGGTTTGGTTCTACTGTAGCCAGTATTGAAGGAACAAGGGAAAGAACAAGGTTGATAGTAGACTAAATTTATGCTGGAACATGTGGTGCTGGAACGCAAAGAAAAGTCTTGGCGTTGGCGTCAGGAAATGAAGCATGCATGACTTTTAGTATAAATTGGATTAGCTCTGAGTAGAAATCTTGAAGGAGGCACTATTATTAAATTATTTGAATGAACAAACGAAGACTGTGCAATGCTTCTGATTAGGAAGGCTTTAAATAGAACTCCACTGGCCTTGTGTATCTCGTATTACTTTTCTAAATGAAGTTTTCTGACCTTTAGCAGAACTGTCAATCAACTTTGGTTGTGATTGCGTTCAACTTTGGTTGTGATTGCGTTCAACTTTGGTTGTGATTGCGTTCAGGTGAGACATGGAACCCGATGAAACTGAAGTACCAGCTGCGCAACGTCCGCGAGCGCCTTGCCAAGAATCTGGTTGAGAAGGGCGTCTGCACGACGGAGAAGCAGAACTTTGTGCTCTTCGACATGACAACTCATCCTCTCAACGACTCCACTATCAAGCAGAAGCTCGTCAAAAAGGTCCAGGACACGGTGCTCAGCCGCTGGATCAACGACCCGCACCGGGTCGACAAGCGGATGCTGATGCTCATCTATCTGGCGCACGCCTCCGACGTTCTGGAAAATGCCTTCTCACCACTTTCGGACGAGGACTACGAGGTGGCCATGAAGAGAGTCCGTGAGCTGCTCGACCTGGACTTTGAGCAGGAGAGCACAAAGGAGGGCACGAACGAACTTCTGTGGGCGGTGGCGACCGCGTTCACTAAGTGATCGTGCGTCGTCGTCACGGCGGTTGCCACGCAACGCGACATTCGGTTGGCCTCGGAGGGAGGAGGATCATACAGGTGACTGGGTTTCATGTTCCAATTATTCATAACTATTCAGTATCATTGAGTAATAATCTGCTTGGGGATATTTTTGTATGACAGGTCGTGTTTTCACATAGCTGTAGATAATACTAGCTCACCTTATAGCACTGACGTTTGTTGTATGGTTGTGTAATAATAATTCTGTTGTGATACGAAGTGGGCGAGCGAGAAGCTGAAAAAAGGTTTTTCGAACGATCTAGGAATGATGACTTTCCTGCACGTTTAGGGACATTCAGTGATTGAGTGGATTAAAGTAATTTTCGGGAATAAATGATGTTGTTTAGAGGCTGACCAGTGATGTTGAATTGGTTTCATTTGTTCTTTGTCTTTAAGGCTTATAAGCAAAGGCATGTGGCTGTGTGAACTGGAAAGAAAATAAAATGACTGCCTGTACACAGATTGGTTAAAGGTGTAATTCATTTACCAGTTATTATTTCTGATTTTGCTTGGTATGTTATTATAACGTCAGCAGTTGGATTTTTATCAAACCTTAATACTTTTTCTTGGCAGCTATTTTATTTCAAATTCCAAACTTGTCTGTTACCAAATTCATCAGAAGAAAACCAAATTCTGCCTAAACGTAGCTTTTTGATATCATAACCCCTGTACTTTAAATCACGGTTAATTTGGTAAACGAGATTATAACGAGAGCGAAAAAGATCAGGCAATCGTTTACGAAAATGATAACAAGGACTAGGAAGTAATTGTGAACTAAAACATTATACCACTACTCAATAGTCTTTCTAAGCCACAAAGAAGCAATTATTGGAAGGTTGCTCTTTCACATCAATTCATAAATTTATGGCTCAGCTTGCTAATTCCTCTGTAATTAACCTCAGCCCTTGTAAAATCTATCTTATCTGCTTTACTAGGTCCCTTGTGCACCACACTTTAATTAAACAATTGAATCTTTCCCTTCGGACGTGGATTAATCCCTCTTTGCCAATTGCACACTTGAATGACTCCCATATATAACATTTCTGTCACCCTACTCCATTCGCCTCTTAAAGGCATAGGAATAATTAGTGGAAGAGGGTTATTCTTTCGACTTGACCTAGGCTTATTTTATGGCTCAGTTTGTAATTTTTGTTTAATTAACCCCATCCTTTCCAGTTGCTTTGCTTTCCCCCCCACCACCTCATTCACCTGTTGTCGAAGCCTGCAGAACATCACTCACCTGTTAATTTCATAAATGAAACGAAAAAGATTAGTTCACAAAGAAACGAGAACTTAAATGATTTTATGAATAAGAGCTAAACTAAAATGATGATCAGAAATACAACTAAACTGAAATGATTAACGAAGGACTAAATAAAAACTAAAATAAAAATGAATTTCTGAACTAAAATAGCACTGCTTTAAATCTCCAAATTTTTTCTCTGTTCTGTTACTGTTGTTCCGTTTCTTTCCCAACACAATTCTTACGCTGGGTACATTTCTGTTCTCGGATCATTTTATCATTGTCTGTTGTGTTTTCTTTGTGTTGGGAATCCTTAGTGACCTGTGTGAAAGTTACTTTAGCATCTTTTGTTTTAGAATCTTATTGTAATAATAATAATAATAATATTCTGACTCTTCAGTTTAATTTTTTTTTGGTACTGGTGTGCGCATGGATATTAACAGTAAATCCTTGAGGGCACTGTCCTTATGTGGCTTCATCTGTGCTTAAAGTCTCAATTTATGGTGAGACTTAAGCCTAGGTCAGACTATGCTATGCAAATGAAGTATAGGCGTTATTGATATGAGAGCAGATAGTTTCATGCCACCTTCACTGCTAGGAATCCGCACTGGGAATCTGCAGGTTTAGCACTGGGAATGTGTCATGTGCACGTAGTATTTTTTGGTATCAAGCCATGTGACTCTTAAAAGTTGATACTTATTTGGATTGCAGTGCTGAGACCTTAACACTTGGCTAAAAGATCTGATGACATCTGAAGACCATGTTCTGGCTAAATTGTATTTGCAAAGTGATGTCGACTCTTTTAGTGTGGCCTGTAATTCTGTCTATGTTGGTCTCTCTAAGGTTCGGCTATCTCCTCTACAGTCTGTGCTCAATGCTGCTGCTAGGTTCATTGCTCGTCTTACTTGATTCTCCCACATTTCTACGTTCATGGCTGAACAACTTCACTGGCTTCCACTTCCTGCCCGTATACAATTCAATGTTCTTACTTTGGTTGTCAGGTCTCAACATTTTGGTTCTCGCTCTGATTCTGAAGTATCTGTGTGACCTTATGCTTTGCCTCTCTCTGCCACTTCACTGCGTCCTTTCAGGTTCTGTGATAAGTTTGACGTCTTTGTACCCCGCGTCAGGACCGCCATGGCTCAATCCAGATCATTTGCCTGAAGAGGTACCTCCTATGGGATGGATTTCCACCATCAGTTCGCTCTGGTGGTATTTCCTCATCTTTTTCTTGCCTCAAAACTTGCCTTTCTCTTGTGGGAGCACTTCTGAGAGGCTGTTGTTGTCAGAGGCACTTTATAAATGGTCAGATGCAATGCGATGCAATAATGAGCTGCACATATTATTCAGAGAGCTTGGGCCGAGAAACTATGGTCGACTAATTGACACCAATGAAAGTTCTCAGAGTTTGTGGTGTCCTAATATTTTTTTTTATGGCTGGATGCTGAGTTGCTGCTGACCTTTGTTACTACTTGTGGGTGGGAAACTGATGATCTTTGCCTTGGGGATGGGGCCCGGCTGTCTTGATTTGAAGAAGATGTCTGTGAATGATGATGATGAGTGTGGAGTATACAATTTATTTTTTATTGCTGTTCTAGAATTTAAATTACAAAGATGACACTAAGGAACATTTTTTTTCATCAATATTGTTACAGAATATCGTTCACGTACTGTAGAGAATCATTCAAAAATTGTGTTGTGTAGTTGGGTTTAGGAGCACCTATGACAAGTTGCTTTTGTGCTATATTAATTAGCATATGCATTTACAACATTGGCAAAAATGCGGAAGACAATTGGCAATGGTTACTTTGTTGATCAGTGGTTATTTGTCTTCTAAACGAGTACTGCATTTGTTTTCAGTGTATGCTTATTTCCTATTGACCGAAGATGTTGAACCATAGTATGCGACTATGCATGGGTATTGCATGCCTGCTTTGAGGCTTGATCTATGCAGCCAGTTGAGTGCAGACTCTGTATGGAGGTTTCACCCAGTCCCACAGATTTGCACAACCATCCTTGATTCAACCATCCTTGATTTCCTTATATAAGGGACTGAACATTGTTTTATGAGTACTTAAGGCTTAAGTAAACATGCTGCATTCCTGCTTCTAAGTACCTGAAGCATGTACTTATCCTTCTGGCTGTCAAACTTTACGACCTTGTTGATTTACTGTGGTAAAATAAAAATTGTTATGAAATTGACTTGGAAAGGACTTTGTACATACCCGTACTTCTCGGTTTGTCAATATTGATTTAGCCGTTGTCTGCTTATTGTTAATATGATTACTGTTATTTTTATTACTAGGTAGTAGTACATCTGCTGTTGAATTTTACGAATATGCGATTTGTGGGGTAAACTTGCCCGTCACACCTTTGACCATGCTCGTCAGAAAACTGTTTCCGCATATCTTCCCCCTTTGCATCCAACCATGAATCACTCAGCCTACCTTTACCTTTATCACTATTACTTGTATGTATGTATCTATCTTGGCTTTTGTATAGGATATCTGTAAGATCTAGGCAGATGTGTCTTGTCACAAGAAGAAAACTATCTTTGGCAGAGTTAGAAAGAATCGTGCGTATGTTCACCGGCCATTCCAAAGCAATGTGCGAGAGTGAATGTACTTTCCTTATACACTAGTGTCCATGTGTATCTTTTAGCTGTTACACGTGCGATATGTGAGAGAATTGTGGCAGTTGTCTGCTTGTCCGGGGGGGAAGGTGTGGTGGAACAGTTCATGACAGACTGAACCCATCATATTCTGAATTAGGCAGACATGCTGAGGTGGACTTGCATCTAGTCCAGTTGCATTGGTTGAAAAGAATGGAATACAGTCCTGGTAGTCGTGAATAACAACAACATATGTTGTATTGACCAGCGCTGGTGCAACTACAGAGACACAATATTCCCAGCAAATTCATATGGTTAGCCAAGGTTAGTTCTTCACCAATGAGGACTCCCAAGGTTATGGACAGATAATGCAAAACCTATACAAGGAATGCAACAAGGGTATCTTAAATTTGGATCGTATTGTTGCTACAACTACATTCAACGTTATTTCTGTTTAGATGTCTGCAATTACTTGTCATCTCTTATTCCTGTGAGCGCTTCATTCCTTCTGATTTGAATTACTATTAAATGCAAGAACATTGACCATTGTATAGTTTATTCAATACTGCTGTTATTGGTTATTTTCGTCGAGCTGGTTATATCGTAAATTTGAAAAGTTCTACAGATTAGTATTACTGCTTGTATTTGATGCTTGGCTGTTGTGATCTAATTTTCAAACATTCCTGATGTGTACATTTATTTTTTGCCGAGTTGATGACATGTTACGAGAGGCAATGGTTTTCGTAAACGAAACTACTTATTTAGAACTTTTGGTGTCAGCGACGAATTTTTGGTTGATGTGTGAACAATTGGGACATTTGACAAGGAGACTGTACAGTTGCTGTTTAGTAATACCATTTGCTTTCTATTCTATACATATATATATATATGTGTGTATATATATATACCGGTATATTAATGTTATACTAGAGCTTTGGTTTTTTAACCTGCTTGACTTTTAAACATTTGTTATCAGTTTTGATGTCCTAAGAACTGGTTTCAAATTCTTTTGTATATTTGAATTTAATTTTGTTTCCTGTGATCATATAAAGATTCCTCTATGCTGCGACTAAATCTCAATAGTGGAGATTTGTTTTCGTGTACAATACTGAATGATAATTTGCCAGGTATAAAAGTGTAAAGCTTACTATGCAAATTTTACAACTGAAAGGGTTTGAATATCGTAGTGTTGATGATTTGTTGAAAAAACATATCCTTTGTTTGAATGTTGTATTCTACTTCCAATAAAAAATCTATGATTTGCGAATTATTGAGAGCATGACTACAAAAGGTGTATTATAGAATGCAAGATAAGTATGAAATATACTGTGAGGCTGTTGTGAATTTTTTAATCAAGAAATGCTATCTCGGGTAATGGGTATACAACTATACATGTATGATTTGAGTTAGGACATTCATGAATATTTCCTGAATGGTTTTCATGTTGAGTGGTTGTTGACTTGTGTGTGTCTGTGTGTGTGCAAGCATGTGTGTGCATGGTGTGCATGCATGAGTGAGTGTGTGTGTGTGTGTGTATTTTGATGGACAGACCAGTGCTTCCAAAAATTTTTTTAGGTTGCTGGGAACAATACAAGTATTATGATATTTTACTTATTTACTTAAAATTTTTATTTTTTATTTTCGATTCCTACAAGTGGAGTTATGCCACAAACGATTGTTTTCATGGTAGGTTGATTTTTTTACATTCAGCAAGCACTTTGCTTTTCTTAGTTGTGCAGTGAGTTGTGTAAGAGATGACGGATAAGCATACAGCAGTGAGAACATTGCTCAAACACAAAATGCTAATGATATGGAGAATCCACTGAAGTGCTGAATGGTGTGATAGCCACGTGCTGTGTACTTGGTCACATTCCTCGTTGTTAGCAGTTGGCAACTTTGCATACGAGTCTACATGTGCCAGAGCACAGTTTGCCTACTGATAAACCTTTTTTTCCGGAATGAACTTGGACACCGTTTAGACTGACATAGTTGTTGAGTACTTATGAATGGTCAGAGGGTTGTAGAGTTTAGATTGGCTGACACAAAAGGAAACACTGCAATCCAAGAAGACTCCAAACAGTCAAAGTGTAGGCCTGTTTTAGCCTCTCAACTTGCATTGGTGTTTCCTACAGACCAAGGCTGTTTTAAGGAATTTTTAGAACTGCACAACCCCTTCCTTTCTTTCCCATCCTTCATGGTACATTACTTTCAATCAGAGGACAATGACCTTTTTGCTAGTTTTAACTGCACAGAACTTGTGAAGAAGTGCTTGTACAACTACACAAATCCATTTAGAACTGCACATTTTGTGTACAACTGCACGTTAAAAAAAGCCCTTCTACAGACTGAAAAGAT
Source organism: Lumbricus terrestris (assembly GCA_949752735.1). NCBI lineage: Eukaryota > Metazoa > Annelida > Clitellata > Crassiclitellata > Lumbricidae > Lumbricus > Lumbricus terrestris. Next base: position 14,478,228 of record OX457039.1, on the reverse strand, counting down.
GATGCTACTGAGCCCAGAGAATGGAGAGACAAGTTAGCACTGATAGTCTAATATTTTGCTGCTGGTCTCTTGCTAAGCAGTTGTTAGTCTCGGAGTTACTTAACTTCATTTTGCTCATAAGCGTTGTATCATGAGCAGCAAGCAAAGTCTCATCATTTGTGAGCATGATTGCAATTTTCTTCAGTTTGTTTCCAGCTACATTTAAAAATTAGCTCCTAACTAATTTTTTAAGAAATAAGTAGACCTACATAATTCAATTGGTCACTTTGTTGCACACCTTTTTCAGCAATACTCTCCTATCAGCACTGTCAGAATTATGCAGGACATAAAGCACCCTTGTAACAATATTCTTCTATGTGTGTCGTGATGATGTATTTCCGAAACTATTGGCCGATATATAAATAATATACAGGACAGACCAAGGACGAAGTCCATTGGAAATTGTCATGTGGGTTTTGTATACCCTGCATATGACATTTTTGGGGTCAAGTCCTGGAGTCAAGTACCGGTGGTCCTTATGAAAGGTCATGTGCCTGAGGTTATTGATGAAGTCCAGAATTACAGAAAAGAGGGAACAAATGAGTCAGCACCCTGTTTCTTGATAAACACTCTAACCCTTTACGTTCTTTGATGACCTTTATGTTTTGAATTTTGTTTTGAACTTAATTCGTTCATTATTTCTTACAGGGCATCTACACCGTGATTCAAAAAAAAGTAAGCCAAATTATTTTTCATATATCTCCGATGCCTGATAACATATCACGCTAAAATTTTCCAAATATTTAGAGAATTGGGCCAAGAATATGATTCAAAGATTTCATGAGATAAAGTTGAACGGATAAAAAGATATGTATCTTTCAACTTCATATGCCGAAATTTCAGTTTACAAGCAATTTTCTGTTAGATTCAATAAAATGTGAGTCAAACTTTTTCAGTATCTTTATGGCCTGATAATTAATCATAGTAAAATTTTCCCAATATTTAGAGAATAGAATCAAGAATGGGATTCCAAAATATCAAGTCATCAATTTGAACGAATAGAAAGATATGAATATTTAAACTTCATCTCCCGATACTTCAGTTTTCAGCAAGTCTGTTATGGTGTTCTTTACGGTTTCGACGCTTGATAGTTCCCAATTTTGGTCTTCAGTGACCCTGGAGTAAAAATTAATGGATCCTATTATCGCGACGTTCTGCTGTCACAACATCCTCTATCTGTAATCAGAAATCTAGCCCCCAGAAGGCTGGTTTTTTTTCAACAGGACAGTGCCCCAGCCCACAGAGCCATGAAAACCATTGAAATGCTGACAAGAGAGACGCCAGACTTCATTTCTCCCACATTATGGCCTCCGAAAAGCCCAGATTTGAATCCTGTCGACCATAAAGTGTGGAGCTTGATGCAAGACCGAGTAGACAACAATCCATTGTATAAACGATCTGAAGTAGCGCTTGATGGAAGTGTGGGATGACCTAGATCAGCGGATAATCGACGATGCTGTTGCCCAATGGCGCCAGCGCCTCCAGGCTTGCGTGCAAGAAGGAGGAGGACATTTTGAGCATCTTATTTAATTAAATAATCAAACCAAACTGTGGGAATCATGTTGTTATTCAATTCTCTACATATCTGAAAATTTTTAGCATGATTAGTCATCAGGCATTAGAGATATAAGAAAAACAGTTTGACTTACATTTTATTGAATCTAACAGAAAATTGCTTGTAAACTGAAATTTCGGCATATGAAGTTGAAAGATACATATCTTTTTATCCGTTCAACTCTATCTCATGAAATCTTTGAATCATATTCTTGGTCCAATTCTCTAAATATTCGGAAAATTTTAGCGTGATATGTTATCAGGCATTGGAGATATTCGAAAAACATTTTGGCTTACTTTTTTTTTGAATCACGGTGTATTATAGCGTAGGCAATTAGGCATATCAAAGATGACTGCTCAAAACTCGCCCAGCCATACCTTGTCGAAACTTGTTGTTACACTAGCTCATTATGGCCTGACTAACTCCTCAGTGATGTGTCCATAGACTAGATTGGTTGGAATACCTCATGATTCACTCTAGCAAGAGGGTTGGTTCAAGGATATAATTTTTCGGCTAAAGTGCACAAAAATAGAATTCTCTGCATCAATCAGACAACTCTTTCCCTTGTGTGATAGCTCAGAGGTTAGCCTGTTTCCGCACACGACACACCTAAACTTGCAGCCAAATTTGGCGACACACCATGCATCGTCATAGTCAATAATTATCTTTAAAATTAAAATAGGCCTAGGTCGATGTTAAAACAGCTTATCTATTTTAAATTGCTAAAATTTATAATGAATGAAAATGTTGACACTTAATGCTCTTTAGTTTATAATAATTCTAAAATTCTAAATTCCAACGATCTAAATATCAGATAGCTTACAAGTAACAACCGTAATGAATACACTTAGTCTGACCATACGCTCAAGGCCATAGCCAGGATTTGATTTCGTGGGGTGTTTCACTCACCAATAATATTTCCCTTCCTAAAAATCTGATGACCTTTTTTAGTCATCCCGCATATTTTGGGGGGTGTTTTCATGGTTTTATTTCATGGTTTTTACATCATGTGCTCGTAAATGCATTATATTATATTTCACATTTTCCATTTCGGGGGGTGTTCAAACACCCAAAACACACCCTAGCTACGGCCTTGCATAGCCTACGCTGTCGGGGACAACATCAGACGGAGAGGAAGCACTCTGGTATCTGGATCAGACTGGATGTCCACGACCACCTCTCGTACTTCCGACCACATTTCAAGAGTACACTTCAATAGCATGCTCTTCTTCATCGTTTTTTTTTACCTTTTGCTACTTATAGCTTCAACATCAGTTAAGAGGTGAGTGGCAATGAAGGAGCCGCGTGGCCTACTAATTGGTTTATCCTCAAAGAGAGTTGGATTCCGCCGCCGCACCTGTAGGCCTACAGTTGAAAGACTAAACAAGTAGGCCTAGGCTAGGCCTATTAATTATTAGCAGCGTCGCAGCTATGTGTGTTTTACATGTACGTAGGTGTCCCTATCAGATTCTAGCGGGGTCAGTGATCCCTTCAGGGCCTATCCTTGTACCCATTACCCTTTGAAAATGTGACTTGAAATCTAAACTGTAAAAATGTTTGGTTACAAAATAAAATGATTGATTGATTGATATAATAATTATATAGGCTATATATGCGCAAGCTCATATTATAATTATACATATATATATATATTTATATATATATATATATATATGATAGAGATAGGCCTACTTAGATTTAGGAGGTCATATTATAGACTTGGCCTATTGTGAGTTGTGACGTAACTTAATTCGCGTTATGATACAGATTATTGAAGTTTATTTTGAGAATATGTATTTATATATATATATTAACTATAGGCCCATTGTGACGTCACTTCGATTATGATACAGATTTAATATAGAAATTCATTTTGAGAATATATATATATATATATATATATATACATACATATATATATATGAGCTAGGCCTATTGTGACGTAACTTCGATCGATTATGATGTGACGTAACTTCGATTATGATACAGATATACTATTATAGAAGTTCATTTTGGGAACATATATGTATATATATATATTAACTATAGGCCCATTGTGACGTCACTTCGATTATGATGCAGATTATAGAAGTTCATTTTGAGAATATATGAAGTAGACATTATTGTGATGTCACTTCGATTATGATACGGGTGTACAACTAGAGAAGTTCATTTTTGGAAAACAAAACTAGGCCTGGGATTACGATACGGATATAGCCTACTATATAGAAGTTCATTTTGAGAATATATATTAACTAGGCCTATTGTGACGTCACTTCGATTATGATACAGATATTCTATTATAGAAGTTCATTTTGAGAATATTTGGACTAGATATATTGTGACGTCACTTCGATTGTGATACAAATTTACAATTAAAGAAGTTCATATATATATATATATATATATATATATATATATATCCAAGGATAGGCCTACTTAGATTCAGGAGGTCATATAATTATTTCATGGAAAAGTCAATAACGATCGATTCCAATTAATCCACCTCAAGTCGCCGCGTAGGGACCTTGGGCAAGTCCTTCACTCGCAGTTGCTTCGGGGTGAAACTCCGATGCAGTGTCCGCGCTGTGGTCGGGAGCGCCTCTGAGTAGAGAGCTTGAAGGGGCGCTATAGAAATGGAGAAATAAATAAGCAAATAAATAAATAAATAAGCTGACTGTGCTGCTGCAGTCCATGCATAGACCTATACACCTTATCGAACACATCTGTTCCCTGCGTTGAGTCGAACCCGTTGAATAGGTCGACCACCTCGAGAAGAAGTTCAGCATGTCTCGCAAACACCTGTCACTTGTCTAACGACGTGCAGTCATTTTGCATCGATATGCAATCACACAAGCGTCGGTCAGGCCAGCGTAAGCCTGCGATATTATGTTGAAGACGAAAGGAGGGCTGCAGGGCGGGTTGAACATATATTTTTTATTATGTAGGCCTAGAATAACAAGGTTAGACCTATAAAGTCAGCCCTGGAATGTGCATACATGCATGCAAGCATCTGTGTACAGCTAGTGTACTAGTTTGTAGGCCTCGTGGAATTTGAAAGGCAAACTGTAATTATTGCTGCGACGAACTGTAGCTTTTTAGTAGCTGCAGTTCAAAGCCTATTTTGCGCATTTTCCTGAACTATTGCTCCGTCTATAGTTTATAAGCTATAGGCTTAGATCTAACCAAGAGTTCAGCTCCCCCATAGCCTACTTGCGGGAGCTGTGCTGCCCTGCATGTATTATAGACCTACGTTGAATGTTCACCGCCGAGGTTCCCTTCTTTCATCTGTAGGCCTACAGGCTGAGTTTCTCGTCCCTGGCTCGTGGACCTCCACTAGGCAACGCCGTGGTTTCTCGGGCGCTGCCAGCACTGCCACCTGTAATGTGCTTACAGTGGCACTTCGCCTAGTGCCTTGGGATCACTCTATCATGTTCCTCTCTAGCATTAAGACTGTCTCATTTAGGCCTAGCCGAGATTGGCTAGGGAGCGCTTCCGAGCAGTGGCGGCGCTAGGATTTCATTTTTTTTGGAGAGTCTTAATCCTCGCGGAAAAAAATTTCCATTTTCATCCGCCAAAAATTCTGACGACCTTTTTTAGTCATTTGGTCGAAATCTCATGAATGTATTTTAATTTTTAGGGGGAATAGCCCCAAATGGCCTTTTTTTAGGGGAGCTTAGCCCCATATAGCCTCCCTGGCGCCGCAACTGCTTCCGAGTAGTCCAATGGATGGTCTTCAAGGGGAGCTTTATAAGTGATCCTAATAAATAAAGAAAAAAAATATCGAATAAACTAAAATCACTTAATTAGGCTACTTATAAATTACTTATTAGCCTAATGGTTAATTATAATCAGTTGATAAGCCTATAGACATGGACATATAATTATATATTTTTTAGCGCATGAATATTAATAAATATTTGGTTTTAGCTTATATTTATTATTCCTGCTGCACACAGACGGCTCCTGCATGCTGGATCAACGGTAGGCCTGTAAATCTTGTTATTATTCATCTTTATTATCACGTCTAAAGCATAGCTATAGCATATGTAACCTAGGTTAAAACTTAGGCTAATTAATTTTGTTATTACGAAATTTGCAACAGCTTTGGTTTCCAGTAACGACGTCATAATATTTCAAAGCATATGAGGTCGTTGGTGTAAAGCTGTAAACGATGCGTTGACGTCACATCCGTTATCGCCTGCCTGATTGTTGGTGACGTCATCATCACTTATCTGTTTATAGCTTTCTTGTATATTTCAATGTAACGATCGCGGATTTGCGATTTTCTAACAATGTTTTGACTGCGCGTTTGTGCTTTTCACCGAGAGATCCATGTTTCGTCGGTTACAGTATCTTATACGTAGTACGTACGTCGCCTTAATGTCGTGAGGCCCTTGGAGAACACATCAACGATGGATATAATGGTCCGTTCTTCTCGACAACGTCGATCAACAGAAGAGGACTGCTACGTAGGACCTTCAGCCATCGCTGCATGCTTCCGGAGGGAATAGGTATTACTTCACGATTCTACTGAGGTATGTTTTCTGTCTCAGGTCAACAAAATCGAAATGCTGGTCCCTGGACGGACACCCTGAACGACGGATCCGTTCAGTCTTCAGAGATGGGCAACTAGATCATTCGAGTATAGAGTCGACTCGGCGAAACTGCAGTATCGGGGACCGAAGCATGCACAATAGCTTAGTATAGTATATATCTATTGATGACACTAACCCTAACCGACCCTCACGACGCATAACCTGACCTTAACCGACACATACGGTCCCCGATACTGCAGTTTCGCCTTCTTTTAAGAACGACATCATTAATAAAGGCCCTTTCATTCGGACCATAGGGCCTATAGGTGTACGTCTGCTTGTAGCCTAGGTCTATTTGATTTTGTCACTTTTGCCTGCATTGCAACGAGTTGCGGCTTGTCACCCCGACTGATAATTAATAAACTAAGATAATCCTATATTAAGCAAGGCCGTATATAGCTTGGGTGCGTTTGGGTGTTTGAACCGCCACCCCACCCCAATGAAATATGTGAAAATGAAATAACATTTACTAGCACATGCATCATGATGCATGATGTAAGCAGCAGTGGCGGCGCCATGATTTCAGTTTTGGGGGCGCTGAATCCTCGCGGAGGAAATTTTCCATTCTCATTCGCCAAAATTTCTGATGACCTTTGTTTTTTTAGTCATTTGGTCGAACTCTCATGCATGTATTTAAGTTTTTAGGGGGGCTAATCGCCTTTTTAGGGGTTTAACCCCTCAGTGGCGTAGCGAAGGGGAGTTTCGGGGGTTAAACCCCCATTGGCCTAGGAAAAAAGTTTTTTTAAAGGTTATTTATTCACTTAAATAAGAAAAACAAAACGATTGCTTGTAGCAAGCATTGTTTTTCTTACTTTATTCCCTTTGTTGCTTTATTCCCTTTTTATTTACTGTAATACTGTTGGACTGGTGTCACAAAGAACATCCGGCCAGGCTAAAAAAAGAACCCCCATAAAAATTTCCTGGCTACGCCACTGTAGCCCCTAGCCCCGCTGCTGGATGTAAGAATTTATAAGTGAGCAATGTAGTTGCCATCCAGAACCCCGGCTATATGAGAGATCACGGCGCTTCTCCAAACCATTTAGTCAGTTGATTCGGTTGCCTGAGGGCTTGCTCATGGCTGAGTATATGGCCCTCCCCCCATAGGCGTAGGGGACATTTCAGCAGTGGTGGTGGAGCAAATTTTGCTTCTGCCCGAACAAATAAATCCAGAAAAATTGACTTCGTGCACATAATATAATATGTCTCTGTACAAAAGCAGAGTTTCTGTTCTTGCGCCCACTCCCTGGAAGAAGGGACAGAGAGGCAAATATCCTGGAGCCCGACTGCTTTAAGGGGCCTAGGCTGGGTAGTTTTAGGCTCATATATAGGGGCCGTTCATAAAGTACGTCATGCTCCAGGGGGGAGGGGTGTAAGAAAGTGTGACAGTTTGTGACAGGGGGAGGGGATCAGGCCATGTGTGACGTCACACATTTATTTTTTAACTTCTGTTTTTTGTTTGTTCTTAGTACCTAAAATCCGACCCGGCCCGGCCAGGCGTGTCTAAAACCCGGCCTGGCGGGATAAAAGTTGATTTCCCGTCACTATCAAAGCGTTTAGGGACACACGTCACTATCAGAGGGATTAGGGATAGTATCCTAGGGTTTAGAGGGTTAGATAAATGGTTATGTTTTTAAATTTTTTGTTCGAAAGTGTGACGTACTTTAGGGGGGTCCGAGATTTGTGACAGTTTGTGACAGGGGGGAGGGGGGGGGGTCAAAAATGGTCAAAAATAGCGTGACGTACTTTATGGACGGCCCCATATATATATATATATATTATACTGGAGTCTGGAAGATGGACTCGCCAAACGGTGGATGGACTCGCCATGAACGGAACTTTGTCCTGGCCATGACGATAACCTGGAACCGGTTATGGGTTAGCCGGTTAGCCAGAAACCCTAAAGACCCGCCAGGTGAGTGGTGTTGTAGGTTCTCTTCATTCGAATGGTGGACGTTTGGACTCGCCTACTGGAAGATGGACTCGCCAAACGGTGGATGGACTCGCCATGAACGGAACTTTGTCCTGGCCATGACGATAACCTGGAACCGGTTATGGGTTAGCCAGAAACCCTAAAGACAAGGCAGGTGAGTGGTGTTGTAGGTTCTTACCATTCGATGGGAGGACTTTTGGACTCGCCTACTGGAGGATGGACTCGCCAAACGGCGGATGGACTCGCCATGATCGGAACTTCGTCCTGGCCATGACGTTAACTGGAACCGGTTATTGGAGTTGAGTATACAGTGTTATAGCCTACACGATGCAGTACTGTTGCCTAGGCTTGTTTCCAGGTAATTTTCTCATTTTAAGTCTTATAGGCTACTATATTAAAAGCAAATATTTTTGTGGTGAGTATGTGCCTATACAGCCCTATACACTGTATAATATACATCCGCGTGCGACGTCGACTACAGCTTCTAGATTATTTAAGCATAAACTTCGCCTTTATCTACTTAAAACACTTCCTGATATGTTGTGGTTATGGTTTCTGCTCTGTGGTTTCGCCAAGCCCTTAGCGTTAGTCTTTAGTTAAGTCATTAGTTAAGAGTTGTTTTTTCTCGTTGTAGGCCTATACTCTATTTGTCGATGCCTACTAATTTTTATCTCGCTCCCTCATGATCTTTATATTCCTACAATTGAATGTTCTGTCATGTTTTTTCTTTTATATTTTTCATGAATTATGGGCGACCTTATTAGGGGAAGTTTCCATCCCTTCTGGGTCTCCCCTTCTTCGCCAAATTATGTTAAAGTATTATTCAATGCCACAATTGTATCATGTTTGTTTGTTGTTTTGGTTGAGGAAAAATAAATAAATAGTTTACTACTTTCACGATAATTTATATCAGAGAAGAAAACGCAGCAACAAAATTCGATCTTTCTTATTGGATTTGTTGAGATGACATATTATAGGCCTATAGGCCTACATCAGAGTTCTCATAACCGCCATGGAGCGTGCTCGCGTTATACAGCATCGTTTCCTCTTGCATATGCATACTCTCTAGACTATTAATTTAAGCAGACACACACATTACGTTTATTTATTTATTTCAGAAATTTATATAGCGCCTCTTCTTGAGTAGGCTACTCAGAAGCGCTCCCGGCCCAGCCACGGCTAAATAAAACAGTTGTTAGGTTCTTAAGAACAGAGTGGAGTGACCCCTAGCAGTTAAGCGCAGTGTAACAGAGAGACATTCCATGTTGTATAACCAGCAACAAAGAATGAACGACGCTGTCGGATAGCAGTCCGTGAGCGGGGAACCCGAGGCTCAGCTTGGTTCGCCGATCGAAGGGTGGATCGACGCTGAACTCCCAAGGTGGAACAACAGAGTTCTCTAAGATACGGTGGAGCTAGTCCTTCAAAGCACCGTTCAACCAATGCACAGACCTGTATGCAATCCGCTGTGGAGTCATGATGCTAAGACGATACGATGATACGATGATACGAATCTGATGTTTCAGCTTCTAAAGTAGCTTCTACTGCACAACTGAACGTCTACATCATACATGCATAAACCTTCACCAAGACCGTAATAGGCCTACGTCTCATCTGGTATAATGGATGAACCGTGGACGTATGATCACTGCCATATTAAGCAATTAATACAGCGATAACAATAGACACGAGCCCCCGCAGGCAAGCCTACATGTATATTTGCAGGAGCTTGGAAGGGCAAAACACATAATCATATTGGCCATGATTAAAATCTTAGCAAGATATTGAAAAATGCGAAGTTGGAAATTAAGAACATGTGTGGGTAGGCCTACCGCCGAGTATATATTTTCATAGACGTTTCTTACTTCAACTTTGTGTTCATTAATATCGTTAGTGCAGATCAGTGCAGCGAAATTGGTTGAAACTTAAAAACCAAATCGGTAGAAGTTTTAAAATAGGTGTCACTTTCCTGAGGGGCGATTAAGTGGCCCTCTTGCCCCTATGTGCAGGCGCCCATTCTATAACAGACTGTTGTCAATTTAATTGTCAAACACCCATAAGATTTTGTTTTCAACGAGAGTTGCAAGGTTTAGCGTCTGGAAATAGTCCGTGTTTATCAAGCAGGCAATCACTGTATATATAGATGGAAAACGATAGACACCACAGGCCGATATAAAGAGCTGCTCTTTAGCCAATTCCGCTGGAAATACGGTTGGCGTTTGGTTGTTCGATCGGACGTGTCACTTGGAGAAGATAAGCAGCTTTGCAGGTCCTTCCGGAAGAGTCTTCAGGAAGTTCCAAGCTTTGTAGTGCGACATCTGTCGAAAGTCTTTGTCGTTCACTCGCAGAATTTCATCTCCCGCTCTCAGCTTCCCTCTTAGGTAACCGTCCGCACCTGTTGCATATGAAAAAACGCAGGCTGATGCATGAATAGCAGGCTAACAGCTGTTCAAAAGGTTATGATGACGATAGCGACTGTGTTCAACAACTTTAACATCAGATAGAACCATTATACTGGGCTTATATACAGCACTGCAAGACGATATTTTACGTCTTTATCTATAACTCCTAGAATCTATTTGAGCCTCGTTCTATGAATTCCGTAAATATAGGCTACTTCTGTAAATAACGCCGCCACTGTTCGCACTCCCACAGTACCAGTCCCAAGCCTGGTTAAAGGAGGAGGGCGACAATAATTACCTTTGTTGTGAGTTGTGATAATCGATGTATATTGGCTATGACGTAGGCTAGTGTCGTTAAACAACAACAAGAAGTCTAGAAGGACGAGTTCTGTCATAAAAGTTGTTAAATTATTTCCATAAGATACCTTCTAACGAGCCATATCATCCATTGAACGAGATTGCTCTCTTTTCCATTATCGTCTATATATATATTCTGCAGTGACCATAATCGTGGGTGTTTAAGCCACATGTTCATAATTATTATAACCACATGTGGCTCGTGGGTGTAGGCCTATATTATTGCTATTAATCAGCAGATTCATTGTGTAAGTGATGTAAGTTAATTAGATATTATTTTTTATTCGCATGCATAGTTTGTTTGTGTGTGCACTTGCAATAGCGCCTATTTCAAGCCTTCTCCTCAGAGGCGCTCCCGACTACAGCGCGGACACTGCATCGGGGTTTCACACCGAAGCGCTGAGCAATTGCGAGTGAAGGACCTGCCCAAGGTCCTTACGCGGCGACTGGAGGTGGATTCGAACCTCGAACCTTCCGTCTGTACGGCGACGAACTTACCCAACACACCACCGCGTCCCACATCATAGAACGAACAGGGTCTATAGTAACTCTAAAGTTGGTTGCGTTAATCATCCGTATTCAGGGCTTAAAGTGTGCCTGGACGGTCATGGACGGCGTCCATGCACTTGTTTTAAAATATGAACGCCGTCTAGCCACTTATTGGCTAGCACAGACTGGAAAGGTAAGGGGCGTCCAGGCACTTCTTTTAGAGAGGTTAGGGGCGTCCAGGCACTTCTTTTTCCACACTTTAGACACTGTCCGTATTAACTCTAGTGGTAAAGTACCCACCTGCGAAGATCCTCTTGATGGTGATTGGTTTATCCCCTGACGTTGACTGCAGTCCTCCCTCGACGCAGAACCCCACTCCAAGCGCTCCACGCTGAACGTAGATTTCCACTTCCCTTAATCCTTCCACTCCACCATTGCAGTTTTCCATGTCTCTCTCATTCCTCTTTGCATCCATTTGTGACGCGTCTTCAGTCTTTATGTCTCCACGTTTGACTCCGTCTTCCATATTCGACCGGTCCCCAACGGATGACCTTTCCAAAGTGGAGGTCTTCTCCAGAGGAGTTTTTGAAACAATGAAGTCTTTCCTTTGGTTGTCGACCCTTCTCGGAATATCCTCGTCTGCAGCGAATACCGTCGATCTGGTCGTTCTAGAAGTTTCCTTGCGCTCAGCCGGAAGTTGAAAGGTACTTCCTTCTTCCTTCGCCCATTCCGGATCCATTTTCCACTGTCCACCGTTGGAGTGTCCCAGGCTTTCACTGGCTGTTACGTTGTCATCGTTATAATGCTGATCGCTGTGGGAGGAATCCGTTTCAATGGAGCTGTTAAGAAATTCTTTCCATTTTGCTGCGGTTGATATTCGCGGTGCTGGGTTCAAGTTCTGTTTCACAGATAGTCGTGTATTCGACATTGCTCTTTCATCGTTTCGTGTATTGGCTTCCATGTTATCCTGCTGTTGCTTCCAGTCAACCGGTGGTGCTGATCGGTCGTTGCATCGTGCACTGGCTTCCCTGCCATGCATTTGCGTCTTTCTGTCTTCGTCTGATATCACCTTGATTACCGTGTTCTCCACAGATGTCGGACTCTTCCCAGTTCCCCTTGCGCTGCTGATCCAATCTTCCTTCGTGAAAATCTTCTTAGCAATACTGTCCTCCTTTTTATCCTCCCTCCGTTTGACGTTATATTTATCTGAATATCCAGGGGAAGAGACCCTTGTGGAATGTCCACCGAGTGGAAAGGGATGATTCAACGTCGCTGATCCTCCAGAGGTCGTCATAAGGTCAACTGGTGCGTCATGGACCAGTCTACGTTCATCAATTAGGATCACTGAAAAACAGTGAACGAAGATCATCGTATCATGCAGTGGCGTAGCCAGGAATTTTTCATGGGGAGGTTCGTGGCCGAATACCCTGTTTTTTGCTACTTTTTCTTACTTAAATGGATAAATAGCCTTAAAAAAACTTTTTCCCGGAGCCAATGGGGGGTTTAACTCCCGAAACCCCCTTGCCTACGCCACTATTCGTATGAGTTCAAACATCGACCAACTCAAGTTGTAGGCTGACTTACTTTCTTAGTCACCAAGTCCACTGAAAAATTCAGCATAAATTTCTAGCAATTCAAAAATACAAATCAAACATGCACGATTGTGCGTGCTTAATGTATGCATTTGTGTGTAGGTCTACCTGGTGCCCAATCATGCGTGATGTAGCCTATTCAAGCACAAAGGCATAGGCTGCAAATATTTGTCCCCATTCATTTTTTCAAATATAACAACGTTCGCAGGATTGCTTCGCTATAGGAATGGAAAGATATTGCCACGTTTGAAACGCGTAGGCCTACTAAAATGCACACAAGCACGCAGATATTTATGAGAAGGCTCTGGTCCAGTCGTATGCTAATGCTAACTGTCACGCAGGCTGCACGTCCGTCAAAGATAAACTTTGCTTTGTTGGGGTGCATAGCAATGATCGTGACAAGTGCGAGGAATGTGAAGCATGCGGATCTGAGATGTTTAAAGACAACCACCTGCCGCCACCTGCCGCCGTCAGTGGTGGTGGCACAGATACACTTTAGAAAAACACCTAAGAGACCGTTCTTAACCCCCCCCACCCCCACCTCATATGTCCTTCATGTCCCATTTGTCAAATTCCACTTGTTGCTATAGTTTACGACTCTGCCTTGGTATGTCATATATAATATCATTGATGATTTGTGTCGCTCTCCTCCTTTCTCCACGCTTGGGACTGGCAGTGTCAAAGTGCGACCAGTAGCGGACTTCAACATAGGTCTGTCAATTTCTATACAGTAGCTGTCATTTTATATGGTGGTGGTGGTGGTGGTGGTTTTAGAAAGCAGAGGCGGCAGCACATCTCAACAGATAGGACATCGCACTGCAGGTACACTTAACTAGCTATCAGTCGAACTAATATTAGCGTTCTGATCTTCTGACTTTCCTGTTTTGTCTGTCTGTCTGTTTTAGTTGATACTTAGGACTTTGTTATAATTATTTCTACAGACGGACCATGCAGAATACACTGGGCAGCACGAAAACAATATTGAAAAGGAATCGTGTTCAGCGGCCAACGGAAACTTGCCAGAAAGTTTCTAAATTGCAAAAGTCAGAAATGATGAAATAATATGACAATCTCGAAGATAAAGTGATGTCTCCGATGATTTATGGTTACTTTGGAAATAAATTGACTCCTCCATGCTCTGCTGATTTTCACACCTTGCATGTCACGCATATTGTGTGGGATTTTATCTGATGACAACTGTATGCTAAATAACATAGTCTACCCATTCTATAAGCGCATCACGACTAAGAGTCCAACAAATACTGCTATGGGTTAATAGGAATAGGTTAATAGGGATGGGGTAATAGGGATAGGTTAACACTCGAGTGCCCAAGGTATTTTTAGGTACACGAAGCCCCAAGGGGGGGGTCCGCGCGGACCCCAGGGTTTTTTGTGAATATCTTGAGAAGGGATTGGAATATCGTTACAGAATTTAGTTCTATGTGATCCCAAATGAATTTGCAATCGATTGATGTATCTTATATCACAATAGCACCACCTGGTGCAAAATAGGAGTGTAAAAATATCGTGATACACATTTTACGCTTGCTTGCGTTATTTACCGAAGGAAGCCTATCGTTTTCATGTTGGTATCTTGATAAGGGATTGGAATATCGTTACAGCATTTAGTTCTATGTAATCCCAAATGAATTTGCAATCGACTGATGTATCTCGTATCACAATAGCACCATCCGGTGTAAAACAATAGTGTAAAAATCTCATGATACACATTATATGCTTGCTTGCGTCATTTACCGAAGGAATCTATCATACGTCCGGCGCGTCCGCATGCCAGTCACCTGCTCTCACTTCCAGCTAGCGACTGATCAGTTGCATTATGGTAGACTAAATCGTAATCGCAATTGTAAATTTGTATAGCGCCGCTTCAAAAGAGACTTCTCAGAGGGGTTCCTGACCTGATAACACCATGCCACAATTGAAAGGGGTAATTTTCAAACAATTGCGGAGGAAGGAGAAGTAGGCTACGGGTATCTGTGTGGTGTTAGGCCTACTCGTGGGTCGAGTAAGAAGGGTAGGCCACAGTGCCGTCTACAACAACACCGGCTAAGAAGAAAAGCTGAGCCATTTATTCGCGTAACCTTGACAGAACGGTTGCCACCATTTGTATGAACTTTCCTAAGCCATCCGTTTTGACGCATACCTATAATTGTATGCAATTGTTGCTGTGGTAGGCCTACGCAGACTTGCAAACTTTCAAATTCTGTGCTGCAAACATATGCCAAACATAGTGCTACAATGTCAGTAATTCTAAGTTCAACAATTTATATGAATCTTTCTTTCATAATTATAACGTGCGCTGGCCATTGATTTATTGGTCAGTAACTATACACATGTATATATATGACAAATAGCCGCATATCGTGCGGTACCCTTGGTATATCCTGTGGTTGTGGGGTACAGGGTTGGACAATACTCACGCAAAATATACCATTCGATGCCCAAATGATTGTTTTAGGATGTCCTAAAAGCATTTTTGCAGATCTATAGCCGTTAAAAAGTTATCCGGAAAAAACGGGCCTGGGGTCCGGTCGGACCCCCCCCCTTGGGCATTCGAGGGTTAATAGGGATGGGTTAATAGGGAAAGGTTAATAGGGATAGGTTAATAGATATAGGTTAATAGGGATAGGTTAGCACTTAGCAGGGATAGGTTAACAGAGATAGGTTAATAGGAACAGGTTAACAGGGATAGGTTAATAGGGATAGGTTAATAGGTATAGGTTAACAGGGATAGGTTAATAGGGATAGGTTAGCAGGGATAGGTTAATAGGGATAGGTTAATAGGGATAGGTTAGCAGGGATAGGTTAATAGAGATAGGTTAATAGGGATTGGTTAACAGGGATAGGCTAACTGGGATCGTTCTTCTCTGAAGATGTTTCGATTACTCAAGCTTGTTTTTAACTGACCGCCCATGGCCGCGGTTTCTTCGAAGTGACCCGTGTGGACCAACATTTTAAGCACCCCTCGATCCGTTTGGGGCACACGTTATTACAGCGGTCACGCGTCATTGCTTGCTTTCAACGTTTAGCAGAAGTTCTGTGTCAAATGTACCTGTAGGCTGTAGATACATGTAGCTAAAGAAAATGGAGAAGGAGAAGGTGAGAGCGAAGATGACATTGAACAACGTAGCAGAAATGTAAACGATAAGTAAGGACTTACAGTCACAGACGATTATAACAATGAGTCGAGTCAACTGTCAGATTGCTGTGGTCTGGCTCACGTAAGCGGCCTTACAAGGGCTGAAACTCAGACAACCATATACAGCTCAAGGCTGTCTGTCTATGTACGCTATAAACTAATGGAGGTCAAAGGGTACGGAGACCGAATCATCCGAATGAAAGGCGAGTTATATCACAGCTTTTGTGCAGTGAATTGTGTCGAAAGATACGAGTTTGAGCAACAACAAAACAGGGCCTTCTAGAAATAAACCAAAGCAGCGCTGATTTTAATTATTTTATACATTTTTATACCTTCACTGTGCTGAATTGTCTCGTTTTGGTTCTGGTAGTGATCACTAGAAGTTCATGCACATCCATTGCCAGGGTGAGAATTGTCGGGGTTTGGGGGTTTCACTTTCAACCCCTCAGTCTTTCTTAGAGCCCCATAGTAAAGTCTGTTTTTTACACCCAAATTCCAAGTGGACAATGGTCCAACCCCCCAGTTATTTTTCTACAATTCTTACACTGACCAATTCTACTAGCCTACTTTAGTACTAACTAATCCTGATAAAACAGCAGAGCATCTTACCTCCTCGATTGAACGTTAAGTCATCTCTGGGATTTGCTGCAGAACTGCGGACATTGCTGCCCGAATATCCTGTTCCGCTGTCTTCAATGCGATTTCCATCCAGCACCTGGATTTTAGTATCCATCGAAGGTTGTGCTGTGGCCCTCATGGTGGTACCCAACAGTGGCGTCGGCTCCGAACCCACACCCCGTGTATAATCGACGCTGGGTTCCATTGAGTTGCACGCACCATTGAACTGGCGCAGAGTTCCAGAGCTGGACACGGTAGCTGGTTCCACATGATTGAACGCAGACACATCGGTGGTGCTCCTCGTAGCGCCTTCCCACTGCCCGTTCGACTTGGCGCTATAGAAGTCAGAATGCTGCGGCGTCAACTTCAGCTGAATTGATGTGATAGGAGGCCCATAGTGCAGTGCTGAAGGTTGCGCGGGGTTCAGCCTTGGTGAGGAAGGTCTCAGTGTCTCGATCTGGAATCTTTCAGACCCAGCGACATTGTTGCCGTCTTGATCATAGTTTCTCCCAGACGGATATCTTGATGATGTCATTGCCATATAGCTGGGATCCCGTCGGCTTCCGATACTTGCCAGGTTCATTTCGCTGCCGTACAGACGCCTACTACTTGGCGAAAGAGCTCCAGAACTTCGAGCACGATTTCTGCTGTTGGAGTAGGCTGCTTCCCGATCCTGTCCTCCTGTCGCGGCGGATGATCGAGGACTCTGCTGAAATGGAGTGCAGGACGAAGGTCTGGAGGAATCCTCACGTTTTCGGAAAGTGCTGTCAGTGACTGGATTACTCGGTTCGAAAGTGGACTTTCTGGTTGTGGTCAGTTGAACAGCGTTGTCTGAGCTACTGCTTTGGCCAGCGCGGTGTGTTGAGGATTCATTCTTATTCTGCACTTCTCTGTCCAAGCTGGCCCACCTGTTTCTAGTTTTGTATAAAGCTGAAGGAGTTTGAACAGAGCCTCCATTGACGTATTTATTTGAAGTTCTATCCTCGCGATCCAGTGTCCTCCATCTATCGCTGATCAGTGGTGTATTGGACGGAACCTGGTTGGCTCCGTGATGTGTCGCACTTGTGGTGCGTCCTTCAGAAGTCCTCGGAAGCTTTCTTTCGCCAGACCTTCGCTGATCGTCATAACCCCGTGACAGGTCATTAGCGCTGCCAGAGAGGTACTTGTTCAACAGCCGAGGAAGAGTGGCGCCCTGGCTAAGAGCACGGTCTCTGAAGGTCCGATCGGTAGTTTTCCCGTCGATGGGTGTCTTTTGAGGAAGGTCTTTTCCACGAGCAAGGTCATTCTGAAGGATTCCACTCGGACTTTCTCTTCCGGATCCATAGCGGAAGCTGCTCAGTTTGTAGAGCGGAGACGTCGCCAGACGAAGCTCGTCTCCAGAACTGATTCTGGGTTCGGACAGTGACGGCCTTTGTGGGTAGGGTGATGTAGGTTCGACGCTGGAGCCTTGGTGGTTATCACACGAACGGGGAGCAGAGGGAAGAGAGTGAGTGTAGCGCGAGGGAAGAATTGCGCCGGGTCTTTGATGTTGAGTTTCTTCTGAGTTGGCCCAGAGTGGTTCCTTGATCTTTTGATTACAATTAGATTCTTTTATGGTGTTATTCCAGCCCGGACCGTTGCTGTTCAAATGCGGTTCTTTTTCCGTGTCATTCCAGCGCTCTCTCGTCTCGCCACCGTTACGATGTGGTTCTTTTGCAGTGGCGTTCCAGTCTGATTCCGATTTAGTGGGACTTGAGTACGCATGCATCCAGTTGCTCCAATGTCCTTCCTTTTGAGTGCCGTTGCAGCTTGGTTGTTTTTCTTTGCTATTTTGGTTTGGTTCCTTTTCGGAATTGCGCAAACTTGGTTGTGATTTTGGTTTGTTCCGGGATTCATCACCATTTACGTTATTGAATCCAGACGAGTAGCTCTTCATGTTGTTGTTATTTTGCGATTCCTTTTCCATGCTGTAATCATTGCTGTTCCACCTTAATTCCTTTTCCGGAGTGTTCCACTTTGTTTCCATTTCTGCGTGACTGATGTATGATTCATTTACAGGGCTCTTCCCATATGGTTCCTCTTTTCTGTTGCTCCAGCGTGGTTCATTTTCCACGTTGTTCCACTGTGATTCATTTTCTCGGTTGTTCCATTGTGATACATTTTCTCGGTTGTTCCGATCTGATACTTTTCCATTGTTGCTGAAGTGTGAATCAAGTCCTGTGTCGCAATATCGTTCGCTTTCTGTTTGTCTTGAGTGTAGTTTCTTGCTTGTGTCTTTCCAACTTGGTTCCGTTTCTTGGTGGTTCCGATGTGGTTCCATTTTTACGCTGCTCCTGCCTTGCTCATCTTGCATGCAGTGTCTGTATGATTCAGTTGCTGTGTATGGTTCCGTTTCAATGTGGTTCTTAGTTTGTCCTCCGTTTTGGTAATTTCTGTATGTCTCCTTTGCTTTGTTGTCCCAAAGTGGTTCCTTCGTATTGTACTCCGCGGAAGTTTCGCTTCCTCTCCGAACCTTTTCTATCCAGAGCATTTGAGCATGCGCCTGCGCAGTGCCTGGCAATGGCGACTCGGGGCGCCGAAGCGTGACCACACATCTCTCAGGTGGCGCTTCGTGCTCGTACTTCTTGGAATGGTTGTTCGTTTCAACAAAAGCATCGTCTGCATCCCAGGTGGGCGCTGAGGAGAGGGTCTGTGAAGAGAAACCTCCGAAGCTGTTAGTACGAGCCCTCTGTTCAGAGTTGTTCGTCGGTCTCGGTGCCTTCGTAAGCGGCAGTGTCGGAGGCAAGGCCAGCACTGGGGCTCGGTAGCTGTACGAGAGGCTACGTTGTTCGTCCTTTGGAGATTTAGGTCGTAGGGCTTTTGGAAGTGGTCTGGACTTTGGACCGGTCAGTAGGTCCGTGCAGGACCCCCATTTGGATCCGGGTAGGGCGGTCCAGACGTTTGATGATTCTGGGTCAATCCTGCTGCTGCTCCTATTGAGCGATTGAAGATGATTGCGAAGATCATCTCTTCTCATCTTGTCCTTCGCGGAATATCCTGCGTCCGCTCGGAGGAGCATCGTCATCCTCTGTGTCGGGTACTGAAGCAGAAAATAGGACAATATTTATACACTGCAGGATTAAAGTTTCAATTAGGTTTGTGAAGAAGCCCAGGAATACAAAGATATGTGATGTATGAACATAAGGCTCCTGAGGAAAAGACGGTTTGAACAGCATGGCAGAGGAGATTGGAATTTGGAAAGACAATTTGGATATATACAGTGTGAGAATTGTGGAAAAATAACTGGGAGTTGGTCTATGATCAACTTGGAATTGGGGTGTGAAAAACAGACTCTACTATGGAGCTCTAAGAAAGACTGGGGGTTGAAACCCCCAACTCCCTGGAAATTCCCACCCTGGATATATAGGTTTATAGGTTTATAGGTTTATAGGTTTTTCAATCGGAGATGTAGTCAAGAAAAATTCGGGGTGCGGTTGCAATGGATATGGTACCGTATGGTGGTAGCAACTACACGGAATTAGTTGTTAGAAATTCGGAAAATATCAACTAGAGGGGGGTGTTGAACCCGGAACCCCCCACCTTGAACACTCCCATGTTTGGAATGCAAAAAACGTGAGCTCATTGTTGACCCAGTATAGTGCCCACTTCTGTTAGCAATAATCCCAAGATTCTTGCACACTTCGTCATCAGTTCTTACGAATAAGTCGTGACGGTGCGTTTGCCTAATGACTTAACACAGATCACGGGACCTTGCAAGCGTTGCAGAAGTTATAACTATGCAGAAGAAAATTATATTAATCAAGCTAAAGGATGAAGTGCTGCATTGACTGGAATGGCACAAGTGGTATTGGGTATGTCAACCTTCCCAGGTGCAGAGATCTGGAAGAAGATAATATGCATTATTTGCAGTCCTTTGAGCTATCCATAAGGCATGTTAGGCAACCATGGGTATGAAGTGTTAGCACCTTCATTTGTTAGCCTACGCAGATTTACTAAACCACATGCACCATAAATTAACGCCCTGAACTTTACCGCTTTCAATACCTGTCAGCGACTAAACGCAGTAGCAGCTGGTCTCATGATTGTGCAGAGGTCTTTTGACCGTCATTCTCGCAGTGATTCGCAGTTGTGGGAACTAACCTCAGAACATAATTTATCAAATCTTCTGCTTTTATATGCGAGCATTCCTTACGAGAGTCAATCACATCTGCTGTTCAGTTGTTGCAAACCAGTTCCAATGAGTATGTAATTGACGGTTTGTTACAGTTTAACGACACTGACATTTCAAAGATGATTATAGTGTCGCCCTACTCCCTTATCCAGGCCTGGGACTGGCACTGGCAGAGTGCAACTAGTGGCAGAGTTCCAGGACGTAATTGATTATACTCTCTATAATTATAGGCCTAGTGAGAATACAAATTAAAGAGTATTTGGCAGAGACTTCTTATAATGATCATGTGGCCCAATAGTTTATGTCGTCAACAAAGTCATTTACAAAACAGCCCTAAAGGTATATTGCCCATGTAAATATTATCTGTAAATTAATGAGAACCTATTTGTCAACATTTCCTCGCACTCGTGTCCTCATTCAAAACAGGTTCATTAGCATTATGTCCTACCAACACTCATCAAATGACTTGCCAAATTATTGGTCACTGCTGAGCGATTCAATCGCTCATCCGATACACGCTGCCAGATTTCCTCCAGGAGACGCCAGGTATCTGAGGAATTTTCTGTGTCAAATGTACTGGCAACTGTAGGCTAAGCATGGACGCGATGTAAGCCTGTCATTCGGAACAAAGGTTTAAACCGAACTCGTCTGTTTAAACATGACTGGTCACGACTATTTCCGAATGGGTCGACCGTCTGCCTTTGGAGGAACTGCCAACGCAGACCAATGTTACTGTAATACTGCCAGTCTGCCAGCATAATTATCTACGTGGATCCCATGTATAAAAATATAAAACAAATAATAAGTATCATATGGGATCTGTACAAAGTCAGATGGTACTTATTTAATAATAATAATATTATGTAAATGCTGCAGGTGTCAGGAAATAGAGTATCCCCCCCGTATTAATCGTATCCCCCCAAATGAAGAACAGTCGAAAAAGCCACTTTCGCGTGTATTTATTTTTGCAAATTAATTTTCATCTGCTTTGTTTTGAACAATGACACTAGCAGGTATATTTATTTCTACTAGATATTTTTGCTTTGTTTTTAGAGCACTTAGAACATTTAAAACACTCAAGAGCACTCATGACAGAGTCACTAAATAAATTCGAGTTGCCTTTCTCTGAACATTGCTTAGGACACTTAAAACAATTAGAGTCTCTTTAAATTTTGATTATAGAGTATAAAATTTTCAGTTATACGCATTTTTCAAAAAAGAGGATAGAATGGTTTATCCCCCGGCTAGTCTTGACCGGTTAATTCACCCCCTCCCCCACACCCGAATAGCTTTCAGGGGGATAGAATATCACGTGACACATGCAGGAAATGTGTTTTGAAGGGAGGAAGTGGCGAATATTGAGGCGAAGTCCAATTGGCTGTATACTCTCGGTAAGCTTATACTCTCCAGTGCTGAGCGTGAAGGGCTGTAGGCCTCTATACTCTCCTTCAGAATTAATTTTACGTTACCATCATTTTCTTTCAGTCATTCATTCAGTTCGAAAATTTACATAGTGCCATACTCATAGGCCTTAATAGCTGTAGCATATAGTGTAAGACTGCGCGACTGTAAGACTAGAGCTTGAGCAAGATTTCAGTTTGAAATTCAATCAGAGCCTATTTCTTTTGGCTTGACATAGCGAGTTGCAAAACAAGCAATAATCAAAACATAAAAGGCCTGTTTATACCATCACCGCCAATTTCTTAGGCGTACATGTAGGCTAACTTAGATAAACTATTATAGCCTACTAGAAATAGCATAGACTACTAGAAATAGCATAGGCTATAACTATATCTATAACATTGCCGGAAAACTGCCTAAACATAGGTAGATTATCTCGCATAATACATCGTCTGCCAAAAATGACTTTGTAAACTTGTATTACACGCTAATACATGATAAGCGAAGGCTATGCATCCATATCTCACCCATACCGCATCATCATTTGACTAGGCCTATCTACTTTACGCGCACGCCATGGCTTGCTTGACAAGTTTACAAGTAGCCTATTATAAGCGAGCTAACACTATTCAATGCAAAATCTGCGGAGGGTGGATCACGCTGTACAATACTATCAATACAGTATTGCCCCAGACATTATTTGAGGAAGTTTGCCTCATATAGCAGAAGGTTAGGCTAAATCACGTTTTCGACTGCCTACTTCATATACTTCACAGAATGAATAAGTCCAATATATCGACATTCTACACAGAAACTGAAGTCACATTTGCGAGTCCTCGCCTACATGTACGTGCATGCCTCTCTCTCCAAGAAGTTTCGACTCAGTCGCCATACAGGCACATTCATCAGTTGACTCGAGTTCATTCCCGACAAGAAACTCCTTTATAATTACGCCGACAACGACAATGACAACGACAATGACAAGGCGACCAAAGTACACAAAACTAGACTCAGAGACACAAGAAATAAGGCAAACGGGAGATAGGAACAAAGAACTAGAAGACAACTAGAGAAGAGACAATGTGACAGAAGATAATGAGACTGCAGGAGATAAGTCTATCGCAAAAGACAAAGAGAAGCGAGCGACACCGATTATAGGAGCCTAGAAGACGAGGAGTCGATGGCACAGGATGCAAGATGACATGGAAAGAGAACACTACAGCGAGATGAGGAGACAGAAGGAGATAAGAAGAAGACAACGGACGGAAGCAAAATAGGGAAACTGGGTCCAAGACGCAACACGTGCACGAATGAGCCACACGCTTTGTATATCAAACGTATAACTATTACCGAAGACATCATACTAATTACTTTATATTATTACTTTAAGTCATCATCAACCGTTTATATATAATTATATGCTATAACCAATAATTATGATGGTTAGTAATCATGAACTGCTGACAGAATGGAGACATGTAGAAAGACTCAGTGGTAGTTAATTGCACGGCGATGTCAGACAACGGAAATTATATATATATATATATATATACATGATATATACATGATATATATATGATATATATATACATGAATGAATGCATGAATAGGACCGATAATTATATAGATTATATATTATATATAATGTAGATCTAAATACATGTACATGCACGATCTGCAGTAGACTTTAGAAAGTTTAGACTATGGACGTAACATATTATGGTTCAGACGTCAGAGATCATACAACAAAAGTCAGTCTGTCTATCACAGCGCAGAACTGCGTCGGTTGAACTCTACGTGTATGCGTGGGCCCACCACTGGGATTTTCTATGCATTAGTCTGTCCACTGGCAAGGCTGAATATAGGCTACTTAATAACATCATGCAGTCTATTATAGGCCTAACGTGAACAGCGAATCTTTTATGAGGCGTGCAGCTGTTGACGCGCGCGGTATGATGACCAGAAAGTCATGGCATGAATCAGTATAGCATCACAATTAGTCAAATGCAATAATTGTTTGGCAACCATACATAGCCTAGTATACAAGGCGACGATCTGGCCTGCTGTTCATTTTACGAACGCCACCTAGCGAATAGAAGGCTGAGTCGCGGTCTATGGGATTCGATCTTGCGTCCATGCTGATCCTCTGCTGTTCGGGTCGGTGTGCTAACATTCACCCAATTAAAGTTTGTTTGTTTGTATGTGCACTTGTTATAGCGCCCCTTCAAGCACTACTCCACTCAGAGGCGCTCCCGACTGCAGAGTGGACACTGCATCGGAGTTTCACGCCGAAGCGCTGAGTGAAGGACTTGCCCAAGGTCCCTGCGCGGCGATTTGAGGTGGATTTGAACCTCGAGCCTTCCGGCTTCAAGGCAACGACGCCACCACTACACCACTGCGCCACACACACACACACACACACACACACACACACACACACACACACACACACACACACACACACACACACACGCACACACACACACTCACATATATATAATATTATATATATATATATATATATATAAAGTTACATTTATTTTACAGTTAGCCGCTCGCTTTTGGTAAATACAATGGCCAACAATATTTAGGTCTAATTATAATTTATAAATGGGTTAACTAACTTACTGTGATTTATATATATCTGATCATATAATTATATCGGAACAGTAATGACACTTACTTTCACTTTATTTCCAGACTTTCTAAGAACGTACGTTATACAGACAGACAATTGATGAAATGTTCCCTCTGTCCTAAACCCGAGTAACACACGCGCGTTTATATTATGAACGGAAAATTCGCAACGCTATTACTTATGTAGGCCTACGCTGCGCGACTGTTACCTTCCAAATGCTTTGATCGGCATTTGGCATCCGATTATAGAGGTCCCTGTGGCGTGACGCCAACCAAGCGTGGCGGACGAAAATAGATCATTGGGGACAGAACGGTGAGAGTTCATTTGCTGTAGAAACTTAGAGTAGGGTGGGTGGGTGGGTGGGGGGTGCTACATTTCTTATGAACACGACAATTAAATATGCGCCACGCATAACACGGACGAAAAGTATCAATTGGATGCCAATGGGAAAGACAAACCCACGACCCAAGACGTCATTCCTTGAGAGAAAACAGCTGACATGTACCGTGATGATAAGAAATGTGCCAGCACGACAAGAATGTTTTCCTTTTATACTCTATGCATGAGATAGTTTTATGCAAGTGATTATGATGATTCTTCCTACATTATGTACATCGACCTACATAGAAAGACCTCCTCTGCACGCACGAACGCATGATTTCTGCCCATTAATAAAACGATCGTCTTAATTAAAGTCCATTCTGTTTGATCATAGTGTTGTCTTAAGCTTATATAGGCTACTGAGTTTCTTTTGAAAGTGCGATGGACGTAGTGTAAAATAATGTTTCGAATATTTCTCAGCTGTCACACAATTCACGACAGGGAGACCAGCTCATCGGAGCCCATACCAAATAACCTAGAAATACAATTATATGTATGTCTACCTATATTTATAGGCATAGGCGGAGACCTGGGCCGAGACTTGGGGGGGGGGACGGAAAGACGCGAGATTTTCTGATGGACGAATGGCTGAGTGTCCCAGAAAAATTTACATCTTTTTCCCGGCCAAAATTTCTGACGACCGGCGAAATCTCTAAAAAAAATTATATTTTCGCCGCCAAAAAAGTTGATGACCTTTTTTTATTTATTTTTTAGTGTTGACGCTTAACGATTGGGGGGGGGGGAACAAATGCATGGGCCGTCCCCCCAACACCTCCATTGGGGGGACCGTCCCCCCTGTGCCCCGTAGGTCTCCGCCCATGTTTATAGGCCCATTGTAAACATAAATATAGGCTACATATGCAAGTGTGATAGGCTACTAATGCCTACCATAAATTTATTAGCAACGATTATGCCAAGGCTATCTCTAGTGCACTAACCCATCGCCACACACATTTAAAAAATAATATTGCATGCCGCCGATTGCATACAATTCTCAGACTGTCTAAATGTCAGCATCTTGTATAAACTGGCGTAATAGATGTGAAAACCCGTTGTTGGCCTATAACAATGAATGCACTGTGTGTGATTGTGATGGCCACACAACAAAAGAAGTTAAACGACAAAATTTATGTTGGCTTCGCATCAGTAAGTTCAGTCACTTATTCATTCATTGATTTCAACAAATTGCAGATCGGCGATCGCCTCTTCAAGAAACCTACTCAGAGGCGATCCCAGCACAACCAAGGCAATATAAATTAGATTTCAGCAAAAGGGCCTATAGTCGTGTAAAACGTATTGGCATTTATGCTAGGAAGCATAGGTGCATCTTCAACGGGAGTTCCGAGTCTGTGTCAGAGACTGGACGACAACAAGACCGTAGTTACATGTAGGTGGGTGTTTTGGGTGTCTGAGAACCTCTCCCCAATGGGAGATGTAAAAAATAAAAGAATTCATTTACTAGTAGGCCCCCTACAAGATGTAAAAATCAAGAAATAAAACCATGAAAACACCCCCAAAATGAAAAAAATGAAAATTTAAAAAAATTGAATGAATTGGTGACATTTTCTGAAGATTTAAGCCGGACGACTAAAAAAATCATCATTTTTTTCGGACGGGAAACTGAGGAAACACACCCTTCCCAATCAAATCCTAGCTACGGCCCTGGACGACAAAGTACACTTAGGTAGGCAGAGATCATCTTATGCCACGTACTAGCCATGTCATAGATATTCTTTTGTCGTGTTTCAAATAAATCTTTGGTTAGATCGCTGAAATGAGTAGGGCTTACGGGTATATACAGGCTACCATGTAGGCCTACACTACGTCTAGCTTACGTGCACTGACATTTACGGCTTTGAGGTAAATAGGTAATCGATAGGCCTATGTTGTCTCTACATCGCATTAATAAGACTATTGCGAACCTTCGTTTGAAATTTTACATAGGCCACCTGTACAGGGGCGGATCCAGTGGACCAATCCGGTCATGCCCCACCCCATTCAGAATGTGCACAGGACGTGGCCCCCATAAGGTTTCAACAAGCTTTCAACTAATGCAGAGGGGAAAGGTGAGAGAAAAAGTACAACACCAAGTGTCCAAATATCTTAGCATTGGCTGGAAAATGCATTATCCTCAAGATATCTCGACTAGATGACTAAAGAAGTCATCAGCAGCATGGAAAATATGTAGGCTATATTTTCAAAACATTTCGACGAAATGACTAAAACGAGGTCATCAGCTTTTCGGCAAAAGATAAACAAAATTTCCGACCCAAGGCCAAAAATTTTGGCCCCCTTCGAAAAATTCTGTATCCACTATCCGCCCCTGCACCAGTATGCCCATAGGCTGCATAGAGTGCACGTAAGAGTATACCCCAAGTGTAGGTCACCCATGGAAATAGCCTGTACCTATAGCCACCCTTATTATAACCTGACAGTGGCGGTACCGGTACCGCAGGCTACTTGGAAAACACGAAACAAGCCATAAAACTCACAATATGGGCCGTCAGAAACCATGGGCCCACTGCCCTACTCTGACTTGCAATATTGCCCGTATAGGCCTACTAATAATATCGTAACATTCGACCGTGGTATAGGCTATAAATTATAATATTATCGTCCCGGGAATGACATTTTCCGGAAAAATTTGATCTTTTTTTACCATAGGGCATAGGCCCAGCACCAATTAATTATGGCCGAATCACATCATTCACGCGAACAGTTAGGCCTATAATTAAGGCGTTGTACGAGATAATTGGTAATCGTAATCTCCTAATTTCTAAAGCGCCACTCGAAAGCCAAGCGCGGGGCACCGGTTTATTCACGAGCGCTGCGTTGAGTCAAAAGGGTTGTTCGTAAGAGTAGTCCATGGTGGTCCGGGTCGAGTTGCCGTAGGATCAGAGGGGTGGAACAGCTACTAAGGTGGGTGTCGTCTGAGCCGGGAATTGGAGAGTAGGCCTAGGTCTAGCCTACTATTTTTTACGATTTCGCGGTTTCCGAGTTTCGAGTTGACACAAGGCCATCAGTAGGCCTAGGTCTAATCATAGGCGTAGGAGGCGGGGGTCTAGGGGGGATATGCCCCCAAATTTCGGGAAAATGTGTTTTTAGGGCAAAACAGGCATGGACGGACAAACTTTTTTTATTTGTTTTTCGGGCTAACAGGCACGGGAGGATTTTTTCGGGCACACAAGGGTAAAAGAGCTATATTTTCAGACGATTCGTACGAGATGACTAAAAAAAAGGTTATCAGTTATTTCGGCGGCTGCATGGGAACTCAGATATTTCGGCTGGGAAATCGGAATGACTAAAAAAAGAAAAAGGTCGTCAGGAAATTTGGCCGAAGAAAAATGTAAAAACTCGCGGTACGCCAAAAATTTATAAATTTTCAAAGTATATTTTTCCTGCAAAAGTCAGATCTTTGCCCCCTCCCCATTGCCGAAATGTCCCCTGCGCCTATGGGTCTAATAGCAGGACAGGAGCAATTAACAAGGTGCGAGTCGTAGCGCAACAGCTAGAATCTATGAATTGCGATCTTGGAACTTGGAGGCACTTTAGAAATTTGGAGTTCACCCGTTTTTATTGGGGGGGGGGGCGGCAGCTGTAGCGCATTGATTAACACAATGACATGGAGATCAGTGGATCCGAGTTCGAGTCCTTGCAGGATGGACGTGCTTTGTAGGCCCTAGGCTGCTGTGAGCGCCGTGTGTGCCTATCTGTTCTGTTAGTAGTTAAGATTTAGGCCTATATTATGTCTTCTGTCATTTGTGTTCCCGTGAATTGTCTCAATTGCATAACTGTGCACTGTAACCGGTTTCGGTCTGTCAACCGGATTGTTCAATAGAGGAATATTAGGCCTAATATAACTGCGAACACAAAAACTTCCACCCCAGAATACGCTCCTTGCTCGTTTGCTTTTGCTCTAATCACTGCTAGACGAAACCGGAACCCTGGGCATGCTTAGAGCAGACGTGAACGACGCCCAAAGTCTGAGTTTCCGTTTAATGCCGTTTGATTTGGATTTTATAAACGGGCGTAATATAAACAGTTAATTTTCAACACCCATAGAGGTTAGTTTAAAATAATATATTCGGGATTTCTGGTATTAATTGCACGGCATAGGCGAAGACGCATAATTTGCAAGGTGCTACATAATTTGCATGATTGCTGCTTGTTTTGTTTGTGTGCTATCTGGGTCATACTGGTATCCGATGTATGTAGCCTATGTATAGTTGTATACCATAGTTAAAACTGCTTGAATTGCTCAAATTATAGTACTCTGTCTTTTTTAGACAACCTTGATTTTTGAATTTTTAATGTAGACAGCGTCAATCATATGCAGTACATTCGCTAATCAGTAAAAGCATTCCTATATCACCAGGAACGTATCTATAGTCATAAGTAAAATTGAAGAGGAGGCAGGCAACTTCGGAAGACATCCATGATCCAAGCGTGACAGACTAAACTCCTAAAAGTCTGGTCATTGGAAAAGTAAATAAAAGAAGCAAAGAGAGAGGTAGCCGAATTACTTGAAGCAGCTCTCTTAATATATGGTGTGGCTTGAATGAGACTGATTTGTGTTTCAGATTAATGTATTAAGTTTTGTTTAAATTAAAGAAACCTGTAGGTAGGTATAAGGCTGGTAGTTTTATCATATTTGTCACTCTTGTTAAGGAGTCATGATAAGCAGCTGTTTTCCCTTCCACACTCTTGTAATTGTGTAAATCTTTGTGCACAGTCATGTGTACAGTTTTGTACAGTTCAATTGTTGTGGGTAAAATAAAGAAACTTGAAACTTGTTTTTGGACTTTTTGATTGATATAAAGCATTTGGGTCAATGATCGATGATGATACATTTGGATTTAGACCTCTGTTGTCAGTGCGTCATAACAGCTAGGTGTTAATTCTGTTGCATTTTTTAGTAACTTTACTGTGATGCCGCATGTGTATTTGACAGGTGCTGACAAGGTGTTGATGATGGTTGTGGCCAATGAACACGCTCGTCTGAAGCAGGTGCTGTCGGACACAATTCCCCTGCTGTGCAAGAGCAGTCTGGGACTCTTCAATTCGTCGTTCTCCGTCGAGGCCATCGTCGGAATAACGATTAACGAAACGGACGTCCTTCTTGTCAGCTTCAAGGAAACCGTCCTGCCAGATGGCAGCACAATATCTCTCAGTTGGCAGAGAGACGGCGTCGACACGGTAGCGCCTGCACACGGTGCTTGCAGCTACAGCGACATCAAAGACGATGCGAATGACGAGGAAGCGTCAGCCGGTGATGACACACCGGTCTTATACGACAATACAAACTCCGGAGACAACGAAGTTCCTGATTCGATGGAAGGGACGCGTTTTGTCAGCGATCAAATGTCCACCATGCAACCACCGTACAAGGAAGAGAACGAGTGGAAAGAGGTGGAGGATTACTCCACCTCCTATCATCCGACCTCTACGCGTTACTGTTCCACCGAGGACGGCGTAGGAGACGGTTCGTACAAATACGAGGCGGAGCCGTCGGATTGGGAGAGCGTCGGAAGAGCGTTGCAGGATGAGGAGTATGCGGAGGATGCGGACGAAATCGATTGTTCGATCGTGAAGATAGAGAAGCGCGAGATGGAAGTGGACTTTGGATTGACACGTCATCCTGGTAGACCAGGTCCTGGTAGACCAGGTCCCAGACCGATGAAGGATGAGGCGATGATGAGGAGTGGACACTCTCTGCCGCAGAGGGGGCTTCGCAGGAAGGGACTTGCAAGCAGCCGGAGGGTCGTGCCTCGGAGTGGGCTGCAGTTCGCTCAGAAGCGTCTGCAGGTCAGGAAGCAGCCAGCCGTGACGTCTCACATGGCTATGAAACACAGTTCAACTTCATCTCGGGTTCAACAGTGGTCTGCCACTGCATCGCAAGGAGCACCGCAGGTACATACATGCTTGCACTTGCAACTGATGATGTCTCACTCACAACTCCTGCTACTAGCACCAAGTAAAGCTCCCACTCTTGCTGCTAGCACTAAGTAAAGCTCACCACTCCTGCTACTAGCACTAAGTAAAGCTCTAAATTAAACAGCTTTTTGCAAGTCACCCTTTCGCAATTGCATTAGACGTTTGAATCTTGACATGTCATTAGGCAATGGTGTGTTTCTGGTAACAGGGCTCTTAAAAAACTGGGTGGGTAGGTATAAAAATATTTTTATTTTGGTAAAATATTTTATACATTGACTGCTCTAAGAATTATACTGCTTTCATTTTTTGCACAAAGGTACACGCTGTGACAAAGTACGTGTTCTAAGCGAGTATAAAATGCCTATTTGCAGAATGTCTATGCCTACAAACTGCTCCAGAAAACAATCAATCAAAATATAATGGCTTGCTCAGAATGAATGGCTTGCTCAGAATGTATGGCTTGCTCAAAGTGTATGGCTTGCTCAAAGTGTATGACTTGCTCAAAGTGTATGGCTTGCTCAGAATGTATGGCTTGCTCAAAGTGTATGGCTTGCTCAAAGCACATGGCTTGCTCAAAGCGTATGGCTTGCTCAAAGTGTATGGTTGGCACCACCACTGCAACTGGTTCAAATAAAAATATGCTGATCTTATAAAATTTTGCTTCATAAAAACCTTTGAGGTTTGTTTGAAGGAAGTTGACTTCTACATCAGAGGTTCTCAACCTTTTTCCATGCGCGACACACCTAAACATGCAACCAAATTTGGCGACACACCATGCAATCGTCATTATGTCAATATCTTCAAAATTCAAATAGGCCTATGAAGTTAAAATAGTTTGTCTATTTTAAATTGATAAAATTTATAATGAATGAGATTGTTGACACTTAATGCTTTTTAGTTTCTAATAAATTTAAAATTTCACTGGCCTTAATCTACGATTCGGCGTCGTTTTATGACACTACGGGTGCACATTAATTGTTTGGCCAAACAATTAATGAGATTTGTTGCTCCTGGATTTTCACGACACACCAATTCTTCACGACACACCGACGACACACCATTTTTACGTGACACACCGCCGGTCCATTCGCGACACACACTAGTGTGTCGCGACACACTGGTTGAGAACCTCTGTTCTACATGTATGTACGACTGTATCGTTGTCGGTGTTGTGTGCAGGATCAGGATCCCTACGAAAGCATGGCAGACGTTCTGTGCCGGTCGGCAATGCAGCAGACGACGGTTGTCGAGAAGCAGTACATCTGTCGCATTTGCCAGGCGAGATTATCAAGCACGAACAATCTGATGGCGCACATCCAGGGCACGCATCTCGCCCTCGAACGATACCAATGCAGCGTCTGCCTGGAAAAGTTCCGCTGGTACATGCAGCTGCACAGACATCGCAAGCGTTGCCACTTGGACATGTTTCCGCCTTCGACGCTCTAGATGTTTTACACGGAAAAGCCTACGAAGATCTCAACGTGATGCACAGTTCAACTGTTAGGCCGTGTTGCAAATATGATGCGTGTTATACAATGTATAATAGAATTTATACGGCGTATACTTTTCGTGTCCTGTGTGTTTATATTTGTGCTGGCACTGTGGCTGATTAGTACAAAAACTTGTACAG
The DNA here is from genome assembly GCA_949752735.1 of Lumbricus terrestris. Classification (NCBI taxonomy): domain Eukaryota; kingdom Metazoa; phylum Annelida; class Clitellata; order Crassiclitellata; family Lumbricidae; genus Lumbricus; species Lumbricus terrestris. The sequence goes on along the minus strand of OX457039.1, from coordinate 14,445,357 downwards.
TTTAATGTAAAAAGTTTTGTATTATATAATTATATATATAATTATATTATGTGTATATATATACGATATATATATATATATATATTATTGTATACATATATACAATGTTTAAAATTGTTTATATGTATGCATATTGTCATGTGCTGCATGCTTCTACTGGTATGTGTATGTTTGTGGTTTAATCATTTATGTACTGTCATTGTTCAGCATTTGACATTTTGTTTGCGAGTATACTTTCTTGCTTGTTGTTTTTGAAAAACTTTCTGTTTCAGAAGGGAAGGGATCCTAGTTTTCTTATTGACTTTTAGTTGTATTAAATGTTATTTTTGAAGGTTTTTCTGAGATAGGAATGAGTTCTGGTGGATTTCTTTCAGTTATGATCATTTTCAATCGGTTCTCTGGTCACTTTTTGTTGGTTGAAATGATTCGTTCTTTTTCACTCACTCTCTGTCTCTCTCTCTATCTGTCTGTCTATCTGTCTCTCTCTTTCTCTGTGTTGCTTTCTCTCTGTCTGTCTCTGTTTTTCTGTTTATTTATGACTTTCTCTGTGTGTGTATGTTATGGAAACATTTTAAACACAACTCTGGGATAACAGTTTATTTAGCATTTGAGGGACAGTGAATTATTTTTTGACTCATTGAGCTTTGCACAGTTTCTCATTGCAGGTTTGAATTTTGTTCAGCTCGTACATGATCTGTTGTGTATTTTTTATTTCTAGCGAAGTGAACAATATATGTTTTGGCATCTGTTAAATAATGGCTTGCGGTTTTCTGCGGTATCAGTGTTATGCAGATGCACAATTTGTTCTTTAGCTATGTTTGTTGTTGTAATATGTTCTAAATTGCAGAGGTTGCCTGCTTGCTTTGCATTTGATTTCATATATGTGCATATCACAGTCAGAATAGCCTTTTACAGTCGTGTGTTTTGAAAAGCAGTAGAACAGTGACTTGCAGACTTTAAATTGTATTGGACTTGCTCTTTCCTAACCACACTTAACCTAGTTCTAATGTCTAGGTGGTCTAGGTGCATGTCGATGATAGTTTCAATACATTTTACCGTACTTACTGATTCATTGGCTGCAGAGAATTGAAGTTTTATTGCTTTATTACAACTTATTGGTTTTACTGCTTTAATATAATCTATTGGTAGTAGAAAATTTATTCCTTGCCTCTTGCTTTTTCTGGGTGCTGTAAGGTGTTGTATTGTCATGCTCTGTCTTGTGCAAACTGTAGATTGGTGGATTATATTATTGAATACATTTGCAGTATGCATGACTTTGGCTATTGTTTTCGTTTTCTGTGTTCATTGCTCTGGCTTCTCACTCTCTGATTCATAGTCATAACCGCTATGATTACGTGCAGAAAACCAATTTTAATGCATGTCTTGTGGGCCCGCAAAGTCTTTACACTCTTAAGCAGAGGCATTGGTTGCAGTGGCGGCGCCAGGATTTCAGTTTGGGGGGGCTGAAGCCCGCGGCGAAAATAATTTCACATTTTCATCCGTCAAAATTTCTGACGACCTTTTTTTTGTTTTTGTAATTGACCGAAATTTCATGAAAATTTTCCATTTTCGCCGCCAAAAATTCTGACGACTTTTTTTTTTTTAGTCGTCAGCCAAAAATCGTGGATATTTCAATGTGAAAAATTCGGATGGCCCTTTTTTTTATGGGGGCTGAGTCTCTTGTAGGGGCGATTAGCCCCTAGCACCGCCACTGATTGGTTGTGCCTATCAATAGTCAACTTCAAAGTTGCCTCCACCATTGCTATCTCCATTGTCCACTCAAAGCTCGATTATTGCAATTAACTTTTCCTCATCATTTCATGATTGCATCCACGCAACTCAAACGTCTGCAGCCTCTCCAAAACTCGTGCCAGAGTATTCAGCAGAGTGCCAAAACATCATCAGATCACTCCCATCCTCAAATCACTCCATTGGCAAGAAATCCAAGTACGACTCTACTTGAGGTTCTGTCCCAATCTACAACTCCTAACTCCGTACAATTATAGGCCTACTCCCGACCCATGAAACTTCTTGAACAGAGTATAATCTAGAAATCTCTGGGTGCGGCGGTGGGAGAGGAAGTTCACCCCAGGAACATTTCTCCCACAGAACAAATCTTGCACTGTTGTTCACATCAATATAGGTACTATTTTACCACCAGATAAGCAGTATATGGACGATTCCCCCACCCCCAGAAAAGCAGGATCAAAAAAGACTTTTAAATGACCATCAGATTTTAAAGCAGTGAAGTTGGTATATTTTTTGGAAATTTTAGGTGAAAGACTAAAAAAGTTGTGAGAAATTTTTGGGTCGAAAGAAGACTCGGCTCAGTGGTTTCTGTCTGTCTAAAGGCCGTTTTTTCTCGTCCCCCTCCCATAAACCAGGTTCTTCACTCCCCGAAGCAGGGGGACTAGATTAAACACTCGGCCTACTTCGTGAACTCCACCATCCAGCGAACCCGATCCACCCCATCCTCCTCCTGCCTCAGTTATACTCGGTCACTACTCATCTCAGTTCTCCAACCGACCAACATCCAACACTGAGTGCACCACACGTATCACGATCTGTCTCCTGAATTCCCCACTTTTAGGTTCCTCCACCATTATCACCCATCGCTCACCAACACTCCACTCGAATGAATGGATCCGATTTGACCAGGGTCTATGACGACAGAGGCCGTTACCCTGGACAGAAATTTGTCTGGCATATTACAGCATTTATAGACTTTTTAACTCAAAACAAAGTATCACCCTTTTATAGACTCTTACCCCAACTCACCTCATCCTCCATGTTCCAATTTTATTCTTGACCTAAACGACACACATCTTAACATAATAACATCTACTCTGTCACCTCTCACCATGGCGGAGTTTATCAGGGGCTAGGGTGGGCTAAGCCCCCAAGAAGCCCCATAGTCATGTTTTTGACCGTGTAGATGGTCGATTTTCGGGCTTAGCCCCCCAAGCGCACTTCCAACTGATGAGTAAAAAAAGGTCATCAACTTTTTTTCGGCCGAAACGAAAAAAAAATTCGGCGCCGCGCCTTCTGGTCCAAGTTTTTAGCCCCCCCCCCCAAAAAAAGAAACCGGAAACCAACTCCGCCCATGCCTCTGACTAATATCTGGGAATAGGATTTTGATCTCAATCTTTATGACAACCCTTCTGACTCGACGCAGCGCACTTGAATGAGCTGTTGCTCAGCGTGTGTCTGATTTTCGAGTGGCGCTTTAGAAGCTTGGAGATGACGAATTCTGTTGCGACTGTGCAACGATCTGAACGCGTGACACCTATCGAATAATTCGTCAATTCGTCGTTTGTAGGACTATTACACAGAACCTGGTTGTGGAATAATAATAATATGGTGTAAATCAGGGGTTCTCAAACTTTATTTTTATTGTACCCCCAAGTAAAAAAATCGAATGATGGCGTACCCCCAGCAAAGTCAGATCAGAAACAAAATGCCATTCCGAAGTCCCCTTGCAGTGGCAACTAAAGGTCAATCTAAACATTTGGTGACATCGTTTATTAAGAGTTGTATTCGTACATAGGGAGCAAAATTTAGTTTGAATCATATAATCTTATCAACAAATTTAAAAGGGAAAATTGGTCCATGACCTCTACAGTAGCGGCGATAGGGGGTTAGGGGTCTAAGTCCCCCAAAAGGCCATCCATTTTTTCCCATGTAAAAATTTAAATTAAAAAAAATTGGGCGATTAACCCCTTTAGGCTAGCTCTCCCCCCAAATAACCGTAAAGGTACGCACGAGGTTTGGCAGACAACTTTGGCGGTCACAGAAAAGGATAATTTTTCCAAGATTTCGGCCAAAATGACTAAAAAAAGTCGTCAGAAATTTAGACGGCCGAAATGGAAATTTATCTTGAGATTTTGGTCGATGACTCAAAAAGGGTAAAACCAGTTTCACCCAGATATGACGTGCTGAAAGGCATCTCAAAATTTAAAGCTCGACCAAAACTTAATCCTTAGGCAAATTCAGCTCTCCGCTCTTTGAGCTCCATACAGGCTGAGAATTTCTGGCTCTGGTACTTTCAACTATTTATACATTATTTGTTCCAAAATTATATTAATACTAAACATAAATATGTTGCATTCACTATTTAATTATGCGAGTCTAATTATATGTTGTGAAATAAATAGGCCTAAATGACGATGCTGTTATAAAATATATACCGGTATTATATTATATTTAGGGCTGTCGTTCGATTAAAAATTTTAATCGAAATTAATCGCGCGATTAATTTTTTTAATC